>JAHRHZ010000105.1:7223085-7337998 GCA_024137785.1 Ginglymostoma cirratum
CCCACCTCAAGCCCCACCCCCATCTTCTATCTAACATCATCCCGCCCCCTTGACCTGTCCTCCCTCCCTGGACTGACCTATCTCCTCCCTACACCCCCACCTACACTCACCTTTACTGGCTCCATCCACGCCTCTTTGACCTGTCTGTCTCCTCTCCAGTTATCCTCTCCTCTATCCATCTTCTATCCGTCTCCCCCCTCTCCCTATTTATTTCAGAACCTTCTTACCCTGCCCCATTTTTGATGAAGGGTCTAGGCCCGAAACATCAAGCTTTCCTGCTCCTGTGATGCTGCTTGGCCTGCTGTGTTCATCCAGCCCCACATCTTGTTATCTCAGTAAAAATTAGTGTTCCATTTCTAAGTTTGGTTTTCTTGCATCGCAGTCCACAAAACTGCAAGATGAAAAGCTTTGACTTTGTAACTCTTTTTATCAATGTTTATCCAAATATTTTGAGAGAAAGAGAGAGAGGCCTTTCTTTTGCTAGAAAGTGGAGATGGGCTTTGACTGTTCAGAATCAGACACTTCTGTCATGCTCATTGTATCTGCATTTCTTGCTCACTCTCTGATTTGTTTGGAACAGTTGCGTGGAAGGACAAGACCAGAGGTGCTTGGGAACACCGTCACTTCCAAAACTCCTCTCCAACTCCCACACCATCTTGTGTTGAGTTATATATTGCTGACCCATTACCACAACTCAGTCAAAAGCCTGCAAACTCCTTCTGCAAATTTTCCAGCCCCCCGCAAAACACTACATACATATATAAATGTCACAGGTCTGTAATACTCGAGCCTGTTCCAGCATTTTAATCGAGGATTATCTGCACACTGTATGTGACATGTATCTCCACTTAACTGTCTGCGTCGAACTCTCGTGATAAATATCGATACCTAACAAAAAGCAATAAATCTCAGTCTTAAACCTTTCAATTGAGCAAGCATCTACAAGTTTCCAGTCCTCATTATGTACAAAACGGTCCTTCCTGATTTCACTCATGGTTGGTCCATCTGCTAATTTTAAGGCTATCTTCCCTCATCCCTGATTCTCAAATTAGAGGAGATGTTAAAAAATTTTATTCATTCACAAGATGAGGGTGTCACCAGCTAGTCCAGCATTTATTACCCATCCCTAATTGCCCAGAGGGCAGTTAAGAGTCAACCACATTGCTGTAAGCCTGACCAAGTCAGGGTGGCAGTTTCCTTCCCTGAAGGACATTAGTGAACCAAATGGGTTTCTCCTGACAATCGACAATGGATTCATGGTCATCATTCGACTCTTAATTCCAGACTTTTTTAAAATTGAATTCAAATTCCACCATGGCAGGATTTGAACCCAGGCTTATTATCATTGGATGCACAATATTATCGGGGGTCTCTGGATTAATAGTCCAGTGATAATACCACTAGGCCATCGCCTCCCTGTCAGTTCAGTTCTCTGTATTTACCTTAGCTACCTTCTCAAATGCCTTTTACTTTTTAAATACTGCAACTAGATCATCCTTTAGCCATCAACATGCGAGTAAGAACAAAAGATATGAGCTGTGCAAACTGTTCACACAGTTTATCCATTTAAATGTGATTATAATTTTCATGCGTTTCCTCCAAGACCAATTTCTGAGGTGCCTCATCCAAAGCAGAACCCAATTCTCCGGCTAGTGTTTGATCTGTTATAGGAACCATACAACTGAAGCAAAAATTCCACATTTTAATATTCCAACTCTCTTAGGGTAAAGGACAATATTCCATGAGTTTTTTATTTATTACTTCTTCTGTCTGTGCACTCACCATTAGTGAATTGTGTACTGCTCCTATAATCTCATACCGTTAAGAAAATGTTCCAATTTGTCTGTTTGGGATTGATCCTCACACATACTACAATATGTTTTACCCAGTTTGCTGGCAATGTTCCTTTGCAATGTCCTTCTACCATCTACACCACTTTATGAGCCTCTGAGCTTAATGTGCCCAGGAAGGAGGAGCAGAAAGAACCAAAGACGGACAGAAATGGACAGGAAAGAGATATAAAAGAATGGGATATGGAGGGTAATCTGCTGGGGATCCAGTGAACGTTACAATGGATTTGTAGAGTTTGCTTGACTCACAGATGTTGAGGCGCGCTTGCTTTAAGAGTCAGGGGTGTAGACGGGGGATGTTGAGTCATTACAGAAGAGATCCTTTGCCACATTTAATCTGTGCTGCCAAGAATATACTAATACTCACGCTGGTCCCACTTTCCTGCACTAGGGTTGCAGACTTGAATGTTATGACGTTTCAAGTGCTCATTCAAATATTTTTAAAGGCTGAGAGGTTTTCTACCTCAACTAACTTCCCAGGCAATGCATGCCAGATTCCACCACCTTCTGGTTGAAAAGCTTTTTCCTCAAATCCTTTCTAAACTTGCTGCCTTTTTCTTTAAAGTTATGCCTTCTTGTTACTGAAACTTCAACCAAGGGGAATAGCTTCTTTCTATCCACCCTGTCCATGCCCCTCATATAATCTGATACGCCTCTAATACACTCTTATATTAGGACCCCCCTTGACCTTCTCTGCTCCAAAGTAAACAACCCAAGCTTACCCAGCCTCTCCTCATCACTGAAATGCCCTGTGCCAGGCAACATCCTGGTAAATAAATGTGGAGCTGGAAAAGAACAGCTGGTCAGACAGCATCTGGGGAGCAGGAAAGGTCAACATTTCAGGCCAAAACCCTTCGTCAGGTCTAGGGAGGGGAGCCCAGAAATAAATAGAGGGAGGGGTGGGGGGGGAGGAGGGTAGGATGGATGGAGATAGGTGGATGCGGGTAGGGCGTAATTGTGGTTGGTCAGTGGGAAAGGTGGAGTGGATGGGTGAGTAGGAAGATGGACATGTTGGGGATAAAGATTTTGAAGCTGGTGAAATCAATATTCAGGCCATTGGGCTGTAACCTCCCAAGGGGAAATATGGGGGCCGTGATGGCCTAGTGGTATTATCACTGGACTGTTAATCCACAGACCCAGCTAATGTTCTGGGCACCTGGGTTCACAAAACAGTCCCTGAGTCTGCGTTTGGACTCCCTGATATAGAGGAGACCACATCAAAAGTGACAGATACGGTAGATAAGGTTTAGATACAGTGCACGTGAATTTTCTTCTGAGCTTCCCTCCCTCTCTCCAGTCCTGACGAAGGGTTTCGGCCTGACACGTTGACTTTCCCTGCTCCTCGGATGCTGTCTGACCTGCTGTGCTTTTCCAGCTCCACATTTATTGACTCTAGCTTCCAGCATCTTCTGGTCCTTACTGTCTCCAACATCCTGGTAAATCTCCTCTGCACCCCCTCCAATGCAATTGACAACCTTCCTATGGTGTGATGAGCAGAACTGCCCATGGTGCTCCAGCTGTAGCCTAACCAAAGTCCTGTACTCTAATATAACCTTCCTGTTCTTATAATCGATGCCAAGATGATAAAAGCAAGTGTCTTGTATGTCTACCTTTTTTTCCCAATATGGATAAAAATAGCACAAGAACTATCGCAGCCTTAGCTTCTTGTGTCAGCCAAAGACAAGATGCAACAGCAAGTAATTTCCAGGGAATACCTGTTTAGACTCATCCTTACAACTTGATTCTCAGCCTTAACTGAGATATTTATCCAATTCCTCTTCTCCAGGCCTGTTAACATCACAGAAGCTTCCAGCCTGAGGGTACCTTATAGGGCCATTTACTAGGACAGCTGTGGGCAATTGAAAGTGAGTTAGATCTTTGTTGCTGTAATGTTGTTGACATTAAAGTAAATCTGAAACAATGCCTTGCTTATAGATTCCTTTCAAGGATGTTGCAATACATAACACTATGTAATAATGGGATACAGGTTGTGTTGTTTGAATCCTGCACACAAAGGTTTAGATTCCAATTTTGCGCAGTTACAGAGTGAGAACTGACCATTAGCCTATGGAATGAAGGGGACAGAAAGATTTGTAGCCAACTAATCTCTTCAACAGTTCTCTTTTTATCTGGCTGTTTCACTCGAGTGAAAGGTGACAAATCTGAGCTTGACCATCAATTCAATGTGCTTTCAATCGATGGAGATAGTACTGAAATCCACCCAACGTAATAAATCTGCCCACAGCTCCCCAGGGTAATGTCCCCTTCCAGGTGCGCAGACTATGTGGAGTTCTAATGACACACAGAGAAGGAAATTGAATAAAAGCCACAGGTTAGGGCCAGGAGGTCCGAATCTGCCGGCACAGTCAGTACTAATACATGACAGTGTAGGATTGAGCCAGGATCATTAATCAATCGGGTTGAGTATTCTAGTTCCAGAATGAAGTATGGTAAACATCCTTCACTATCATGATGGTGGTTTTAAGGAGACACTTACAAACTGTGTATGATAACTAATAACAAATCTTAAACATGTGTATTGATTCTATATAAAAAAAGTCAATGAACTGCAAATGCTTTAAATTAGAAACAAAAACAGAAATTGCTGGAAAAACTCAGCAGGTCTGGCAGCATCTTTGGACAGAAAGCAAAATTAAGGTTTTGCAACTAGCAGCAGTTTTGAAGAAGGGTCTTCGGACCCGAAACATTAATTCTGTTTTCTCATAGAATCAGAGAGACAAGGAGATGTACGGCACAGAAACAGACCCTTCGGTCCAACACATCCATGTTGACCAGATATCCTAAATTAATCGAGTCCCATTTGCCAGCATTTGGCCCATATCCCTCTAAACCATTCCTTTTCATGTATCCATCCAGATGCCTTTTAAATGTTATAGTTGCACCAGCCTCCACAACCTCCTGTGGCAGCTTGTTCCATACACACCTCACCCTATTCACCCTATCCATACCCCTGTCCTCCACAGATGCTGCCAGACCTGCAGAGATTTTCCAGTAATTTCTGTTTTTGTACATCGATACTTTCACACAGGTGTGATATAACTGAACATAAAGGTACTTATGCTTGCAATCAGATACCAGTGCAAAACAAAATATTTGGAAAATTCCCTGAACTGAAAGTCAGGATCATGTTGCATAGTTGTCTCGGCAAACAGCTTGAATTGAAAGCCCTGCTCTTTTTCAGAGGTGTACTAATTTCCTTCCCCTTATCAGCTCAGAAGGAGATTCTACAAACTATCCTCTCAGTCTCCAAGACTAGACAAGGACCTACAAGAAGCAAAGCAAGGTTTACTGCTCATGGCATTTGGCCTTGCTGCACAGAATGCCTCTCTTATTCGGCAGGGTGCATGTTAAAGAGAGAGCACTCCAAGAGACGTGGGTTTCATGGCAGCTGCAAAGCCCCTTACTGCAGAGGTTGAGATCACATGGCTACAGCAAGCCAGCACACTAAGGGGTCTTGAGTTTTAATTGATCCACAGGATGTGGGTGTCACTGGCCAGACCAGCATTTATTGCCCATCCCTAATTGCCTAGAGGTCACTTAAGAGTCAACCACATTGCTGTGGGACTGGAGTCATGTGTAGGCCAGACAAGGTAAGGATGGCAGTTTCCTGCCCTAAAGGGCATTAATGAACCAGATGGGTTTTTTCCAACAATCAACAATGGTTTCATGATCATTGTTAGACTCTTAATTCCATTTTTTTTAAAACTGACTTCAAACCCCACCATCTGCCACAGCAGGATTTGAACCCACATCCCCAGAACATTAATACAACTAATAATCAAGCAACAATGCCAATAGGCCATTACCTCCTTTCACTGATACAGTACCCTCTCTATGGGCCAGAAAGTCTGGGTTCAATTCCCACCTGCTCCAGAGTCTGATATGAGATGCCTGAACATGTTGATGAATAAAAATCTCTCATTGCTTTCCTCCAACAAATCGCCAAATTTGCTGTGCTAATTGCATGTCTGGTGTTTTCTTTACATTCAGTAGGCTAAGGGTTAATTTAAAATCACTTAACAACTGAATCAATTCTTTCGTGTTCATAATTGCACTTGAGAAGCACTTCTGATGACAGCATTAGTGCGCAAGGATGGAAACAAAGCCTGACTAAAGATGTGCAGGTGCTGAAAGCAATCTCTGCCCAACAAAATGCTGGTGGCTTCCAGATAGTTGGTTGACTGAAGTGAAAAGCTGTAAATGGTTAGCGAACTCAGCCCAACATCTGTGTTCGCTTGACAAGCTGAAATACTCTTTCCTTATGGCTCTACTCTGGTATTAAGTCATAGAGACTCGGGTAGGGTTAGGGATATGTGAGATGGGGTCAGGGTTGTTATTCCCGTCCTGTAATCGGTCAAGTGGGTAAATCAGAGTTCTAGTTCTTGGCTGCTGACCAGTTGCCTCTGTTTGCAAATGCCCCTCTAAGGCTGAGTCTTTACATGAATCGGGCCTTTAAAGAAAGACAGTAAAATATCCTGCGTCATATGAATGTGAGACTCTGCTCTGTGATCCAGACAAGAGACAAAAAGTCCATCATTTACCTGCTGCCATCAAAATACCCGAGAGAAGTATGTCTGGAATTAATACCCTTTGAAGAGTGCACAACAGCATTGTAATTTTCATTGGAAAACATTGGAATCAAAATTTAAACAACATGGAACAAGATACGGAGGTTCCCCGGGAGCAGAGCTATGTTAGGATGGAAATAATCTGCCTTTTATGAGTTTGTCAAGGTGAGGTGCTGACAGAATCAGGGATTGGAATACAGTTTTTTCTTCCTTGAGTGGATTTTATTCTATAAACAATCCCTTCTGGCACTGGAAACATGAAAATCTGGTCCCCTCACTGGCCAGCTTGTAGTTTTGTATCCATAACAAATAGTGGAAACTCTATGATTGGAATCCAGCCTTGGATTCCACAGAAATGAATTTAACTTGATTTGCGACACAACCATAAGACGCTATATATACCCATCACACAGAATGTGGATCTGATCTTGCTGGAAACAGTAAACATGGGACACCTCACAACGTCTTTTCCCCGGGTCAGCAAAGAAAGCCTTTACAATGTAGCAACTCTGGCCTTTCTTTGTTCCTGGGGTAAGGAAGTGTTAATCTGCTGTAAAGTTTGGTGGTATTGCTTTCACGTAAAAGTCTAATCTAGTCAGCCTTTACTGTGTAGAGAAAGGCCAGCTATCTGTACCTTTTTACCGAAGGGTATGGCTCTTAGCTACAATTTTAGGACGGCAGGATATGATCAGAAACCTGACTGGTGCAGGCTTGCACGTAAGATAAGGTGATTGGAGTAGGAACGTCAAGGGCTTCCCAACACCCCCTTGAAACAGTCACTGCACCTATCCTCACTGGTGTACAGTGGCAGCAGCATGTACCATCAGCAATTTGCGAAAGTTCCTTCCAGAGTGCTTTCCAAACCCTCCACCTCTACCTCCCTGAAGAACAAGTGTGGCAAGTGCGTGATGGGATTTGAACTGATATTCTATAGTTTATTTGCCCAGTGACGTAACTGTGATGCTACCACAGCCTGTTGTAGCCATCGATCATGTCAATCAGTACCGGATAGGCCACACAAGGTATGCACATTTGTGCTTCAGTTTATTTCAGAATTGTCTTAGATGGGCCGAACGGCTTCCTTCTGCGCTGTATGATTCTGTGATTATATATAAACTGGGACTGAGTTGGAAAGCTGTCCTTTTCATTCCTAATATTAATATAAAAAAGAAGATTTAAAACATACTGACAATGGTAAAACATGATTGACCTTGAACAAGTTTGAATGGGGCTCCAGGGTACAGAATCAGAATTGATGTCAATATGACAAATGCAGATGGTGTAAGACAGAGACTCAATTTGACAGCAAGGAGCTGTGTTTGTCTCAGTTCTTTTTGTTGGCAGTGGGTATCCCATCAACATATCTGATTACATTACTCTTAAGAACAACTGTACCACATCACAATTCAACTGAATCTTTATCTCCCTGTCAAACCAATTTTGCTGAGGTTCAGTGAGGGGAGCAGTTGATGAGAGAAATTTTATTTCTGTATCACTTGCAGCTGAGAGGAGTCCTGAATCCAACCAAAATTTTGGGTTCTAAAATTTTTATCCAACTAGGGAAATAGCAGAGTTGAGAGTGTGTCCTGGCTTTTCTAAAAATATATCCAGCTGATGTGAGCATCAGTTGCCAGCCCAGCATTTCTTACCCTTCCCTAACTGTCCTGGACAAGCTGGCAGTGAACTGAGTTCTTGAACTGCTGTGGTCCATGTGATGTAGGAGCATCCACAATGTTGTAAGGGAAGGTGCTCCAGGAATTTGACCCACTGACAGTAAAGGAGTGTGGATATAGTTCCAAGTCGGAATGGTGAGTGGCTTTAGGGGAATTTGCAAGGGCTGGTGGTGCTCTGATTGAATTCCCTTCTAATTTTGTCCTCTTCCGAATGTCCTCTGATTTCCACTCTCTTCCTCACTTGGCAATGCAGCAGAAGCAACACAGATCCCACCCTGTAACTGAAAAACCCCTCTAAGAGGGCACAATTAGGGTCGGTTGAAGAGGCTAGCTCACACATTCAAAAGGTAGGTACCTTGGTTCAAGAACAAAGGAGTAGTGAGCGCCTACGGAACACAAGTATGAACCAGCACCTCCAGAGCAGGAATACTGCATTAGATGGGTGTCAAGTGGAATTCAGTGAGCAGCACTGTGACCTCTGGGTCAGCATTTCATCAGTTCTGGTGCTATCACCTTGGCTGATCAGCCAGTGCAGTCCCATGGGAGTGCTGCACTGTGGGAGGTGCCTGACTTTGATGAGACATTCATTTGAGGCCTCCTCTGTCTTTTCAGGCAGGCAGAAAAGATCCCACTGTACTTCTTCAGGGAAGAACAGTGCCAAATATTTATCTTGTTCAACCAGAATCAGTGGAACAGATTACCTGTGGGACCTTGCATTGTCCGAACAGACTGCTACAATTCCTACATGACAACAGGTGATTGTACTTTAAAAAGCAGACAGATACAAAATGACTTTCTCAAGCTATATTTTGCACAAGAACAAGTGAGACATGAGGCAATTACAGCAATGATCAATTCTGATAACAAGATGCATGGAATCTGCACTCGAATTTTACAAATGCTATTTGAATGCAAATGCTAGCCTTTTTTTCTGTTCATTATTGAAGGCTACAATTAATTAAAAGTACACTCTCCAGTGGTTCAGTGGGTAAATGTATCGTGTGGTTTGGTACATTGATTACGATGGGCCCACTTTCAATTCCCGGACTCTAGCATGTTATCTGTTCTCAGCTGAGGGTGGCAGGAAAAACACAGGAATTGGTCAGAGAGCCTTTTGACCAGCAGGAGAGGTCACGGAGTGAAGCAAGCCTCCTGCTCCTGCTAAATCCCCAGTGATCG
Source organism: Ginglymostoma cirratum (assembly GCA_024137785.1). Lineage (NCBI taxonomy): Eukaryota > Metazoa > Chordata > Chondrichthyes > Orectolobiformes > Ginglymostomatidae > Ginglymostoma > Ginglymostoma cirratum. Next base: position 7,232,377 of record JAHRHZ010000105.1, read on the forward strand.
TTGCTGAGAAAATGGCCCTTTGTGTTCCCATTTAATTGTCTGTATATTGTGCATTTAACTATGCGCGTGTATTTATACTTGCTTTTGTGTGTATTTGTATCTATCTAAATGTGTGTGCGCTTCCACATGTGGAATTAATGTGTGCTTATTGTGTGTGAGTGCACATTTGCATGTGCACGTGTGAGTGTGTGTGTGTGTGTGTGTGTGAGAGTTTGTGTGTGTGTGTGTGTGCTTGTATGTGTGTGTCTGTGTGTGTGTACATGTTACTGTACCTGTGCATGTGTGACTGTTGAGCAAGAATAGAATGGTTTCAACTGCGTTCCTGCCAACCTGTTGTTGAATACCCCTCAGACCCATGAAGCACACACATCAAACACAAGCACTGATGGGGCACTGCAGATTTGTGGACTGCAGCCCAGTGTGAGGTGTTACTTTCAGTGGCATGGGTGGGGGGAGCTGGTTGGCACTGGTCATGCCATGTGTGTGAATTGTTTGTCAAATTACCTGCATCAGAAAAGCGCACAGCCTGTGTCGCTGGGTGGGGAGGGAGAGATGAGGCACAAGATGTACTCACTGTACTGTATAAATTATACAAATCAAATTAAAATTCCACCCACTTCCCCAGCAAAGTGGATGAAGATGCTCCATTGTATAAGGTCCACCTATACCCTGGTAAGTCTTATATATAATATATATATATGTGGATCTGAACACAACTGATTCTCAAAGAAATAAATGTACATATACTCAGTTGTAACTTATTCTTCATATATACTATAATAAATGTCTCTTGCTGACATGGATACAATTGCCTGTTAACATTGTGACAAGTTTCCATCATTGGTGTGGGGCTGGTTTGCAAGGTAATCCTCCACAGACAGTAGCTGAGAAATGAGTAGGGCACAGCTCTGTATGTCATGGCTTGGAAATCCATGGCATTTTTGTCCAGCCAAAGGTTTGATCCCACATGGATTTCAGCACTGTTCAGCTTCTAGGAATCCCTCTTTGTCGTGACCCATTGGCTCCACCTCGGTATAGGTAGGATGTCCAGTGTTGTTTCTGAACTTCATTGCTGGCCATCGATGGGACCGGCGCTGGGTCAAGATAAAAGAAGAACACACAAAACTTGTAATTAGTATGAAATCCAAACGCCATGGATTCGGAAATCTGAAATACCGAAGGTAAAAATGCTGGAAATGCTCTTCAGATCAGGCAGCGTGTGTGAAGTGAGGGAAGAGAGTCCAATCAATGAGGTAGATCCCTTTCTGCCATTTACTATTTGGGTTCCTTAAACTTGGAGTCATCTGAGTAGCCGGATGAGTTAAAGAGTCAATGGTGAAGTTGAAATGGATGCTGACATGAATGAAATAAAGAAGTTCGAGCAACCAGAAAAGATTGAGTAAGCTTTTTTTTGACTGCCTGGAGAAATGAAGACTGTGGGGCAGACAGGGGTCTTTAAAATAATGGAAGAATATTCGATAAGGTAAACACATATGTCACACTTGGGGAGATGCCAAAACTAGAAGCTATAAATACAAGATGGATACTGACAAAGCTAATTTGGAACTGAGGATAAACTTCTGTACCCAGACAGTGGTTAGAACATCAATTCCACTGCTATGTACAGTGATTTACCGGGGGAGGCAGTAATGTAATGGTAGTGTCACTAAGCTATTAACCAATAGGTTAATGCTTTGAAATGAGTTCAAATCCCATCAAAACTTTTCCTGGTCTGGCCTTCGTGCTTTGACAGTAAAGTGGATAACTCTTAAATATCATCTGGGCAATTAGGGGCGAACAATATATGCTGTCCTAGCCAGTATTGCTCCACATCCTATGAGCGAATTTTAAAATAAAAAATGCGTGCATTTAAGAAGGAAAATAAACATACGGGTGTGAAAGGAATAGGAGGTTATCCTGGAGTGGATGGATAAAGTGGAATGGGAGGTGGTTTATTTGGAGCACAAGCACTGACATGGACCAGCTGAGTTAGGAAGTTGATGCCATTCAATGTCAATGTGAAAATTTGGGAGCCTCCCACTGCTATTTGTCAAGGGACCAGAAATGAGGTATTACAATTATGAAGGAGGATTTTTAAAACTTCTGTCACTAGAACACAGAGCCATCTGATACAATTTTTTAAAAAAATCATGAAAGGATTGAGATTTTAAATATTGAAAAACTGCTTCTGGTGTTTTGAAGAATCAATAACCAGGGACATCATCACCAGAAGAATATAAAGAAAATCATTCTGCATGGAGGGTTTCCAGAATATGGAAAACGTTGTAATAAATGATGCAGTGCCGAGAACTTAAGTTAAAAGAGAACTGGATCCGTATTTGGGAGCAAGTGTAAATGATTACTGAGAACGGGCAGGGAGGTGAGCTGGAGCAGATGAGGCACATTTTTCTCTTTAGTATATGTGTAAAGCTTTAACTGCATGAAACATAAGTTGGAAGCTGCATTAGAAGTGTGGGATCTCTGAATCCCAAATTTCATGTTGCACTTCATTCAGATAGTCTGTCTACAGAAGAAAACTCTTCACACTTTATAAATATAGCAGGGCATCCCACAGGATGTGGCAATGGTGAGGGACAGCACACCTGTTCATCTGGGACTGTTCCTGCAGGGAGCAGTATCCTTGGCAAGGTTGGGGGAGGTGGAGACAGAGGTCATGAGCAAGGGATATTGAAGGGAGGAATGAAAGGCCAGGATTTCCAAATAGGCAACTTCTAAGAGTGGGTGAAGAACTACGTAGGGGAATTGGAGCAGATATTGCTGGATCTGTAACCAGACTGAGTGGCCAGACCAAGCTCCCTGAGCTGGGGAAATCTCATGGGAAGAGAGATAGGGCAAAACAGCAGCCAGGGCATGGAGCAGAGTTGCAGACTGGTTGGTTAGCATTGAAGAGCCAAGCCTGCAAATAGTCAGACTGTAGCCACTGACTGTGGCTAGTCAGCTGGGAATTGGTAGTAGATTGAACCAACACTGCAGGGAATCTAGGTAGGCCATCTGGGAAACAAAAACTTTGGGTTCAATAGGACACAAGGAAAAAAAGAGTCTGGGAAGCGAGGTCACTGGTGTTAAATGGTCACAGCAAGTTAACAATAGGAACTTTCTCAGCTGAACTCATTGCTTAGCTGATTAGATATCAGGACTTAAGTTCTGATGGATCTGTAACATCAGGCAAGTATCCATTGTAAATAGTTCATTTTTCTAAGTTATGTTTTCCGATTAATGTTTATAAGATTCATTTTGTTTTAGAATCTTTGTGCAGTGTATTTGTTAAAATCATCTGTTACACAAGGTTAACAGAAAGGAAAATGTAAAACATGCTACTAATTAACTCCTCTCACTGTTCCAAAATAACTGGTCAGCTGTTTATGATAGAGATACAGTCAGAGATGCACAGCATGGAAACAGACCCTTCAGTCCAACTTGTCCATGCTGACCAGATATTCTACGTTAATATAGATCCATTTTCCCTCTCAACCCTTCCTATTCATATACCCAGCCAGATGCCTTTTAAATATTGTAATTGTCCCAAGCTCCACCTCTGGCTGTTCATTCCATACACACACCACTCTCTATGTGAAAAGGCTGCCCCTTTGGTCCCTTTTAAATCATTCCCCTCTTACCATAAACCTATGACCTCTAATTTTGGATTCCCCTACAAAGGGGAAAAGACCTTATCTATTCACCCTATCAATGCTCCTCATGATTTTATAAACCTCTATGAGGTCACCCCTCAGCCTCTGACACTCCAGGGAAAATAGCCCTAGTCTGTCCAACTTCTCCCTATAGCTCAAACCCTCCAACTCTGACAGCATCCTTGAAATTCTTTTCTGAACGCTTCCAAGTTTTATTCTGAACCCATTCTCTCAAACGGTCGTGAGCCTTTGGAACTCTCATCTTCAAAAGGCAGTGGAAACAAAACCTCGATTTTTTAAAAGGCAGAAGTAGATTCTTGATGAACAAAAGAGTGAAAGGTTGTTGGGGATAGGTAGGAATGTGGAGTAATCAGATCTACCATGATCTATTGAGTGGCAGAGCAGCCTGAAGTGGCTGCCTAGACCCTTCCTATTCCTGATTCATATGTTGTACAAGTGCCCCAGGACAAGCTCCAGCCTATTCACAGCTTCTGCAATACAGTGGGTTAACTGGGAATCAAATAAATGCTTTCAAACTCATTGAAAACTTTTGGAAAATTAGTGAAAGGTTATTTTATTCAGTGCTTAGTCATTACTTCCTGTGTTTCAGTGAAAATGAGCTCCAGTCCTCTGAGCTTTGTTTTATAATACTTACTAGGCTTTCTAGGTATCACCGTCCTGAATCTAATTATATGGTTTTTTTAAAGTTCTGATAGCATTTCAACAATGAGATGACTGGAGTTGCACATAATATCACCAGAATTTTGACCATATATATCTCATATAACATGTATGCAAAGCTCAGAATCCCCTGGATCAAATAGTATATATGAGGAAGAAAGGAACAGAAGGTTACACTGACAGGGTGAGTTGACTGAGGGTTGGAAGAGGTCCATATGAAGCATCAGCATTAGCACAGACCTGAATATCTTTGCTCCTGGTCTCCTATGCATTTCTAATTTTAATTGCTCCACGATTGGCAGGCGTTCAATCAGCTGCTGAGGCCTTAGGTTTTGAAATTCCCTTCATAAAACTTCTGCTGCTTCTCTCCCATTTTCTTTTTCCTTTTCCTTAAACCTTCACCCACCCCTTGACCAAGCTTTTGGACACCTGCCCCAATTACCCTTATGAGGTCTAGTTTCAAATTCTGTTTGATCTCACATCTATTAAAGTGTCTTGCAATGGTTTACTATAAAAATGTTATTGTTGGGCTGGGATTACCATAATGCTATATTTTCAATTATTTGATTCCTGACCTCAAAGTCAATGCTGGGACAGAGTGGAGGTCAATTTGAATAACTGCGAATGATGGACTCCTTGATCATTCCAGCTGGTAGAGCCTGTGTCCTTTTAAACATTATTGGCTGTGGTGCCATGAAGGAAAAAGCTACATAATCTGATTGACCTTTACATACACTGTAGAACTGAAACTATATAAAATAATTCATTCAGGGGAGGCAGTGCTGCAGCATTAACGTCACTGGACTTGTAATCCCGAGCCCCAGGGCAATATTTGGTGGAAATTGGCTCGAGTCCCACCATCGTGGCAGACGAATTCAACAGAAGTCTGGAATGAAAAGCTTGTCTAATGCTGATGAGATGACCATTTGTCAATTGTTATAGAAACTCATTTGCTCCACTAATGGCTTTTAGGGAAAGAAATCTGTCATCCTTACCTAGTCTGTCCTACATGTGATTCCAGACCCCCAACAACGTGGTTGACTCTTAACTGCCCTCTGAGTAATCAGGGATGGGCAATAACTGCTGACCTGTCAGCCACGCCTACATCCCATGCACGATGAAAACATAATCAACAGAACAATTATTGTTCAAGAACAGTGACAGAAATTGGTGGAGCAACTCAACCAGTCTGGCAGCATCACAGCAGAGGATACTGAAAGTTTTGGCAATTGTCTGTGGGGCGCGGGAAGGGAAGATGGGAATGGAAGGGTCAAAAATGGCATGCCTTACTGTGAGCTAAACAGTGTTCCACAGGGAGTGCCTGGGAGAAATGGAAGGGGATAGGGTCAATTCTTCAGGCATTAAAGGTTAATCTCTAGATATGACTGCATATGCATCAGGTGCAAGATTACACAAGGAGTTTTACTGTAACATCTTCAAGATTTTTTCTTTATCATTTAAAAAGATATTGGAAATGCAAACAGAAAGCACTGGAGAAACTGACAACATCTGTGGAAAGAGAAACTGAGTTAAGGCTCTGAGTCCAATATTTGTTCGAAAGAAGAGTTGTACTGGACTTGAAACATTCACACTATTACTCTCCACAGATGCTGCCAGATCTCTGAGTTTCTCCAGCATTTTCTACTTTTATTTCAGATTTCCAGTATTTGCAGTATTTAACTTTTACAAAAAAAAAAATTTGGAGATCACAAAAATAGTTGTTTCACTGAAGAGGGAGGTGCATGGAATCAATAAATGCTAAAATCTCCAACAAATGTATACAGTGTTGAAACCAAAAAAGATAGGAACTAACTATTGGATTTTTAGTTCATGATAAAGATTCCCGAAGGAAGATTTTCTATGTGGTTACTTTATTTATAGGGCTGTCCCCATGGGAGAAAACAAAGTAAATATTGACAGTGCATGTTCTAGATTCATTAATTGTTTCTCTCTCTAATTATTTGTCTCTCACACAAACTGTTTCCCAGCTACATGTTGAAGTGACCAGCCTTTTAAATAGAATAATATAGAACGTACTGCATCAGAAACAGGCCATTCAGCCCCACTGGCCTGTACTAGCATTTATGCTCCTCTTTTCATCTATCAGTATATTTTTCGATTCCATTGTTTTTTATGCATTTGTTTAGCTTCCACTTACTTTTTTCATGAGGCTAACCAATAGATGTCTCTCCGACAAAGGGTTGATTCGTACAATCCTCTCTCTCCTCGGTATCTATACACCTATCCAACTTCCACTGTGGCTTACTGGATAACGATCAGGACCTGTTTTCTCCCTTCCTGAGCCAACAGCAATAACTCCAACTGTAGAGCTGTCATGGCCACTTTTTCAGCAATCTAATGACCAGAGTTAGTACTGGTTGTTAATGCATAACATGCACTAACTTCAAAAGACCAACATTAAAGCAAAAAAATCTTTAATACCAATCTCTACTAGAGATTTTCAGAATGGCTATAACTAAAAACATTTCGCACGGGACTTCCCCGCTGCCAAAATATGTGGTTGTTATAAACATAGACCAGTAATAAGTAGAATGATACATGACTTAACACTCTGTTTTAGAAAGAATGGAAAAAGTGATATGGGAATGAAGGAGGTTTCCTTGGGATCATCTGCCTTTGTGATGCTCGCTTTTCATTTTGCTTTAAAGTCCAACAAAGCTGCTGGGGAGCTAGAAAATTTATAATTTTATCAACTGATATTTCTTAGACTTTCGTTCCCACATGCACCCATCACCACGTCATGTTGAAAGACAGATGTATATTGTAACAGAGTGCTGGGGAGACTCAGCAGGTCTGGAAGCATCTGTGGAGAGAGAAACACGGTTAACTTTTTGAGTTCGGTGTGACTCTTCTTCAGAACTAGATGTCTCTGCTGAGTCTCTCCAGCATTCATTGTGTTTGTTTGAGATTTCCAGCACTCGCAGTATTTTGTCTTTATGGAAGGGTCATGCATGTTCACTGTGATGTATTCTGAAGGTAGGTCTGATGCATGGCCATGGTTAGTATATCTGCACCTGGTAAAGACACGAGAGGGTAATTTAGGGATACCAACTCATGGTAGGTCATATATCACCAGACCTCCAACATGTATATGTTCTTGCTGTTACTGTTTTGTTGCCAGGTGCCTGATATGTCCATATTTGCTTTCTGCCAATTAATAATCAGACACTGAAAAGAAAACAAAGAACCATGGATGCTGGAAATCAGCAACAAATCAGAAATTGCTGGAAAAGCTCAGCAGGTCTGGCAGCATCTGAGGAGAAAAAGCAGAGTTGACATTTCGGGCCCAGTGACCCTTCCTCAGAACTGATTCTGAGCAAGGGTAATAAAACCCAAAAATTAACTCTGCTTTCTCTCCACAGACGCTGCCAAACCTACAGAGTTTTTCTAGCAATTTCTGTTTTTGTTTCACTTCATTACCAGGATGGAGGTTTCTTGACAGGCAATCAAGTGGCATTTCCTTATCTCTGTATCTGCAATATTCTTACAGCTAAAACATAAAACTGTTCAAAGAAAATTTTAGATAAAGCTTTTAAGCAGGCCCCTATAATTTTTCTCATGAATTGGTTACAAGAGTGTCCTGGAAATTAATTTTCAACTCGTACAGTCTAAGCTCAATCCAAGAAACATAGAAACTAGGAGCAGGAGTAGGCCATTTGGCCCTTTGAGTCTGCTCTGCTGTTCGATGTGATCTTGGCTGATCAGTATTCAGTTCCCTCTTTGTCCCCCACATCCTTTGATCATTTCAGCCCCAAGAACTATATCTAATTCCTTCTTGAAAACGTTCAATATTTTAGCCTCAGCCACTTTCTGTAGCAGAGAATTCCCCAAGCTCACCACTCTCTGGGTGGAGACATTTCTCCTCTCTCCTCATCCGAGAGTGTTAGCAACAATTGTGGGACGTACTTTGGGGGATCCTGCTACTTGTCCATTCAGCACAAGACTCACAGAATCCCTGTAACTAAACCTCCCAAGATTTAATTATCAGTGTAGCACACAGCCTTGGTAATGTGGCAATTACAACTTTCGAAGACTCTTGAGTGACAACTAAGGAAGAGATCTTAATAATTAATTTGGCCATCGGAAGCTTAAATCACTTAATATTGATGATTTTTTTCCTGTGCACATTTCAAAGAAGACCCCCACTGTGCAGTCCTTAGCGTCGATTTAATTTACCACTTGAACTCCTGTTATATACAAGGTGAAGCATATGTTGGCGCTGTTACAGGACAGGCTTATGTGGAACATCAGCCTCATAGTACAACTCCTTTCACTTGTATTTCATCAACCTTTCTTGGTGAATTAAATATTTCTTTCATTTGCATTCTCATCATCCTCATTCCTGTGCCCCACAAAAGTAGGATCATGACTCAGAGAAAATTGGTTAACTGCCAATTCCTATGATACAAGAAAGAAAGAATTTACATTTATTTATCACCTTCTATAACCACATTCCAACTTGCTTTACAGTCAATGAAATACATGTTAAAGTGTGGTTCCTGTTGCACTATAGGAAGCACTGCAGCCAATTTGTCATAAGCACGGCTCCACAAACAATCAGATAAATCTGTCTTTGTGATGTTGTTTGGTGGATAGCTGGGGAAACTTTCCCTGCTTTCCTGCAAAGTAGTGCCACAGGATCACTTGCACACAGCAGAGGGAGCAGGTGTGGGCCACAGCTGAATGGTACATGCAGAAGATGACACCCCCTTGTCACTCCCTCAGAACTACCAGGGGTCACAATTGACCAGGGTTCACATGCTGCTGCACGCCGCAACCCCCAGTACACCCTCCACCCACCCTCGCCACCCTATCACTACCCAATACCCAACAGCCCGCACGAAAGCAAATGATCCTTCTGAAAGAAAATTACACAGCTCCAAAAGAGCCCCCGGTGGAATCTCAGTCCTTCAGTCTCAACATTGAAAAACCCTCTGGTTTTAGAGTAATAGTACGTTCTCTCCAAATGTTCCAACTTTAATGGTGAGCACTTATCAGCCACCAAGTGAAAATTCACCCGATGTCTTTCACCTAATGCTCCACCGACACCAAGAGGTTTTGAGTTTCAGAGCAGGGACGACTTGCTGCAATTGTGCTGGGCCTCAATGAGACTACACATGGAGTATTGTGTACAGTTTTGGTCTCCTTATCTGAGGAAGAATGTTCTGGATATGGAGGGCATGAAATGAAGGTGTACCAGACTGATTCCTGAGATAAAAACGGAAAGAACTGCGGATGCTGAGAATCAGAGACAAAAACGGGAGTTGGAGATAGTAATAACTTCAGATGCTGGAAGTCAGAGTCAATACAGTGTGGAGCTGGAGGAACAGAGCAGGTCAGGCAGCATTAGAGGAGCAGGAAAGTCGATGTTTCGGGTTGGGACCCTTCATTGATGAACTGTTCTGAGGAAGGGTCATCAGACCTGAAACATTAACTTTGAATTCTCTTCACAGATGCTGCCAGACCTGCTGACTCCTGGGATGGGAGGACTGACATACAAAGGTCTGACAGACTGGATCAGTTAGGATTATATCCATTGGAGCTTAGAAGAATGAGTGGGGATTTCATAGAAACCCTTAAAATTCTAACAGGTCTATACAGGATAAACTCCGGAAGGATGTTCCCAATAACTGGGGAGTCCAGAACCAAGGGTAACAGTCTCAGGATTCAGGATAGGCCATTTAAGACAGAGATGAGGAGAAATATCTTCACCCAGAGAGTAGTGAGCCTGTGGAATTCTCCACCACAGAATATGTTTAATGCAAAACATTGAATGTTTTCAAGAGGAGTTAGATATAGTTCTTATGGCTAAAGGGATCAAAGGGTATGTAGAGAAAGTGGGAACAGGGAACTGAGTTGGATAATCATATTTAATGGTGGGCCGAATGGCCTACTCCTGTTCCTATTTTCTATGTCTCCAAGACACTATTTGCTTCCAAGAGATCCATATTGGAACTGACAGAACAGGCTGCTATTATGTCAAAGGCTACTGTGCTGCTCCCCTCATACTAAACACCAATGTTTAACCATGCCACCTATACACTATCCAACATTTCGGCAGAATGGCAGGCTTTGAACTCTGAAGGTGAGAGTGGCCCTTGCTTAACTAAGTTCAGGACACGTCAGGGCCTCTATCACCGGTGGGGGGAAGGGGGGTCACGATTTCCATACAAACCCTTAATATGGAGTGACACAAACAATGCTGCACCTAACTGAGGAGTGTCCACTCTTCACCTAAGGTCACTAATCACCTCAGTCTCAGCAAAATGAGGAAAGGCATCACTTGGCTTCAGGGATTTGCATTCGCAAAGTAAATAACAGAACAGAAGAATGATGCATCAGTCACTATTCTGTGCTCAGAACTCAGGATCGTGATTGGAAACTACAACCTTGATTCCAAGGCTCGAGGTAGCAATAGCCAATCACCTCCATGAAGATTCCACTCAATTTAAGTTGAATCTGAATTTCATGAGCTCTGCGCGTACAGCGATTTTTGTCATTAGCTCTTGAGCTGTGGTTCTCTGATTATTACAACGTTGCATACTTATTTCCCTAGCATGGATATGCAGCAAGACCTCTGCGCACCATATGTAGCAACACTAAATGATACTTTATAAAGCTGGTTACAATTTTACCACTCGGCCTGAGCAGTAATGGAAATAATTGGTTAATTAAAAGGATTTTAATTGGACTTGATTCTCGGAATAAGATTTAAAATTGAAAAAGTATGGAACAAGTCCATCAAAGCTCACTTTAGTTTTGACCACAGAGGCAGCTCACCACCACCTTCCCCAGGGTAATTAGGGTTGGGTAATAAATGCTGATCTAGCCAATGATGCCCACATCCTGTGAACAAATAAAAATAACGCATTTCACAAGAGAGAAATGATTCACTCCATCACAGACTGTCTGAAGAAGGGTCACTGAACTCGAAACATTAACTCGTGATTTTCTTTCCACAGATAGTCCTAGACCCACCGAGGTTTTCCAGCAATTTCTTTTCATTTTTTTTCCAGATTCTATCTATACCACTCCAATAATCTCCTAACGGGAAGTTCAATCTGGATAATATAAGAATCCTAAAGGCAATGAAGCAATGATGCCAGAATATACACCTAGTGTCATATCAACAAATCAATGTTGATATCCTGTCTTCCATAAAAAATACCCATGGTCTTTTTCTCCAGTCTCAAAGAAAGTATTTTATTGGAAGTCTAAGAATTGGTCTTAGTCAAAAGGAAACTGCATTTATATAACGCCTTTAACTTAGTAAATATTATGGGGTGTTCCTCAGAGAAGAAGTAGTTGGTCAGTAATGGAGTGAAGGGAGACAGGTAATAGTCTATACTCATCTCCAGAAGCTCTAAGCCTGTTCTCAACCAGAGCCTTTTCCAACTACATTTTGAACCAATTAATTGCTGTGGCATTGATTTTTATTTTCATGAGTTTGGTTGACTTATCAACCAATAATCTTTCTGAAGATCACGAGTCGGATTGTACTGGAAACTGTACTGCCACCAATTCAGGTACAGGTCATTGATATACAACGGCCTTGCTCTTCTCTGGAGAATCTTCTGGTGGAGATATCGGCAAACCTTTAGGACCAAAATCTTGTGCAACACAGACTTATACACCACAGCGAGTGTATATTTTCAGTCTAGTTTGTACAAGTGAAAAAATGTACAAGGAGAACAACTATTGTGGATGCAATAATGTCCCCTGATTTTTAGTCACTAAATTGTCTTGCAGATGAGAGTCTATAAACAAAGTACTCAGAGGATAGAAAATCAATCTTGGATAACTGTGAACTGAAGCTATGATCTGAAATAAAAAATTAATCATACAAAATTGATTTATAGGTGATAAATAACTATACTGTGAGAAAATGAAGTTTACCATTGGATTGAATTCTTCTTACAAGTGCTCTAAAGAGGTCCCTATTGTGCTGAAACTCTTACAGCTGAGCCACTGTGTAATGATACTCACTTATCTGTGCTTCGGAACAGGAATGAAACTGATTACAGCTATGTGCCATATGCTTTTTAGAAATGATGATGATATTCCACTTCATAATACTGTTTCACCTCTCCCAAGCAACATGGCTTAAAAAAAGGGCCATTTGAATGTGCATCACTTAGGGATAAAGATGCTTGAGAGTGACAAATAATTGGAAAGTGACTGTACATAAGAGTTGCTATGTTGCTAACATGCTGTCTTCCCAGTTTGTGCTTCTAATCAGAGTTACTATGCGCAGTTTCACAGGTTGAATTTAAAATGAATGAACATTCATGTCCATCACTTTTCTCTTCGGATCACAGCTTGATTCACTGCTCCTTCCCATTATGTAAGTTGATTTCTCAAAAGCACCAAATCTAGTCCAGTGACAACTGTAAGGCCAATTTCAATGAGATGAAAGCCAAAAGAGTGCATTGTGTCTTTTACCATAATGCTACGACAGTAATGCAGCTTTCACAACGATCTTTGTGCGATATTGCAATCCCACTTAACTCCAGATTAGCTTGTGATCATAACAATATATTTTATATGCTTACACAGAATACATGGTCCAGCAAAAGGCCAGGCAGCCCAAACAGTCCATGCTGGTCTACATGCTTCTGGGGTTTGGTTAGCTCAGTTGGCTGGATGGCCAGTCTCTGATACAGAGCAATACCAACAGTGTGGGTTCAATTCCTACACCATTTGAGGTTGCCATGAAGGACTCTCCTTCTCAACCTTGCCCCTTGTGTGGTGACCCTCATGTTAAACCACCACCAGGTATTGCTTTCCAATGAGAAAATGGGACTACAGTGATGCCGTATGCTTCATTTGAGATTTCTCACATTTTTCTCAGCTAGATTCACCACTGTAAGCACATATGCTTGTCCAGTTTCTCCTTAAATGTGTTTATATTAATCACTTCCATTACTCCTTGTAGGAGCGAGTTCTACTTTTTGGATGAAGAAGTTTCTCCTATATTCCCTGTTTGATTTCTTGGTGGTTTTCTTGTGTTCATAGCCTCAAGTTATGCTCATTCAAACAACAGGATAAATTCTCTGCATATCTGCTCTATCAAAATCTCTCATCATCTTCAAGGTCTCTATTAGGTCAGCCTTCAGTCTACTTTTCTCAGGAGAACAGAGACCTGGTCTGTCAACCCTTTCCTGATATTTATGCCCACACATTTCTGCTATCATCCTGTAAGTTTCTAAATCCTCTCAGTGTTTCTGTATTGTGACAATACTATTGCTTTAAGTGATGTAATTTACTCCCAGTTTTCTGTTATGGAGAAATGTTGGGATCAGAGGTGACGATCAGTATACTTCAAAGTCCATAAATAAACAGTTTGGGAGGCCTTTTTTTTTAGAGTTGGAACAATAGACACAGCCTGAATGAGTGGGGCCAAGCTCCCAAACAGCCAGGATTTTTAGTTTTAGTTTTTCAGCAGCAGTTACTGGGATCTTGAAGCTGGGTTTGGAAACTGCAGTTGAGGCCAAAACATTGAATATTTTGGCCTCAAATGCTTTCTGTGGTAGAGAATTCCACAGGCTCACCATTCTTTAAGTGAAGACATTTCTCCTCCTCTCAGTCCTAAATGGTTTACTCTGTATTCTTAGATAGTGACTCCTGCTTCTGAGCTTACAGCTTTTATTTAACATAGTGAATAATAACCATCTAGGGGAGAAGGCTCTCGCAAGGGTCAGGGGAGAACCAGCTCCCAGCAGTCAGATGATCTTTCTCTGTTGATGCAGACTATCTTATTTACATTAGCCCTTTACATGACATTTTATGGCCTTGCCGACCTGTCGTCCAACCTATGATTAATCATTGCTTTTAATGGAGCAAAACATCCCAAAGCACTTCGTGGGACCTCTTGATCTCTAATATGCATGATGTCTCTAAGGGGATATTAGGTCAGGTGACCAAAACCTTGGTCAAAGAGATCATTTTTTTAAGCAGCAGCTTAAAAGAGAAGAGACAGAGAGAGGCAGATCAGGGAGGAAGTTTAGAATTTAGGCAGCTGAAGATACAGTTACCAATGGTATAACAACTAAATCAGGGAAGCTACAAGGTGCAATTATTGGAGGGGAACATGGATTCAACTCACATTGTTAACAGGGATCTTTTAAACTAAATCTCAAATTCTCAAAGCAAGGCTTGACATTATCGAGGTAAATAGCTAAACCTCATGGATTACCAATAAAACCACAATAATAAAACATTCTTTAGGATGTTGTTCCATTGTATTATCCAGAGCCAAGTACCTTATTCACTTGTGACAGAGCTACCCCTCCAGGTTCCACTAATGAGTTTGGCTGGTGGTGAGGAGTGAAAATTGGCTAAATGCCCTGAGGCAAATTCCCTGCCCTGGTATCTACCTCTGAAAATAAAAAATGCTAGACATCACAGCTGGTCAGGCAGTATTCACAGCGAGAAAGCAAACTAACTTTTTAAGTCTAGATGACTTGCTATCAGACTCGACGTCACGTCAGACAGTCATCTGGACTCGAAACGTTAGCTTGCTTTCTCTGCATGGATGCTCCCTGACCTGCTCTGACCTCCAACATTTTCATTACAGATTCCAGCATCTGCAGTAATTTGATCCTACCTGGCATCTGCCTCCTTTAGTTTAAATCATGCTTGCTTCTGATATTGTGTAGATGCTAACAAAAAACTGAACTAAAACAGGTTACCGTTAATACTGGGGATATCCAGGTCAAAGAAACAGTGTCCTCTGATGCTCTATCAGTGACCCTTTCGCCTCTAAGTCACAAAGCTCTGGGTTCATGTCCTCCTCTGAGGCTTGTACTCAAAAGTTGAGGCTGCCCCTCCATGCACTATTGCGGGAGCAGTACACTGTCAGTGGTGCTGTCCTATGGATGAGCTGTTAAACAAGGCTCTGTGTAGGTGGATGAAAACAATTCCATGGCACTATTTCAAAATTAGAGCAAGGGAATCCATACCTTCTGACTTGACCAATATTTATCTCTCAATCCACATTACAAAATAAAATGTTATGGTCATTGTAACATTGCTGTTTGTGGGAACTTGCTGTCATGTTTCCTACATTGCAACAGTGACCTCCCTTCAAAAAGTACTTAAAATTGGTTGCAAAGTGTGTTGAGATGAAAGATGCTACATAAATGCAAGTCTTCCTATTTTTCAAACGGTGAGCCATGCCTGATTCAGTCTGCAACATTGGTGAGAGTGAGACTGAAACCTCATTAGAGAACCCGGAAGATTATAGTTCCCATTGGATCAGTTTTATATTTAGAATCTAGGCATCAGGATCATTGAAAATGCCAGTGTTCTTTCATTAAGCATCTGAGTGCTATAACGGAAGAATTACGACCCAGTTGCAAATGAATTAAAATTCAAAATTAGAAGCAATAACTTCCCCAGAGTCCTTTTCACATGAAGCTTTTTACTTCTATAATGGTATATTGTATCACAGCAGAAAAGTCATGTAGGCTGTCGATCTTTAGAAACAACACTAGCTTCCAGACAAATTGGTTTAAAACATGATGATTGGTGCTCCTAGCATTTGCAATACTGAAATAAGAGTGATGTCAGCATTTTGAAGGAGCTGTCCCCTTGATTCATGTCCCTTTGAAATTTTCAAACGTTTATCCACTTAACATTTTAAAAGTGACTGTGGATTTTACTTCTATCAACCACCTGTGCTCACTGAAAATCCTCCCAGCCTCTTCCTTTGAATTTTTGTTTTATTGACTTGTGGGACGTGGCTGTTGATGGCTGAGCCAGCATTTCTTGCCCATCCCTAGTTGCCCTTGAGAAGGTGGTAGTGAGCTTGAACCACTGCAGTCCATGTGCTGCAGGTAGACCCACAATGCCCTTAAGGAAGGAATTCCAGGATTTTGACCAATGATAGTGAAGGAATTGTGATATATTTCCAAGTCAGGATGATGAGGGGCATGGAGGGGATTTTGCAGGTGGTGGTGTTCTCATGTATCTGCCCCCCTTGTTCTTCTAGATGGAAGTGATCATGGGTTTGGAAGCTGCTGTCTGAGGATATGTAGTTAATTTCTGCAGTTCATCTTGTAGATAGTACACATGCTGCTACTGAGCTTCAGTTCAGAATGTTTGTGGATCTGGTATCAATCAAGCGGGCTGCTTTGTCCTGAATGGTGTCAGGCTTCTGGAGAGTTGTTGGAGCTGTACTCATCCAGACAAATGGGGAGTATTCCATCACACTTCTGCCTTGTAGATGGTGGAAATGCATTGAGCAGTCAGGAGATGAGCTACTTATTATACTATTCCTAGTCTCTGCGATAATTTTTAATTATGTTAAATTCGTGTCCTCTAGTTAGTGATTCGCTGCCCAGCAGAATCATTACTCCAACGACGCCTTTGTAATTTTTCATATTTTTAACAGTGTTAAATGTTTATATTAATAAATTAGCTCGCTTTCTCCTCTAGTTCTGCCACATTGTGGTAAAATTGCTATATTTCCAAACTGCTCTTTCCTTTCCATTCTGATAGATTACCATTCCTGGAAAGTTCCTAATTCTCCAGACTATGGTTTGTTTCTTTATTCTTGGAGATGGTCCACTTTTAAACACAACTAATTCCAAATTAAAAACACAGGCTTGAATCAGAGTTAACTCTCATACATGTGTGATGAAAGTGTACGAGGTTTCATTATCATTTTTGGAATTCTGAGTTTTACAATGGAGGCAGATGGATTTTAATTTCAGTTTTGTGAAAGTAACTGATTTTGTTAAGGGGTCAGAAAGTCATTTGAAACAGTGACCTAAATACATCATTTCAAAGGAAGCATGTGTTTCAGTCAAATGTCTGTGCGGCATATGTGTTAATGGATGAAATGTTTATATCGTTGAGTGTACAACAGGCAAACAGGTGCACTAGTTTAGCTTTCACTTCCATTCAGCAGAATTAGGAACAAAAACAAAGTTGCTGGAAAAGTTCAGCAGGTCTGGCAGCATCTGTGAAGGAAAAAACAGAATTAACATTTCAGGTCTGGTGACCCTTCCTCAGAGGACCTGAAACATTAACTCTGTTTCTTCCTTCACAGACTCTGCCAGACCTCCTGAACGTTTCCAGCAACCTCATTTTTGTTCCTGATTTACAGCATCTGCAATTCTTTCGGTTTTTATTCAGAAGAATTAGGACTTCAGCTCAGGACAACTGTTTCATGAGCAGAAGCGTTTTAGTTTGTCAGTTTTTCAAATTGTGAGAATTTGTATAGATGTTTTCAAATGGTCAGAACGGGAAGGGAGTTCAGGGCAGCAAAACTGGAAAGATGTCATTAAACTGTCTCAGCACTCCAACAGGAGATCTGGAAAGAGACAGCTGAATAAAAAAGTGAAGGATTGAGATAGGGATTTCTCTAGGATTAAGTATCAGTAATGGATTTTGCAGGAAACCAGGTTGAAATTTTGCTTTGCTGTTTATGTTAAGATCTTTCTACACTGTACTCTACATAGCGTTGTTTGATTTTGTGAAATAAACTTGTTTTGTTATAGAATATTTGGAGCCTCCCGTGAATATGTTTCAGTGCCTAACCACCACAGTAACGTGGGACTGGGCTTGCCCAGTATTACCATCAACTAGAACCAGAACACAAACACAGGAGCCCAATTGTTTGGGCAGTATTGAGCTACACTGGATCAAACTCTTTTTTTGTGCATTTTGTTCAGTTGCTAATAGAGCTGTAAACGGCTGAAAAGATTGCTGCTTTAGCTCTTAGCAAAGTGGTTTGCAATCAAAGAGCTTTCTAGATAGAGAGGGCAACAAATTCATCGATACTTAACCGGCACACCTCCATACCAATCTTGAAAATGGGAGAAGACCATAACATGTAGAGGTAAAATGAGGTCATTCAGCCCACTCAGTCTGTTCCACCATTCAATTATGGCTGATATGTTTCTCAACCCCATTCTCCTGCCTTCTCCCTGTAACTTTTGATCTCCCTACCAATCAGGAACCTGTCTATCTCCATCTTAAATACACTCAATGACTTAGTCTCCACAGCCCTCTGTGGCAATGAGTTCCATAGATTCACCACCCCCTGGCTAAAGAAATTCCTCCTCATCTTAGTTCTAAAGAGTCGTCTCTTCATTCTGAGGCTGTGCCCTCAGCTCCGAGTGGAAACATCTCTCCATGCCCACTCAATCCAGGCCTCTCAGTGTTCTGTAAATTTCAACCAGATCCCTCCTCATCCTTCTAAACTCCATTGAGTACATAACCAGAGACCTCAACTGCTCCTCATGTGAGGAGCTTTTGCTTCTTGTAAACCTCCTTTAGACCCCCTCCACCACCAGCACATTCTTCCGTAAATATGCAGCCCAAAGCTGCTCATAATATTCAAAATGCAGTCTGACCAGGGCCTTATACAACCTCAGCAGTACACTTCTGCTCTTGTATTCTAACCCTCTCCAAATGAATGCTAACATTGCATTTGCCTTCCTAACTGCCAGCTGAAACTGCATGTTAACTTTAAGAGAATGCTGAATCATGGTTACTGGACCAGGCATTAGGATCTTTACAGCCTGCACATTTCAAAAAGATTACAATTGAACCATATCCTACACCATTCAAACATTTTGGATCCTCATCTTCTACTATCTTTGGACTGAAAAAAAAATACTGATCACAGGTTTACAAGAATCTATTGAGATGGACATTAGAAATCTGAAACTTAAGCAGAAAGTTACACCCTGTATTTTTGATTGTGTTTTGATCCCTGGCAATATATCACTAGCTTTAAACATTAAAGCTGTCTCTCTCTTGACAGATGCTACCAAATTATAGAATCCCTACTCTGTGGAAACAGGCCCTTTGGCCCAACAAGTCCACACTGACCCTCAGAGCATCCCACACAGAACCCATCCCTCTAATCCCTGAACACTGTGGGCAATTTAACATTGCCAATCCACCTAGCCTGCGCATCTTTGGACTGTGGGAGGAAACTGGAGCACCCGGAGGAAATCCACACAGACACAGGGAGAACGTGCAAACTCCACACAGATAGTCAGCCAAGGGTGGAATCAAACCCAGGTCCCTGGTGCTGTGAGGCAGCAGTGCTAACCACTGAGCCACCCTGCTTCCTGCACCTCAGCCCTCACACCCCCTCCCCACAATAAAAACAAAGACAGAATTCCCCTTGTCCTCATGTATCACCCCATTAACCTCTGGATTCAACGCATCATTCTCCGCCACCTCCCTGCCTGCAACCTGACCCCACTATGAAGGATATATTTTCCTCCCCATCCTTATCTGCCTTCCGGAGGGACCACTCTCTCCGTGATTCCCTTGACCGCTCCACACTCCCCACTGGCCTGAGCACCCCCCAGCACCTTTCCCTGTGACTGCAGGAGGTGCTACACCTAGCCCTACACCTCCCCCCTCACCTCCATCCCAGGCCCCAAGAAAACCTTCCACATTAGACAGAGTCAGTATTTCTAGCATTTTCTGTTACAAGACGCTATAAACCTATCAAGACTGCAGTGTCATCCAACAGGATGGTAGCTGACATTCTGCCTCAATTTTACCCTCCCGCCTTCTCCCAGAGGGATTAAAAAACCCATTGATTCCAACCCTGAGTATATGGAATGTTGGATCATCTGCAACTCTGGGTCAGAAACTATGCGATTTTTAAAAATTTGCTTGGCATCTCTAGTTAGCTAGCATTCATTTCCCACCCCTAATTGCCCATAGGGCAGTTGAGAGTCAACCACATTGCTGTGAGTCTGGAGTCACATGTAGGCCAGAATGGCAGATTTCCATCCTTAAAGGATATTAGTGAACCAGATGGGTTTATACTACAATCCACCAACGGTTACATGCTCACCATTAGACCAGATTTTTAATTCCAGATTTTTAATGATTTCAGATATCACCATCCGCCATGGTGGGATTTGAACCCGTGTCAACAGGATATTAGTCTGTAATTCTGCATCACTAGCCCAGTAACAGTCTCTGTCTCCCCAGTTCCGTAAATTCACAATCATTTGTACGGAGATATTGCTTTCCATCCCATTACAAAGGTGAGGCTGAAAGTTACACAATTTTGATGGAAATATGCATAACAAGGAGAACCTTTCAAAAAAAGTCACGTAAATTTCAATTCATCAGTTTCAAAGCAGGCTCTAGGTTTAACAATCTGTTGTGGAGCTTTTATGGGTTTCATGTGCTATTGGATTCGACAGTGAAGAGGAGCTCAGCTTACTTCAATTTAAAATTGTGACTCATTTCAAAGGCGATTTTATTTCCTCACAGAAGTCGGTAATTTACTGTCTCCTCTACTTCTGCTTTGCTGTACTAAATCCTCACCTTCCTGTTTTGACTTACATTACTGGATCTGTCATATTCCATCTCAAAATGTCAAGCCCTGGGTGATGAGCAGTAATTTATTCCTATTGTAATTACAAAAACATTGGACCTGACTGGAATTTTACTCGTGCATTGGAGGAACAGACCTTGGAAAAGCCTGTGGAATGAGTCCCACCTCCCAAAACATATTCTGCGAATATTTAAATGCTGTTGCTGCTATTTTTCTGCTACTAAATAAATAGAGACTATTCTTCATGCATGGCCTGGATACTGAGTATCAATAAACTATCTAACCATGAAGATAAAGTCTGATGAGTTTTTGCCATTAGGTGATGTTATTTGAGGTAGATGGCAATGCAATATCATCACCAAAAATGAGAAAAATCTGTGAGTAGGTCACCTCATTCCCCACTTTGGTTCAGACTTTGACTGACTTGAGGAGATGGTGGCGCACAATCATAGACATCTACAGGACAGAAAGAGGCTGTTTGGCCTATCAACTCTGCAGTGGTCAAAAACAACCACCTAACCATTCTAAGCCCACTTGCCGTAGGCCCATAGCCTTATGTGCTTTGATATCACTAGTGCACATTGAAATACTTCTCAAATTTTATGAGGCCTACCCTTCTATCAACCTTTCAGGCAGTGAGTTCCCGATTCCCACTACACTTTGGGTGAAAAACATTTTCCTCACATCTCCCCTAAACTCCTATCCCTTAGATCTATGTCCTTTGGTCATTGATCCCTCTACCAAGGGGAATAAGTTTCCTCCTGTCTATGCCTCCTTCATTTATAATCTTGCCCCTCTCAATCTCCTCTGCTTTAAGTCTCAGTATTAATTTCAGTGGACCAGTGGTGCAGAGGTGCAGGCTAAAGCTGTGGAGAAAAGGTCAGAGCCCACCATGGCAACTTGTGGAATTTGTATTTGCTTAATAAATTTAGAATATAAGGCTAATCTCAGTGATGGTGACCATGACAATTATCACTGACTGTTGAACAAAAAAACACCTGGTTCACTAACGTCTTTCAGGGAATGAAATTTGCTGTCCTTACCTGCTCTGGTGTACAGGGGACTCCAACTGTGGTTGACTCCTGACTGCCCTCTGATATAACTGAGCAAACCACACAATTCAAGGACAATTAGAGATGGGAAACAAATGCTGGCCTGGCAAGCAATTGCACGACAGAGCAAAGGAATCGGGGCCCCTGGATGTCAGGAACTGATGGGTATACCCAAGATAAAGTCACAGTCATAGAGATGTACAGCACGGAAACAGACCCTTTGGTCCAACTCGTTCATGTTGACCAGATATCTTAAATTAATCTAGTCCCATTTACCAGCATTTAGCCCATATCCCTGTCAACCTTTCCTATTCATGTGCCCATCCAGACTCCTTTTAAATGTTGTAATTGTACCAACCTCCACCACTTCCTCCAGCAGTTCATTCCCTAAACGCATCACCCTCTCTGCGAAAAAGTTACCCCTTAGGTCCCTTTTAAATCTTTCCCCTCTCATCTTAAATCTGTGCCCTTTGGGACTCCCCTACCCTCGGGAAAAGACCTTGTCTATTTACCTTATACATATCCCTCATCATTTTATAAACTTTTATGAGGTCACCCCTCAGCCTCCAACGCACCAGAGAAAATAGCCCTGGCCTATTCAGCCTCTCCCAGTTGCTCAAACCCTCCAACCCTGCCAACAGATTTTTATCCATTTCATTTTAATTGGTATCATAAAAGAAATTGCAGCTCACCTCAATAAAAAATAAGGCAGCGGGAGACAGGGGGTGACTGCTAATGTAGATGATGCCCAGAATAATGACAGCGATGACGATAACTGCCAGCACAATGCCCACTACCACACCGGTGTGCAGCGGACCCTTCTTATCCGAGGGACTGTCATCTGTGATATCTGTAAGAAAACACAGGGAACCAGGGTGGGAGGCGGGGGTGTGGGTAATGAATAATTAGCTACGGGGTCATATACTGAGATTCAACCATCCCGACAACACAAGATTTGCATTAAATATTTAAACATTTACAACAGCGACTGCACTTCAAAGATACTGCATCAGCGGCAAACCAGTTTAGGATGTCACGAGGTTGTCAATGCATTTCTCTTTTGTTTTATTTTGAAAATGGCTTATTAAATGGCTGAATGAACATGCAGCATGCTGCATTCAATAGACCATCTGCACTGAAAGCACGGGTCTGAATGGTCCCAAAGAAGGAAGTGTAGGGGATTGTTTTATATTAGTTCTGCAAAATCCCAGCATCTATTTACTTCTTAAATATCTTTGGTTTCCAGGCCTCATTCGCACTTTCTGGCTGATAGGGATTTTTTTTGCCTTCTCCTGTATGTGGAATTGAAATCATATGTGAGCATACACACCAGCTTCACACTGAATGACCCAGCTACTCTCACCAGTTACAATGGGCTGGATGCTGCTCACTCCGTCCGGTTCGGCTTCTCAGGACAACCAGGACTGGGAAGTCACACATGATGCTGGAATCACAGAATTGCTACAACACAGCGGGAGGCCATTCGGCCCATCATGGCCACACCAGTTCTATTAGCTAGTGCCAATCTTCTCCTTTATCCCCATATCCCTGCACAGTACTTGTATCTAAATAATAACCCAATGCCCCTCCTGAATGCCTTAAATGAACCTGCTTCCACCACATTTCCAGGTAGTGCATTCCAGACCCTAACTACTTGCTGTGTGAAAAAATTTATCATTGATCATCCTTGTTTTATTTGCAGATTACTTTAAACCTATGCCCCTTTGTTCTTACTTCCCTTATGAGGGGGAACAGCTTCTCTTGATTTACTCTATCCAGTCCGCTCATGATTTTGAAAACATCTATCAAATCTCTTCTTAGCATTTTTCTCCCCAATACAAAACAATCTCAACTTCTTCAATCCATTCTGATTGCTGAAGTTTCTTATTCCTGGAATCATTCTTGTAAATCATTTCTGCACTCTCTCTCTCTCTTTCTCTCTCTCCAATGCATCTGCACCTTTCTTGCAATGTGGCACCCTCAACTTTACACAACACTCCAGCTGGGGTCTAACAAGTATCTTGAACATGTTCAACATCACCTCACTGCTCTTGTACTCTATGCCCTTATTAATAAAGCTGAGGACATTGTATGCTTTATTAACTGCTCTCTGCATCTGTCTTGCCACCTTCAATGATCTGTGCACATATGCACTCAAGTCCTCCTGCTTCTGTACCCCCTCCTGGAACCTGCTTTAATGTATACGTTCTGCGTGGGGAGTTTGTCAGTACTGACACAGGAGGCCAGGGGTCTTTGGACTGGTGAGGGGGTTTGATGGGTGAAGGGGCAGTTGGCAGTGGAGGAGCAGATTTTGGCCAGTGATGAGTAACAGTGGCTTAGTGTGGGTGGTGCCAGATAAAGGTAACTGAGTTCCTGGTCACTGTCTCCTAGATCAGGTTTCTCACGGGCAGAGAGTGTGCCCTCTGAAGTTGTGGCATGATCATATATTGCCTTTGATCACAGTCATTCCTCATTCAGTTATGAGTGTATCCTGTTTCATTTGACGATTTCACTAAATTTTTCTTTTCCATTCCTGACTGCCTTCAAGCTCTGCTCTCCTGATGTATCTGCAAAGTATCATTTGGGTTAACTTATGAAGCTCTGTAATCTTTCAGCTGTCATCTTTTGATGAACTTAACTTGAGACAATCTTACATTTTTTGTTCCTCATTCCTAACATCCCAGGTTCTTTCTAAGAGCTGTTAGTGTTTTCCTAGTTGTACACTCATGCAAGGACAGATCAGGGACTAGATCATTGATCAGTGACACTCCTGAATGAATTTATTCTTCTGTGATTAGCTGCAACCTTTGAATGGCATGATTTCTTCTCTTATCCAGTCTGTCAGTTCACCGACTGATGCCCAAAATTTTGTAACTCCAGATTGACTGATCAGCACTTCATGTTCAGGTGTCAAATAGACTGGGAGGAATCTGAGGGTGTCTCCATACTCTGTAGGGCTCACAGCAGTTGGTACTGCGGAAGGTACCAGATCAGCTCATCGACCAGAAAATTACCAAGAAGGTAATAGAATACCAAGCCGATGTTTACAGAACCACATGTGGAGCAAATGCAGCAAGATGTGACTTTAGAACACCTTTCGCGTTTTAATCCGTGCTGAGGATGTGTTGATCTGAGGAGACTAGTATTTATTTCCCTATCCCTTGTTAACCCAAAAACCAAGTGGCTCACTGGGGTTCCTCACAGGGACATTTTGAGTCAATCATACCCTAGCTAAATCCTAAGTGCTGGGGTCTAGTTACGGCATCTATCCCAAGTCCAGGGCCTGTTTCAGACACACAGCCACATGTCAGATATGTAGGAGTCTTGTATCAGATGGAGTATCAGTATCTGATTCGCAGACATTGTTGAACAGGAATGCTGGATTCAAAGGAATGATATTGTGAATCCCAGGATTTTATTCTCGAGATTTTGAGTAAAGTCCTTTGCGTGGTCGAACTTCGTGAAAAGCAAAGTTAAATCAAATTTTCACATAAAATAATGACATTCTCAGACATCTGTGACCTTTAAGAATTGATTGAATCTTCCATGACACCACAGCACAATTGGACATGAATCCTCCCTCTCACTGGATTCATTTATAACAGACATTAACAAGCCGAGGGTCAGGACATTTTAATCATAGAGCTGAAAGACCCTGACCTTAGTTTGCTCATTAAAAATTCCGGAAGGGTTCCAAAGGGATTTTCAGCTTAGGTACTCATTAAAGTAAATTGCAGCATTTTATATTCGGCTGCAATCCATATCCAATATGCCTCACTATTATCTAGTTTGGTTGAGATCGAGGTTTATAGTTTGATTTTTGAAACTTTAGGTACACTTCTCTGATGGATTCTCTGGAACACTGTGTATTGTGTTTCTGGCTGAACAGTACTTAATTATGATCTTGACAGATCCTCCGGAGTTTGAGGTCTTCAGACATTCTTCTCCCCACATCCTGGTTCGCACCAAATGTAGCTTGCTGGCTATGGTCAAGAAAGGCCTTGATTTTAAACATCGCACTTTCATTTTCAGATCTCACCATGGCTTTGCCCCTCTCTATCTCTGTAATCTCCTTCAACCATAAAATATCAGTGCTCAACCAATGCTGGTCCATTGAGCATTCCTCATTTTAATTCCATCACCATTTGGCAGTCATGTCTTCAGCTAACAGGACCCTGAGGCTCTGGAATTCCTTCCCAAACATCTATTTTGCCATCCCTCATCACCCCTCATGATGCTCTCAGCTGTGCTACACCATGCTGTCAGTACATGAGAAACAGGAGCGGAGTAAATTGTTTAGGTCTTCAAACCTGCCCTGTCATTTAATAAGGTCATGGCTGATCTGCCCAAGCCTCAACTCCTCTTTCCTGCTTGCTCCTCACAGCCGATATTTTACAAACCTATCTACCTCATTATAGAATTCCAACAGTGTGGAAGCAGGCCATTCAGCCTATCAAGTCCACATCAGCCCTCCAAAGAGCACACCACCCAGATCCACCCCCCTACCCTATCCCTGCATTTTCCATGGCTAATCTACCTAGCCTGCATATCCTTGTACACCACATGGCAATTTATCATAGCCAATCCACCTAACCTCAATTCTTGTAGGAGGAAACCAGAGCATCCAGAGGAAGACACGCAGACACAAGGAGAATGTGCAAATTCCTCACAGACTGTCACCCAAGGGTGGAATCGAACCTGGGTCCCTGGTGCAGCCGCACTAACCACTGAAACATCGTACCTCCTCTTTAACTACGTTAGTGACACAGCCTCCACGAGTCTCTGGGGTAGAGAATTTGAGGTATTCACTGCTACCTGGGAAAAGAAATTCCTTTGCAAACAACTTTTAAATGAATCTCCCCTTATTTTGTAAACGTGACCACTAGTTTGAGATTTCCCACAAGGGGAAACATCTTGTCAACCTTTACCCTATCATGCATCAATAATATTTCAATTTTCTAAACTCAAGTGAGAAAAGATATAACCGGTTTAGCCATTATTGGTAAATCAACCTCTTCATCCCAGGAGTCAGTTGAGTGAATCTCTTTTAAACTGCCTCCAATACCAGCCTTTCTTAAATATGGGAACCAAAACTATGCATGGTATTCCAGGTACACCCTTACCAATACCCTGAAAAGTTACAACAAAATTTCCCTTTAACTTGAAACCCTTAGCAATAAATGTTAACATTCTATTTGTCTTCTTAATGACTTGCTACAGGTGCATTCCAAGTTATTTTATGCACAAGAATATCCAGATCTCTCTGTGCTGCAGATTTTTGAAGTTGCTCTCCAGTTAAATAATTGTAGAAGTTCTTGTTCCTTCCTACGAAAATATATAACCTCACACTTTCCTACAATAAACTCCATCTGCCAAGCTTTTGCCCACTCACTCAGCCTGTCAATATACCCTTGCGGATTGCTGATGTCCTCATCAGAACATGACCTCCAACCTATTTTTGTACCATGAGCAAATCTGACAACATTACATTCTGCCCCTCCTACAAGTCATCGGTATAGATAGTAAATAACTGAAGCCCTAGGACTGATCCTTGTGGAACTCCACTAGTTATGTCTTTCTAACCTGAAAAAGTGCTCATTAATCATAGTCGTCAGTCTTCTGTGTGCTAACCAATCACCAATCATTATTTGAATACCTTGAGTTCCTAACTTGTGCAATAACTTTTTATGTTGTGTCTTGTCACACACCCTCTGGAAATCCAGATACACTACATCTACCAGGCCCCTTTTAGCAAACTCTGCATGTTTTATCCTCAAGGATTCTAGCAAATTTGTCAAACATCGTTCCCTTTCACAAACTCATTTTGACCCTGTTTAATTGCATTGAGCTTTTCTAATGGTCCTACTATTTTTTCCCTTAATAATAGACTCTAGCATTTTCCCCAATGACAGATGCTAGGCTACTGGCCTGTAGTGTCCTGCGTTCCGTCCCCTACCCTTCTTGAACAGGATCGTCATATTGATGGTTATCCATTTTGCTAGAACCCTCCTGAAATCCAGTGAGTTCTGGAATATTACAACCATTGCCTCCACTATCTTGGCAGCCTCTTCCTTTAAAAGTCTGTCAGCATACCTTTAAGAGACACAGTTTATCAGCATTCTTTTAAGAGACATGCTCATGATATCGTCATTGCATCATAACATGTAACCTGAGGAGATAAAACTCTCAGACTCTGTCTTAGCCCAGATGTTGTGTCCTGGTTGTCTTGTTTTAAGAAGGGATAACATAAGCATTGCTACATTAGTAAAGATTCCTTGCTGACACAGCACACACCACTCTTTGATTAATCTTTTGGTTACCTTTCCTGTTATTTCCTTCTGTGACCCAGTCTCAAAGCATTTTTTTGCTACAGCTCCTGTGAGACACCTTACCACACTGAAGGTGCAATATAAATGCTGTTGCCTCACAGCTAGACCCCTAAGTTCCGTAGAAGGGTCGCCGGACCCAAAACGTTAAGTCTGATGCTTTCTTTACAGATGCTGCCAGACCTGCTGAGCTTTTCTGGCAACTTCTGTTTTTGTTTCTGCTTTACAGCATCCGCAGTTCTTTCGGTTTTTATTTGGAAGATGTAGGGTATTTGTATCTCCAGAGGGTATGTGACAAAGTGCCACGTAAAAGGTCATTGCACAAGATAAGAACTCAAGGTAGTCAGATAATGTAATCGCATGGATTGACAATTGGTTGACACACAGAAGACCAAGAGTTGTGGTGAATGGGTCTTTTTCACAAGGACTAGTTCTAGGGCTTCAATTATTTACTATTGATATGAGTTACCTAGAGGGAGGGGCAGAATGTAATATGTTCACATTTTCTAATGGTGCAAAAATAGGCTGGAGGTCATGTTCTGATGCAGACATCAGCAATCTGCAAGGGTCAATCTGCATCCAGGTAAAAACAGCAGGACATCAGTGAACCAGGTGGGTATTGTCAACAGTGGCTTCATGGTCATCATTCAACCCTTAACTACATGCTGAAATTTTATTAAATTTTAGGGTGGTACGGTGGCTCAGTGGTTAGCACTGCTGCCTCACAGTGCCAGGGACCCAGGTTCAATTTCAGCCTCTGGCAACTGTCTGTGTGGAGGTTGCGCATTCTCCCTGTGTTTGCGTGGGTTTCTTCCGGGAGCTCCGGTTTCCTCCCACAGTCCAAAGATGTGCAGGGTAGGTGTATAGGCTGTGCTAAATTGCCCATAGTGTTCAGGGTTGTTATAGAGTTATAGGGGTATGGGTCTGGGTGGGATGCTCCAAGGGTCAGTGTGGATGTGTTGGGCCGAAGGGCCTGTTTCCACACTGTAGGGATTCTAAATTCTAAATTCAAATTCCGGGCGTCTGCCATGGCAGGATTTAAACCTAGGCCCCAGAACATTACCTGGATTAATAGTCTAGCAATAACACCACGAGGCTATGGAAAGAGGGTGAGACAGGTACATGTACGATGTCTTGTGATCAATCAGTACTCCCATCTCAGTGCTCTTGGGTGGAAGGAATGTCGAAAAATCATGTTTAACTTTGTCAAGGTGCCTAAAAATACAGGGAATGGGAGGGGGGAGGTGGTAATGTCTTGTGGGGGTGAGGGGAAGGAGAATAATTAAACTCTAGTGGTAGCCAGTCAACAGGGTGAGAAAGATCATTCTCATGCTTGTTTAAATATTAAGATAAAATGTTAACTTACATTTATTACTGTCACTGAATGAATAATTTCTGCAGGTGACATTTAATAACCATTCATATTCTCAGAAGAGCTCTGAGTTCCTTGAGTTACTGTATCTAACTAATTCCTCTTGATTTTCTTCATGGATCCCTTCAGCTGCATCAAAGAGCTCAACAGCTCAATCAATTTACTCTCCTCACCCACAACGATTGTGGGTGGTTTTACATATTAATTTGAGGCCTGTTTGGTTGTGCTCAGCCTTGCCGCTCACATGTAAGAGAGAAATATCTGGAGGTGGCCAAGGTACACTGGGGAGAATGGGTGTTCGATCAGTAACGCCGCCATTGTTCTGTATATTCTAGAAGATAGGTCTTCACACTGCAAATCTGATACTGGCTGTAACAGCAGGACAGGTGTCTGCTGACTCTCCTCCCCATGATGTGAAGACAGAACAGGCCCTAAGATAACAAGGTGTAGAGCTGGATAAACACAGCAGGCCAAGCAGCATCAGAGGAGCAGGAAAGCTGATGTTTTGGGTCTAGACCCTTCTTCAGAAGAGGCCCTAAAGCTTTGTTTGTTCAAAACAATGCAAATATCTAGGGATTCAATTCAATACCAGCCTGTCAAATCTCAGGCAGGCATTTCTGGTGAAAAAAAATGAGTTAATGAGTCTCATTTTGAGTTAATTCTGTCAGAAACACATCTCCAGCCTTCTAAATGAGTTTGCACATGTTTGTTTGAATCAATCTTCGCACTGTCTATTTACATAATCTTTTTTTTGTCCTGACGGATAGATAGATGGAGAGATGGACAGTTGTTTGTCAGGAGTGAGGCGGTCCTATCTGATCTCAAGGTACGAGCGATACTGCAAAGTCTGCATTCATTACCTATTCTGAGGCAAACATAAGATTTCACTCAGAGTGAAATAACAGTTTTGTTTGGAAAAGGCTTCAAAAGATCAAGAGGTCAAAGATAATCAAAATGGAATGAGATACAAATCACTGGGCAGAACAGGCTCAAATGGGTTGAGTGGTCCAGACCTGTTTCGATGACACAGCATTCTCACTTCTAACATCTCCCTGGTGTAGAACGTTAATTTAGCAATGATTTCACTTCCTTTAGAAAGTGAGCGATAGACTGTTTAAAAGCTTTTGCAAATTGAACAGTTCAATCTTGAGTGATTTGAAACCACATTCCGGTGAAGCTTTTGAATTCTGAAGATGTTTTTTAGCCAGCCCCATACAGGAGCTATAGCGCAAAGTTTATTGCCTGGGCATTCCAGGCCTATTAAAATGCTAATTTTAATTAAAATGCATTAGCCCACTGCCAATAGTTTTATTGTTGCATATTACCATGTTGGGCCTTGCCTCAGGCCTGACTATAACAGATCTAATCCATATAAGTCAGGAAAGCCTCTACCTCTTGGCTGATGATTTAACCGAGTTTACTCATTGACTGTAGAACAGTAGGTAGATTCTCTCGGGAAACCATACCAGTATCAATCCTTCAACCAACATTACCATAAGTGACTACCTGAACATCATCGTATCGCTGTTTATGGGATCACACCGTGCACAAATTGGCTGTGTGGGGGGTTTAAAATTTGCATTCCTGGAGGTCTGCATCTCAAGGTGCCTGAATTTCACTGTGAATTTTAGATGGAGGGTGGAGATGGAGAGTGGGGAATCTGGTTGCCCTCTGAATAAGGGCTCATTATTCTTGTAGAGGAGCTCGTCATTATCCTGGGATGTTGTTGTTGGGGCTAACAATTGGTCACCTGGACATTCTAGTGCATGCCAGAGCCCAGTTGCCAGGTTTATATTCCAAATGTTTTGTTTTCGATTGATGAGTAGTGTCAGCTCATGAGCAACCTTATATAAGATGAGGCACATTATCTTTATTCTGGCTGCACGGCCATTCTTCTCTTCCTTAATTCTGCTACTCTTCTAAGGAATTGCTTAGAATCATATAGTCATAGAGATTTACAGCATGGAAACAGACCCTTCAGCCCAACACATCCATGCCAACCAGGTATCCTAAATTAATCTAGTCCCATTTGTCAGCATTTGGCCCATATCCCTCTAAACCCTTTCTATTCATGTCCCATCCAGATGCCTTTTAAATGTTGTAATTGTACCAGCCTCCACCACTTCCTCTGTCAGCTCATTCCATACATGCACCACCCTCCGCGTGAAAAAGTTGCCCCTTAGGAGTCTTTGAAAGCTTTCCTCTCTCACCTTAACCTCTACTGTCTTGTTTTGGACTTCCCTACCCTGGGGAAAAGACCTATCTATTCACCCTATTCATGTCCCTTATGATTTTATACACTTCTATATGGTCACCCCTCAGCCACTGATACTCCAGGGAAATTAACCCCAGCCTATCCAGCCTCACCTTATGGCTCAAAACTTCCAATCCTGGCAAAATCCTTGTAAGTCTTTTCTGAACCCTTTCAAGTTTAACAACATCTTTCCTATAGCAGGGAGACCCGATATGAATGTTGTATTCCAAAAATGGCCTATCCAATGTCCTGCATAGCCACAACATGACCTCCCAACTCCTACATTCAATATTTGCTTTTAATCAGCAAGGCAGTGACCAGTCTACTTTAATGCTGCCATCTGCCTTTGAGAAAGCATAGAACTCCTGCATCCTGAAGATTCTTGCTGCAACTGAGTGCAGCTTGAGCTTATCTCTTGTGCCATGCAGCATTTCAAAGGACCATCATGTCACTGATGCAATGGCGGCACAGAATTGGGATCTAGATTTCATCCAGGTATTGGGTTCCTGACTCCATTCTGGCCCAATGTTTCATATACATTTAATTCGCTGTAGAATGCTTTGGAACATCCCAAGGTTGTGAAAAGTGCAGTATAAATGCAGGTCTTCCTTTCTGTCCCAGTCTAGCTACTTTATAAATGCTACATTAAGAAATCAATGGGTCTTGAGATGGAAGTATCTATCAAAGTCAAGCATTGGATTTCATATTTCAGAGAAGAACGGGACTAACAAACAAAGCAGATTGTATAGAAACTAGTCAATTTAACATGCAGAGACCATTGTTGTTAGGAGCAGTTCCTGCATTTCAATGTGACTATGTTTCTAAAGTCCTGCAACAAGAGAAGGTAAGAGAACAGAGATAACAAGGTGTAGAGCTGGAGGAACACAGCAGGCCAAGCAGCATCAGAGGAGCAGGAAAGCTGACGTTTCGGGTCTAGATCCATGCTACCTGGCCTGCTGTGTTCATTCAGCTCTACACCTTGTTATCTCAGATTCTCCACCATCGGCAGTTCCTACTATCAAGGTAAGAGAACAATTGGATTTAATTCACAACTGCCAAACCTTTTGAAAGGAGTCTTTGTTAAAACCAGAATTAATCAGTGCAAATGTATATTTCTCAATAAACTTTTTACATTTATTCTTATTTTCAATTAAGGAACCCTATTATCACCTTCAACAGAGTCCACAATAAACAGTGAGAGCTCACAACATCTGGTTTGTCTGATATGGAGAAAATCCTTTATCTTTATAGTGTCATAACCCAATTCATAAAACCTTGAGCATTTAGGTGCATGGTGTCAAAGGCAAAAGCTGCCTGGAGACCTCCTTGCTGTATCCACTGCAGGAGGTGGATTGGGAAAGTATATTATAGAAACATAACGGTACTTAGGCAATGGATAGTCTTTAAGGAGCTACTGCATGACTTCCAACAAATATACATTCCTTTACAGTGCAAAATCTCAAAGGAAGTCAGTCAACCGTGGCTCTCAACTGAAGTTCAGAATTGAATAAGATTAAAAGAAAATGCCTATAAACGTGGCAGAAATTTCATTAATTCTGGGGATAGGAAGGTTTATAGTTTACAGCAAAGGAGGACCAAGGAACTGGTAAGGAAAGGGAGAATAGATTATCAATGCAATCCAGTAAAATCCATAAAAAAGGTCCATAAAAGCTTCGATAGGTACATAAAAAGGAAACGTTTGGTTAAAATGAATGTAGGTCCACTACAGACAGTCAGGAGGATTTATATCTTGTGTTTGTATTCATTGATAAAGATACCAGAAATCTCCCCGAACTACTGATCCAAGAACAGAGTATGAGGAGTTGAAAGAAATTAACATTTGTAAGAAGATTATGCTATTCATTAGGCTGAAAGTTGATATTTTCCCAGGATCTGATTGTCTTCACCCCAGAGTGTTGAAGGCGATGGCTACAGAGATAGTCGATGCATTGATGATTATTTTCCAAAATTTTATGGATTCTGAAATGGTTCCTGTGAATGGATATTGGCAAATGTCACCCACTATTTAAGAAGGGAGCAAGAGATAAAACGGGGAATGACAGACCTGCAAACCAGTAGTGGGGAAAATACTGGAATCTATTATAAAAGGTGGGACAAATAGATACTTGGTTGATAATGATCTGATTGAGTGAATCGTTTGTGACAAACTTACCGGAGTTTTTTTGAAAATGTTATTAACAAAATTGATAAAGGAGATCCAATGGCCATGTTATACTTACAGCTTCAGAAGGCTTCTAATAAAGTTCTCCACAGGAGGTTGGTTAGAAAATTCCATGGTATAGGAGGTAACGTACTGACATGGATAAGGATTGACAAACGTAAAACAGAGAATAGGAGTAAATTGGTCATTCTCACATTGACAGACTGTGACTGGAGACGTACTGCAAGGATCAATACTCAGGCCTGGATGTTCACAATATAAATCAATAATTGTTATGTGGGGACCAAATGCAATATTTTCAAATTTGCGGATAATACAAAGCTAAGTGGGAAAGTGTGTTGTGAGGAAAATGTAAGGCAGTTTCAGGTGGATTTGGACAGTCTTAGTGAATGGGCAAAAAACGCGGCAAATGGAATATAATGTGGAAAAATGTCTACACTTTGGTAAGAGAAAGAGAAGTGCAGACCATTTCTTAAATGGTAAGAGGTTAGAAAGTGTAGGTGTACGAAGGGACTTGGTTGTCCTTTCAAGAAGTCATTGAAGGCTGATATGTAGGTGCAACAAGCTATTGGGAAGGCTAATGGAATGTTGGCCTTGATCACCAGAGGATTTGAGTACAAGAGTAGTGAAGTCTTACTTCAGTTATATAGGAACTTGGCTAGATCTCACCTGGAGTAGTGTGTGTAGTTTTGGTCTCCTTCTCACAGGAAAAATATCAGTGTCACTGAAGGAGTGCAACGAAGGTTTACCAGGCTTGTTCCTGCAATCATGGGACCATCCTATGAAGAAATATTGGGCAAACTGGACCTGTAATCTCCAGGGTTTCAAATAATGCAGACGATTTCAGTAAAACTTAAAAAATACTTAAAGGGATGGACAAGGTTGATGCGGGTAAGATGTTTCCTCTGGTTGGGGAGTCTGGAACAAGGGGGCACAAATTAAAATAAGGGGGTGTCACCTAGGTCCAAAATGAGGATAAATTATTTTACTTAGAGGTTTCTGAACATTTGGAATTGCCTACTACAGAGGGCTCTGGAAGCTCAGTTTTTGAGTATGTTTAAGGTCGAGATTGATGTATTTCTGATTATTAGTGCCAGGGTGTAGGGATGGGGTGGATAAGAGGCATTTAAGTGCTCAATCAGCCATAATCCTATTGGATCACAGGGTGGGTCAAACAGTTTAGTGGGCTGAATAGCCTACTCCTCTTCCTATGTTCCTATTAACAGGATAAAGCCACAGAACATGGTCTGGTGCTGGTCCGGTAATGATGAGGCAGGATATTCTGATGACTTGCAACAATCAAGCTATGATACTTGTGCTACTCTTGTGACATAAGGACGAAACATGAGACATATCGTTGCGAAGAATTCAATAATGTTTTATTATAGCTCATGGTATTTATAAACATCATTACAATCACTCTTTGCATTCAATTCAATGTGCTTTGCAGTGACTGTAATGAGGTCAGTCAGGTGGATCTCTTAGGATATGAGTTCTCTCACTGAGGCTGTTCAGTTGGTGCAATCAGGGAGCCCTAGCTGACAGATAAGAACAAGCATGTCAGACATTCTGGTCTCTCTGAGAGCTGGCTCTGAGGGAGCTGGATCAGTGTCAAGGGCTCTCCATGTGTAAATAAAGGGTGACTTGGTGACAGTACCCCAGCCTCTGTGGGAGTTATTTCATGCTGTAGCATGGCTCCCTCAGCATGTCATGCTGCAAAACAGCTCAATATGATGGAGACTAAGAGCTTTATAGAATTAGGTCACACTTCTTGATATGATGATGAAATTATGGGCATACCCCTTAAATGTAGACTTCATATCTGCTATGAGATATAACACAACAGGCCCTGTTGCTATGACATGTCCAGCTTGGCTCATCCTGTCTTTGAAGCATTTACTTGCTGGAGCTGATTGGGAATAAATACCCATTTACTCATTACCATGCCTTCTCCACCAATCTGTGAGATAGGTTGGCCAACAATCACCTCTCCTTAGCCAGGCAGTGCGCTTTACTCTTAGTAGCTGCATTTCCAATTCTACCCAACTCAACTCAATTCCTTGTGGAGCTGGAGGAACACAGCAGACCAGGCAGCATCAGATGAGCGCGAAAGTTGACATTTCGGGTCAGGACACCTCTTCAGAAATTTCTGTTATCTCTGACTCCAGCATCTGCAGTTCTTGCTATCTCCACTCAATTCCTTTGCAGTTTTAGCGTGGAAACAGCTCAATCTTAAGGAGATCTAACGATGCCTCGATTTTAAAATTTTTATCCCTGGTTTCAAATCACTCCATGGCCTTAACTCAACTGATTTCCTTCAGCTCTGAGTTCTTTTCATTTCTCCTTTCAGTCTGATCTCTTGCACATCCAAGATATTAATTGCTGCACCATTGACGGTTCTGCCTTCAGCTAACAAGGCATTAAGTACTAGAATTTGAAACAAAAACAGGAATTGCTGGAGAAACTGGCCTGGCGGCATCTGTGCAGAGAAAACAGAGTTAACATTTTGAGTCTGGTGACTTTTCATCAGAACTTCAGAACAGTTGCGATAAAGAGTTGTATTGGACTCGAAACATTAATTCTGTTTTCTCTCCAATGATGAGTTTCTCCAGCAATTTCTAATTTGGTTTCAGATCCCCGGCATTTGCAGTACTTCCTTTAAGTTAAGCACGAGAGTTTGCTTTCTAAGTCACTATTAACTCAATACATTCCTCTTCTTTTACAAAATACTTCTCAAAATATAACTCATTAGTCATACAAAACAAACTTTGCTTGATAACAGCCCAGTGAAGTGCCTTGAAACATGGAACGATATTAAAGGCACTATATAAATGCACGTTTTGTCAATTTGGAGGCAGTAAAATTAGCTCAGGGGGTATTAATGGTCCTGCAACCTTCTGAAACTACTCCATCAATTCAGCAGGAAAGTTTTGTATCTGAAATATCAACCGTATTGTGCCCTCCAAACTTGGCTTGTTGTGTATCTTCAGAGCTTTCAGATTTATGCCGCTCCTTTCGTGCCAAGTTTCTTATTCTATTATCAAAGGCCATGTCCAGTCTCCCTATTAACAAACAGCATAAACATTTCTCAGATGGAAGGCTCGCCGAGAATTCTGGGCTGTTCTCGATACAGGATATTCATTTGAAAAGTTTAAGTGTCCTAGCAATGGTGCCTGAGGCAACAGCATAGTAATTAATCGTCAATGAATCACAATCCCTTGTGATTAAGTTTTATGGTCTAAATCTGTCCTTAACCCAATTTACTGTAATGTAACTAAATCCCAAAAGAAGGACTAGTATTGGTATTGATTAACTAACTGACCTGCTGTGTTGGCCAGATAACTGATTTTATAACTAGTTTGAAACGTTAACTTCTCTTTGGGAAGAGATATGCTAAAGACAAACCTTTGAAGTCAGTATGGCTTTACAGCTGAAAGGATTGGAATAGATATGGTGACATGGTGGAAATGTCACTAGTTTGTCATCCTGAGGCCTGGGGGAAATAGGTTCAAATCCCACCATGACAGCTGGTTAAGTTTAAATTCAGTTACAAATAAATTGCAATTTACTCAACCAACTCATTAAGGACAAATGCAACAGATATATGGGAACATAACCACCTCCACTTTCCCCTCCAAGCCACTCACCATCCGGACTTGGAAGTATATCACTGTTCCTTCACTACCGCTGAATCAAAATCCTGGAACACCCTAATGGCATTGTGGTTCAACCAACAGCACATGGACTGCAGTGGTTCAAAAAGGCAGCTCCCAACCACCTACTCAAGGGGCAACTAGTGATGTGCAATACATTGTATCAGAGATAAAAGGTACTGCAGATGCTGGAGAATCCGAGATAACAAGCATGGGGCTGGATGAACACAGCAGGTCAAGCAGCATCAAGCAGCATCAGCATCAAGAAACGTCAAGTTTTCCTGGTCCTATGATGTTGCTTGACCTGCTGTGTTCATCCAGCCCCACGCTTGTTATCTCTATGTGCAATACATGTTGACCCAGCCAGTGACACCCACATCTCTCAAGTGAGTTAAAATAAAAGAAACTTGGAATTGAAAGATAGCCTCGGTAGTGCTGACCATAAAACTGACTATTCTTGTAAAAACAGGACCAGATGGAAATCTGCTGTCCTTACTTGGTCTGAACTATATGTGATTCCAGGCCCACAGTTAGAGGGTTAACTCTTAACTGCCTTCTGAAATGGTCCAGAAAGCCTCTCAAATGGAGGGCAATTAGGATTGGTAACAAAGAAAGCTGGTTTCATCACTGATGTCCACACCATAGTAAAGAATGAGAAGCAATGGAGGGAAATCCTCTGATGGGTACAGACAGACTGTTTCAATAGTAGTAATGACATGGCTTTTGAACCCAAGGTACTTCTCCCCCCAGCAATTCTTTGGCAATCTACCCTGTCTTCATCTATTGTCCTGTAAGGACTGGCCATTCTCCATGTGTTCAGCTGTCAATTTAGGCTGTTCCCTCTCGTTTGTGTGCTCTTTGGCAACAGCAGGCAAGGAAATGTTTTTAGGAGCCAGGGCTATTCCAGCCAAGTAAAAGGCCCTATTATTGGCACACTAGTTATTTTTTCCTTCTCTGTGTATGGCGAAATGCCTGTTTGACATTTGAGCACAGTGCCATGTTTCAATTTGAGAGCAGATTATGAGGGAAATCCCAGGAACAGGTCTATCTGGCACCTGAGGTACAAACGTGAGGAGGCTTTTGAACAGGATTTTAGTTGTGATAGTGCATCTTATGAGTTAGTGAGTAACACGGTTGTAATTACATTGATTATCTGACATGAAGCATTGTATAAAGACCGATAAACTGACTCAACAGCATCAACTTGCATTAAGTAGTATCTTTAAAGTCATAAAATGCCCCGTGGTGATTCACAGGAGAGTTATTAAGCACAATTTGATAATCTCCTCAGGAGATTTCAGGAAAGCTTCATCAAAAAGATACATTTTAAGGAGCGTCTTAAAAGACAACAGAGAAGTAGCAATGCAGAGAGATGCAATGAGGGAATTCCAGAATTTGGGATTCAAGGACTGAAGCCACAGACACCATTGCTGGAGTGATGAAAACTGGCGATATACAAGAAACCACAAATGGAGGGGGCACAGAGATCTTAGACAGTTTTCAGTCTTAAGGAAACTTCTGAGACAGGAAGGTCATGGGGGGGAATTGGAAAAGAAGGTCAAATGTTTTAAAAGTTGCGATAACGCAAGACTGGGAGCAGCCTGACTGAGGTCAATGGGCATAGGAATGAGAAGTAAATGGGTTTCCAAGTGAGATAACACAGTGTGGAGCTGGAAGAACACAGCAGGCCAGGCAGCATCAGAGGAGCAGAAAAGTTGACGTTTCAGGTCGGGGTCCTTCTTCTGCTTTGTCAGCTTTCCTGCTCCTCTGATGCTGCCTGGCCTGCTGTGTTCATCCAGCTCCATATTGACTCCAGAATCGGCAGTTCTTGCTATCTCAGTGTTTCTGAGTGAGTTAGGACACAGGCAGCAAGGTTTCAGGTGAGTTTATGTGGAAGCAGCAAGGTTGGACATTGGTCACGATCGTATGAGAATAGCTGAGGATAGATCAGCCATGACATATTAACTTGGTTAGAGGCTGAGGGGTGATCTTCTAGAGATTTATAAAATCATGAGGGTCATGGATAGGGTAAATAGACAAGGTCTTTCCCCTGGGGTGGGGGAGTCCAAAACTAGATGGAAAAGGTTTAAAGTGAGAGAGGGAAAGACTTAAATGGGACGTAAGGGGCAACTTTTTTCTGCAGAGGGTGGTGCATGTATGGAATGAGCTGCCACAGGAAGTGGTGGAGGCTGGTACAATTACAACATTTAAAAGGCATCTGGATGGGTATATGAATAGGAAGGGTTTAGAGGGATACGGGCCAAATGCTGGCAAATGGGACTCGATTTATTTAGGATATCTGGTTGGCATGGACGAGTTGGATCAAAAGGTCTGTTTCCATGCTGTGTATCCCTATGACTCTATGTGCCTTCTGATAAAGCTGGGTCTCAGTCTCAAGTAAGCTGCATGCAGAAAGGTACTAAACTGTGAGTGTATAAGTGCTGGGCAGGGATTGATCTGCTGTTTGTTGGGGGAATTATATTGAAGAGGAAGTTGAAAATGCTCAATAGGGTAACTGAAGTATCAGAGCTGGGACTCTTCCCGTCTTCCATTCCCAGGTACAACCTGGATTCAAATTTGCAGTTGACACAAGTCTTAGGAGGGCAGCTGAATCTGAGGAGGTGTTTCAGAAACAACAAACTGGCTTGAACAAACTACATCAGTTGGCTGGTGAAGTTTAAAATGGACAATTATAAAGTTGATCCTAGACTACAAAGCTTTAAGAAGTTTTATCACCAACTTCTCAGTGAAACTAGGGCAAGGGATAAATTAAATTTTTCCCATAAGCCTAAGAATTTACATGTATTCTTTTTTTATATATACTCACACTTAATGTCATTTGGGGAAGGGGATCTGCCATCCTAACTCGGTCTGGTCCATGTGAGTCCAGGCCCACAGCAATGTGATTGATTCCGAATTGCTGTCTGAAATAGCTGAGCAAGGCCACTCACTTCAAGCGCAATTAGGGATGTGCAACAAATACTGGCTTCGCCAGCGATGCCTAAATCCCAGGAAGGACAAAGAACGGAGGTCACCTGCTGTGGGGAGAGACTGATTTTACAAACAGCAGTCAAATGAGACTCTCGAATAAAAAGTGAAAGAACTGAGGATGCTGTACATCAGGAACAAAACGAAAGTTGCTGGAAAAGCTCAGCAGGTCTGGCAGCATCTGTGAAGGAAAAAACAGAGTTAAAGTTTCGTGGTTGACCCGAAATGATAACTCTTGTCTCATTTGACTATTTGTAAAATTAGTCTCTACCCTCAGTACACTTTCGCCTCATTGGTCTTTGTTGGATTTTAGCCCAGTTCCTTAAAGTACAACACCAGTGTGTTAACTCATGAGTTAACACCCTCGATCCCCACCAATTGACATTCCACCTGCCCAACTCCTTGCTTTTTAAAACATCCCCAGCTTCATGTTTGGTCCAAAGAAAACACTGCTTGTAAACCATGAGATTTGAGAGATAAATGAACAAACAATTGCAGAGGTGAAATTCCTCCTCGTGCTAGCCCCACACACACACGTAGATGAATTTGGCTCCCACCAAACCTAGAAACAACACCACTTGGTGAAATTGCACAAAAACAGCCTGGTCGACAGAGTTCCTGGCACATGGTACTGATGGCTGCCAAGAAAAACAAGGATTATCGGGAACAGGGATTTATCAGATATTGCACAGCTGTGGTCACAGTCCTCCAGTAGGAATTTCTCTAGTAAAAGATTGCATCTGCAGATAGTACGAAGCCAAATCAGTCTTTGCATCCAGTTGGTTTTAGTTTAGAGTTTTTACTTATTGCATATGATCAGAGTTGGGAGAAAAGAAATCACTAAGGAGGTAAGCACTTAAAGCCAATTGTTGGCACCTACATCCTTGAAATTATGACGCATTTTCCTTGTCCTGAAGCTTTCTTCGGTCCCTTAAGTTATTCTGAAATCACTAGTTTCTGCAACGATCTTATCATTCATCTTTAGGAACTCTCATTCTTTTACTCCTTCAGAAGATGGTAGCCATGATGTGGAGGTGCCGGTGTTGGACTGGGGTATACAAAGTCAGAAATCACATATCAGAAGTCAGTGCTCTGAAAGCTTGTGATTTCGAATAAACCCGTTAGGCTATAACCTGGTTAAGAGATAACAAGATGTGGAGCTGGATGAACACAGCAGGCCAAGCAGCGTCATAGGAGCAAGAAAGCTTGACGTTTTGGGCCTAGACTGGTGTCATGTGACTTCTGAATTCTTCAGAGGATGCAGACCTTTCCTTTATGTATCTGAAATTTGTTTCCAACTTTCCTTTCATCAACTTAACTGATGTCCTAGTATTCTGGTACACCCTGAAGTAGTGCTCCAGATTAACCTTATCCAGGCCAGTCTTATTAGTTTCTCTCTCCATGTTGCCTTATTTCAATGTGAACCCACCTCTGCCTTTTCCAAAATACTCTCATCACTCAATTCTTCCTTGTTGAGGTGTGACCTTTTGACTTTTCTCCACACAGGGGAGAGGATCCTATGCTTTAACACGATTCTGAAGATTGGAGCTGGCTGGAGGCAGGGTGACTCTCAATCATAGAAACTGAAAGAACTGCGGATGCTGTAAATCAGGAACAAAAACAGAAGTTGCTGGAAAAGCCCAGCAGGTCTGGCA
Source organism: Ginglymostoma cirratum (assembly GCA_024137785.1). NCBI lineage: Eukaryota > Metazoa > Chordata > Chondrichthyes > Orectolobiformes > Ginglymostomatidae > Ginglymostoma > Ginglymostoma cirratum. Next base: position 7,274,535 of record JAHRHZ010000105.1, read on the forward strand.
GCTTCTGTGAAGAAAAATCAGAGTTAATGTTTCGGGTCTGTTTTGAGGAAGGATCACTGGACCCAAAACGTTAACTCTGATTTCTCTTCACAGGTGCTGCCAGACCTGCTGAGCTTTCCCAGCAACTTCTGTTTTTGACTCTTAATCATGATTCCTATTTCTCAAACAAGTTACAGCCCAACACAGCCACAGATACTGATCTTTCCAATTTGTATTGTTCCTCACAATCAGACTCAGGTAACTGAAGGCAAGTGAATCAGATAGAGCGAAATTAAGTCTAATGATGTTCTGGTGCACTTGTGGCGCAGTGGTAGTGTCCTACCTCTGAGTCAGGAGGCCTGGGTTCAGGTCCTGCCTGCTCCACACATGCAGCATAACACACTTGAACAGGTTGATTAAAACTATCAAATTAAGTACTGATTTATTCTGATCCAGCAAGAACTGTCTACAGAGTGGCAGAGGCAGTAACTTTGAAAAAGGAACCATTTTTGCTGAAAAGCAACAATTTGCAGGACCATAGGATAGGACAGGAGTCGACTACTAATTTTTTAAAAATCCAAACCCAAAGATGTGCAGATCATGAACTTGCTGTGCTAAATTGCCCACAGTGTCCAGGGATGCGCAGGCTAGGTGGACTAGCCATGGGAAATGCAGGGTTTCAGGGATAAGGTGGTGAGGTGGGATGGTCTTTGGAGGGGGTTGAGACTTGATGTGCCAAGTGGCCGCTTTCGACACTGTAGGGTTTCTATGAAGGCAGATAAATTAAGACCAATAGACTGTAAGACTAGGAGCAGAAGTAGGCCATTCAGCCCATCGAGACTCAACCACTATGTGATGAGATCATGACTGATCTGATAATACTCAACTCCTGGCATGTGGGCCTCACTGAAAATGCCAGCATTTCTTGCCCACCCTCATTGCCCTTGAGATCAGATGAGAGTCAACCACCTTGCCCTGGTTCTGGAGTCATATGTTGGCCAGATCGGGTTAAGGACAGAAGATTTCCTTCCCTCAAGGAAGACAGATTTTTATTTTAAACAATTGATGGCAGCATAACAGTTACAATTACTGACACCAACTTTCAGTTCCAGATTTTTTAATTCATTGAATTTTGATTTGAGTCCACATCTCCATCATTAGTCTGGGCCTCAGGATTAGTAGGCCAGTGACAGTATCACTGTAACACCATGATGCCCCCTGTAAAGAAATGGAATAATTATGATGACCCTGGCCTCCATGAGTGCAATATGAATGATCATAGAATCCCTACAGTGTGGGAACAGGCCCTTCGGTCCAAAAGTCTACACTGACCCTCAGAGCATCCCACCCAGACCCATCCCTCATAACCCACCTAATCTATGCAGCCCTAGACACTACAGGCAATTTAGCATAGCCAATCCACCTAGCCTGCACATCTTTGGACAGAAACCCATGCAGACACAGGAAGAATGTGCAAACTCTGCACAGAGAGTCACCTGAGGGTGGAATTGAACCTGGGTCCCTGGTACTATGAGGAACCAGGACTAACCACTGAGCCACTGTGCTGCCCTCTATGCTATGCTGTACTACACTATACTACGAATCTATGCTATGAAACAGAATCAATATCTTAGACTAATGGAGACTTTTCCATGACCTAAAAAGGAAATCTGCTAGGTGGAACAATACATTAAGCAGTAGTGGCCTTACAGTTGAGATTTGCTCGTGTGAATGCCTGTTACATGTCTGTGAGGATACAAGAAAAAGGAGCTTGAGAAGATCATACAGCTCCTCAAACCATTGCAGCCACTTCAATAATATCAAGCCAAACTCCAATTTTCCATATTACCTCCATCTCTTAGAATCAAAATAAATCTATCAATTCCACCCTTTAATATAGTCAGTGACTTGGGCATGCACTGACATCTGGGGAGTGGAGAATTCCCAAAAAAAAAAACAAGCCTCTGAGTGACAGAATTTCTCCTGAACTCAACCTTGACTGGACAACTCCTTATCCCCCAGTTTGAAGCTCTGCAGCCAGGGAAGGTTCAGAGTCGAGGAATCCAACTCTGAATTAGCAACTTTTTAAAAAAATGAATATAAGTCGGTGCGAGCATGAAAAGAAAAAGAATTGCAAGATGAAAAGATAAACTTCAAAAGGGCAGTTCTTGAGGCAGTTCCATCAATATAAATTCTAGCTTACAAGTATTTTTCTCCCATATCCGTCACATTTAGGTTTCTTTGACCTTTGATGAGTATTCTTTGCATTAAAAATGTATACATAAGCTTTTTGCTAGCATGATGTCAAGTTTGCAATGAAAGAATCATCTGATCAATTTGAAAGAACTGAGGCTTAAAAGGGATCTTATTATCAATTTAAAACATCATGCAAGACAGCTGCACTGGTTGTGTACAGAGATCAGTAAAGTCACTGGTTCCTGGCATCACCTCAGCCTGAAGGAAACCACATGTGATTAAAGTTTCCACTTTTATTTCAAACATGATTAATACAAGCTTCCACAATTTGGCAATTCTCTGTAAACATAAGTTTTCTCTTTGCAAATCTTAATGAGTAGGTTCTACTGCTTCTGTCACAGTTTTCCCAATGAAACAGTTATTAATAAGCCAAGCCATTAATAGCGATGGAAAGAGAGAGACATATGGGATAGAGAAACAAAGTGGGTATATGTCAACTTCAGAATCTTGAGCAATACTTTGAAATGCACAATTTCAAATTGATTGGCTATTATACACCGCATTCAGTTTCCTCTACCTTTTCACAGGCTTGTGTGTCAGTTCATTGACATTTTACTTTTACTTGAGTCTTTGTGTTCTTTAAGCCAAGATCATGTATAGACTAGAACAATGCAAATTAATGAATTTACAAACCAATTCACATCATTGCAAGAGGCAAAGGTGTGGATTTTATTTTAGTTTTTTCATGAATATTTTGCCACAAAAATTAAGTATCTGAATACTAAAATAGAAATGCATTGAACACCATTGGGAACTGATCTGTGTAACATCTTCCTGAGCCAATTCCTTCACTTCTAAAAGAAATCTGTCTTTTTTTTTTGGAAACTGCTTTCCATAATTTAATTTGTTTCTTCAAAAACAAATCCCTTCTAATCTGTTTCTTTTGGTCCAGTTACTCATCTCTTTGTCCTCTCTGTTCATGTTGTTCAATATTTAATACGTTGAATAAGGCAGGAAAAGACTTTCAGAAATTTACAATCTATAGTTTAGCACTAACACCATTTTCCACCTTTCCCAGAAGCCCAGAAGCTAACTTCCCACCAAGGAAGAACTCAGCTTTTTCTTAAATTGAATAAATCCAATCACTAGCTTAACAAATGATAAGCACAGTTGGTGTGACAGAAACCAACCTGACTCTTAGTGGCTCTTGTGGTGCAGTAATAGCCCTTCTACCGCTGGGCTGGGAGACCCAGGATTGAGTCCCACCTGCTCTAGAGGTTTACAATAACATCTCGGAGCACATTAATTAGAAAATGTCTTCCATTTGATCCCTAAAGGGACTTGCAGCTCTAACTCTTTTAAGGAAAAATTAATTGTATTTACTCAAGGGTGCATGGATATATAAAGACACAGTTTCTGATTCCAGTTACATAGCAAGATGTCATTGTTCTCAAACTTTCAAGAATTTCTTTGTAGACGCCTTTCTCTTGTTGAAACATCCAATAGTGGACGGCCATTATTTCCCCACCTCGGCTTAGTGATCTCTTTCCTCTCCTGCATCTGCTCCAAACTGGCCTTATCTATTCAAAGTTTTCTTTCTCTTACACTTTTTGTAGAATGTACATCACCCAACAAAGTCCGATTATCTATGTAACATTTATTGGCATTTTTCCACCAAGATCTTCGTTGACGGAAGTGGGGTGGTGTAGGGGCCAAGACGGGGAGTGAGGAGGTTGGGGAGAAGAGAGGCGAAGAAAACAGTTTGTGTCCTTTTCAATTTGTCTTGTGCTCATTTCAATTTGATCTGTTTTTGTACTGCTGTCAGCAGCCATCATTTTTCTCTTTGTACTTCCCTGTGTGTCTGATACTTCCCATGTGCACAGTGGTCTTTTGGAGAGATTGCATCCGCCATTCTGATTCCACCTTAGGGAGTTCTGCAAAATATCTCCGAGATCATGTACATTGACTGTGTCCATTGCAAACTGTTGGACAGACACTGGCTCAAAGCTATCAATGAATCTTGCTTCAGAGATAAGAAAGAAAGGAATTTTTTTTTGTCGTCACTCACTGTCCAATCTCTCTGCAGTCAGAGATTAATAATCAAAAACATTAGTGGAAAATCCAAGCTGCCTGAACGCTATGTACTGTACTGAACAGCACACAGCAGGAATCCAAAACATAATTATCAAGGGAGCTAATCTCACCATTCTTCTTGACAACAGCTATGTATACCTACAATTCTGTTGTGTTAGCCACACTGTTTTGGGCTGGCCAGCAGGGTAGAAGACTTGAGTTAACAAAAATATACTGTTTGCAAAGGAAAAAAAAGCTCATTAACTAACCTAATATGTGACAAGAAAAACTAGCATTAGAAATGTAATTAAAGCATTTATCTACTTTGACTAGAGACGGTTTAGACGTGCGCTAAAAAAATACAGCAGTGTATCCAATATAAGATAGACTCAATATCTGCACTGCAATCATCTATTACCAGAAGAATCACAAAAGCCATTAAAACAGGCAATATGCATATTAACAACAGGATAGGTACAATAAAGGTGAAATACTGTGAAATTTGAAACAAGCACAGAGAACACTGGAGAAACCCAGCCGGTCTGACAGCACGTATGGAGAGAAAACAGAGTTAACATTTCAAATCCAGGAGTCGGATACTATTTCTCTCTCCACTGATGCTGCCAGTCCCTGCTGAGTTTCTCCAGCATTCTCTGTGTTTTTTGAGTCGATACAAAAACAGACTTGAGAGTGAAGTGCAGATTTACCCGAATTATAGCTTTAAGAATTGACTCTATGTGCAAATAGAAGCTTCTGGAACTGTCTTTTACGTTACAAAATTGACTCTGAGGAAATGCTAAGGTGGTTGCCAAGGATCAGGTGACCTTTGCAATGCCAACATAGACAATCAAGCTTCTGGAAAGTTCCTAATTAGATTGTCTTGCGTGGGATGGCCTCCCCTGAGACAGTACACAATTAGACACATCCTATTTATGGAATTTATACTTGCTATTGTTTGGAGATTCGCCCAAGACACAACTGCAGACTCCATGGCTCTGAATTGGAGGCCTAAGATCTCATCCATTATCTCCATCGTACAGCAATAGCTTTTAGTTAAATCATTCCAAGTGGATAAGACCCTGTATTGGCCATATGACTGAAACCTGTTTGAGATAATGAGTTTTAACTTCAAGACCCAGAAAGGAGCAGAGCAGTCTGCAATTGAATAACGAAAGCTGTAAGAGCATCAGCATAACAAGGCTGTACCGTTCTTGTATTTTAAGATCTAGGAGGCTGTGAAGTCTTCAACAGTCTCCCAATCAGATTTCAAAACTCCAGGTCCATCTGTAAAAACCGGAACCTCCTGGTACAAAAGCCACATGTGCCTATCTTCATGACCTGCTGAACAATCATATCAGAGAAGGAATCCCACCATTATCCTAAGATTCCAATTCCAGCTGTCTGAACTCATCTAAGCTAAAATTTTGAAGTCCAAATGAATTCCATCCTCATCAGACCTGCAAACACTTTTTTTGTTTCTATGACAAGTTAAATGCTGATAACTCTCCCTTTGCACTACCCCTTGTAGAAGTGGGACTAGGGGATGGCCTCACCCTAACTTCATATTCACATTTAATAAGCTCATCATGCCCAGCTGCCAAACACCAGCCTGAGAGAAATGACCACATCAGAGGTTCAAAGACCTATCAACATTCTGAAAACATTCAGATCACCTGAGATCAGCAAGGTACCAGCAGAGCTACTGAAACATGGCAAGAACTCCATCCTAACACAGCTCAAGAACCTATTCACTTAGATCTGAACTGCAGAGGACGCTCATGATGACCAGAGATGAGGAGTAAGTCTGCAACAAATAGAGCAGACCAAGAGGTCCCCAGTCCAAATCTGGTTGCCCCCATCTTATGGGCATCTGGCCTCAACTTGAGCTGTGTTTAGTCAGATACTTTAGAGACCTTTAAGTGACTCTTAGATAGGCACATGGAGGATAGTAAAATGTAGGGTGGGCAGGGTAGTTTGATCTTAGTAGGATAATAGGTCAGCACAACATCGTGGGCCGAACGGCCTGTACTGTGCTGTACTGTTCTATGTCCTTGGTATAGACTGGAAACAGAAATGGGCACTATCCATCATAATCACCAGGCAGGCCTCTGGGTGGCAGATCATATCGTGGAATCATATTTGCATTCAGGACCAGCAGAGTTTTGGATATCAGAAGACATTTGTTGTAAACTTAATTGAATTTAAGGAAGTTTTGGATAGCATCCATTGACAGTCACTCTAATACATTATAACAGTGTTCTGGAGCAGTATGTGAACATCTTCAAAGGCTTATGCCTTGCCTCCAGCAGAATAATCAAGAACAGCGCAGTCACCTTGAGGAGTATGGCAAGACTGCAAACTCTCACCATTCTTTTCCTTCTCACTGATCACCTTCATCGTGAGGAAGACTTGCTACAGTGTTTGGAATCCCATGGCGATGTTCACCAACCTTGATTTTGCAGAAAACCTCACCTTCCTGGCAGAAGAACTGTACTTGCTCTCAGGCACGACCAATAGTTTTGACAGCAGCAATGCCAAGGTTGGTCTATGCATCAGCTACACTAAAACCAAGGCAATAATGACTGGATGGCAAGAAGATGATCCCATCACTGTTGGGCAAGAGAATATTGAGGACATCCATCACTTCCCCTGCTGAGGATGCAACATCTTCAAGCAGGGTGATGTAGAGATAGATTTTCACACAAAAACTGGCAGAGTTACATCAATTTTCCAGTGCCTCCACATGGCGTGGGTACCCAACACCATCAAGATGGCCCTGAAGCTAGAACTCTATATGCATTGGATGCCAGTGAGACATGGAAGGGGAACAACAAAAGTGTCACATAAAGTGGACATCCTGCACCAGCATTCTCTACATCAGACAACATCATCAGTGAGGAAGTACTACTCAGCATTGGTCAGCAGTGCCTACAGGTTATCATGGCAGAGAGAGAGAGATGAGTGAAACTGCCAGGACATGTGTTCAAACTCCCAGACACATGGCTGCATAAGATTGCTAGCTAGATAGGAATTCTTTTTTTTTATTTGTTAACAGGAGGAGGACATCACTGGCTAGGCCAGCATTTATTGTCCATGCCCAAATGCCCAGAGGGTAGTTCAGAGTCAACCACATTGCTGTGGGTCTAGCGTCACATGCAGGCCAGACCAGGTAAGGACAGCAGCTTCCTCCCCTAAAGGACATTAGTGAACCAGATAGGTTTTTTCCCGATAATCGGCAATGGATTCATGGTCATCGTTAGATTCTTAATTCCAGGTGGTATTTTTTTTTAAAACTGAATTCAAATTCCACCATCTACCATGGCAGGATTCAAACCCAGGTCCCCAGAATGTTATCCAGGTCTCTGGATTAACAGTGCAGCAATAATACCACTAGGCCATTGCCTCCCCATAAAGAAATGAAGAAAGGGCCAGTCAAAGAAGACCTGGAAAAGTACGTTTAAGAAGGGGCACCCTCTGGGCGGCAGTGATAGAGATTGTGATGGACTGGGTCTGGTGGTGGAGTCTTGCTGTGCATTGTCCTGCTCAGAACAGGAGGTACTAAATCTCAGTCTACATCTTGTAGAAGTGCACTGGCCTCTTTACCCACATCTTTCTTCAGTGTGTCAGGGTAAGTATAGGGATGGAAATCTTCCATCAAACCCACTAAAGTCTGCTCCTGTTCTACAAAGTAAGGGACTAAAATGCACAAAAATCCATCTTCCCAAAACAAAATATAAAGGAATTGGGGTTTTCACTTCATTTATTCTCCATTATGTGCAACAGAAGGAATTGAGGAATATGGTGAGGAATACAGTAGGAGAGGTGATCTACATAAAAACCATGCTTCAAACTTGCATAATGCTCCTTACATATGAAGAGAAATCCCAAGGCACTTTACACTGAAGAGAAAATAAAACATTGCGAGGAAGGGATGAACAGCAAAGGGGAATGGCAAATGTTCAGAGTTGAGTAAAAGGAGAGAGGGAAGGGAAAAGATAGAATTAGTGAGGGATTTGCAAAGGTCAGAGTCTGACTGAGAGGTCAGCATTGCTGGAGTGTGAATAACCTTTGTCCATCAAGGAGATGAGTACAATTCACTGCGCAACAGGGCCATTTCTCTGTTCCCAATGTTTTTAATGCTTCATTTTTGTAAAGAAATACCAGATCTGCACAACTAATGAGCAGATAACAATTCAAACCCAGCCAGCCAGGTCTTGGCCTGCAGTATGTGCAGTGACTTGATTGATAGTAATTGGTATGTTTATATTCAGTGTTGCCTCACCTTGAATGGAAAACAAAAATTCAATCCATTTCATCTGGTAGTGAAGATAAAACCTAGATTCTTCTTGTTCATCAATCCCAGTATCTTGTTACATCCCAACAATTTCATCAATGACTGACAATGATGCTGAAACGCACCCCACCTCTAGACCTACCTCTGTACAATGAGGAGCATTTAATTGAGGTCATGGGATCTCACTCACTGGTGGGAGAGCTGGAAAATGCCTCCCATTTCGGAGAGAGCTGCCGGGCCCTTCAGCAGCCAAGGCTGACCCTTCCCCTGGGCACAAGGGGCAAAGCCTCGTCCCATCAGGGCTGCTGTCTAATCAAGGCTGGAAGCTCTCCTCTGCAGGTACAGACAGCAGAAGCAGTGGTACTGATCAGTAATATACCCACCCAAAGGACTGGGCCACCGGTGAGTGGGGGTGGGAGGGAGGTCATGGGGTGGGACTCAGGGATGTGGGGGCTGGTTGAAAGTGAGGGTAGTAGAGAGACCTTTAGCAGATCATGCCCTTCCTAACATTGGGTCCCTCAATCAAGCACTGACCCTAGTGGGGAACTCAAACAAAGGCTGTGTTCCCATTTCAATAGTGAGGCTGTGCCCTACCTGTTCCTGGGTGAATACTGATGGCAACAGGATGGGCATTAATTCTCCATTTAAAAGGGCCTCAGCTGGCAGTGATGTGGGCATGGCAGAAGTGGAAAGGTGGTGGCAGCCCCACCTGGCACCCACTCACCCTGCCCCATGTCTGCATTCATCTCGGGGGAGGGCAGTAAATTCTGTCCATGTTTGTCATCTCACTAGGCCATGGTCAAATGGAAGAAACAGGGATTCATATAAAGATACAATCTCAAGGCCAACCACTCTGAGCTGGGTTGAAGCTGAACTCTGTCAATGCGTCTGAACATAATGAGCAGACTGAGCTTCCCTAAAAGGTATAGGATCCTTGGTGATTCCCACAGGGATCGTGGTGGGGTCAATAATCGTGTCAAATGAACCATGGGAGGCGTTATGTTATGTCCACAGTCATTATATGTTTAAGAACCACAAACCCCAATTAACAGATATGCTCATGATATCATCACCACATCATAGCATATGACCTAAGGGTACAATGGTCACGATCACATCTGAATTCAGGCCACTTGAAGCATGTCACACTGAGGTTAAATGTGCTATTCTTTGTAACTGAACACCTTAATGTTGCCCAGACATGATGTGCTCGTGAATGCAATATTTGGATACATATAAGTGAGCTATAATAAACATATGTTAGATCTTTCAATATCACGTTATCTACGTCCTAATTTCTTATGCTACAGGGGATAAAATACACACTGTCACCTCAGGTAAACACACACTGCTGGGGCCAACATATACAACAGGAGGAGTGATTGGGAAAATGCTGAACCTGTCCTGAGAGATGGAGTAAAAATTACAGATAGCGCAGAGGAAAATGAAAAAGCAACAAGTCTCAGTGTTTGGTATAAAATGCTGTCACAATTGAAGAAGGAAACCAAAGAGAAATCATTTTGACTTTTTGGAAATTGCCTAATCCAGGTGTACAAGAGGTCGCCTCCTTCCTCAGGTTTACACCCTTCAGCGATGTCACCATGTCCAGAGAACAAATAAAAAGGTGTGTGTGTCTGCACAAACATTGAGAATTGAGAAACTTCAACTGCAAATTTGTATTCCTTTTTTGTTTAGAAAGGCCATTACATTTTGCAGAAGCTTAATGTACAGTTCTTTTCTTGCTAAGATAGGATCCTAGCCAAATAAACACCAGCTACAGTTATATCATCATAGTCTACCTGACCATGGGGCTACTCTCTCATTGGAGAGAACTTACTGGTGGTGGTTTGCCCTGAGGGTCAGCATGCTTCAGTTGATGGGAGAGGTATGAGAAGGAGGACCCTTCATAGTAACCTCAGTTGGTACAGGAATTGAACCTGTACTGTTAGCATCACTTGGCACTAACTAACCATACACTTAGCCAACAGAGCTAAACTAACCCCCATAGTGCCAGCTGCATTGCCTAAATATGAATACTGATAGCAGTAACTAAAGCCAAACTAGAAGCACAGATGCTGCCAGACCTGCTGGGTTTTTCCAGCAACTTTGTTTTCGTTCCTGATTTACAGCGTCCGCAGTTCTTTCTGTTTTTATTTTGCCTGCGACAGGAACCAGTGTTGTCTGAAGGAGGACAAAGGTCATTGTCTGCTACTTAATGCTGTGTCCATTCACTGATTCAAAACCTCAGTTTGCATGATCACAGTATGACATAACACAGACGATGTGCTCTGAAGCTGGCCCTTTGGAACACCTATGCAATAAAACGCACTCTCTTCCCGTTGTGCTGTTAATTTCTCCACCCCGGATATATATCCAATTCCTCGTTGAAATATACTAGAGCAGTGGCTTCCAAACTTTTCAATAACATGTCACATTTCAATGAAGCAAACAATTCCACAGAACATCCATGTTTTTAGCTGAACGAATTGCTCATAAACATCACATTTACCAGCCTTCACTGTGCTCATGGCCTTACTCAAAAGGTTTGCACTACTGTCCTTAACACCAAGCTAAAGAAAGGTCAAATGCATTAATGTTCAAATCCAACAGATAAAAAACACCTTTCTCTGCAAGGACAGACACATATTCAAAATCTGCTCAACTCAACTATTTCTAACTATCCATGGCCTTAAATCTGAAGCATTCAGTTCAGTAACTGACAGTTTGTTTTTTTTTTAATTTGGTGATTAATTTTCATAAGTTTTATGAGTTGTCATTTTGGTTGCAATAAGTATGTTTATGATGGAACGATGCCTGTTTCACATTGGTTTTCATTACTTTTGCACAAAATTTCACAGCACGCTCGGGACAGTTCTCACAGCATGACCAGGCTATGACGACACATTGGCAGAAAGCAACTGTACTGGAGAATCCTGTTTTGACTGTCCCTTGGTGCAGACGATAAAAACAGTCGAAACAGAAGAGCTGAAGGAACACAGCAGGTCAGTCAGCATCAGAGGAGTAGGAGACCCTGATGAAGGGTCTAGGCCCGAAATGTTGACTGTCCTGCTCCTCTGATGCTGCCTGGCCTGCTGTGATCCTCCAGCTCCACACTGTGTTGACTCTGACTCCAGCTTCCGCAGTTCTTGCGATCTTCGAGATGGTAACAACAAGTTGCTCTTCAAACTTGGATATGCTTGCTGACACCCACCATCAAGACAGCTAGCAGCAATATCTCTCATTAATATTTTTAAATAAAGCCTGAGAAATAGTTTAAAAAAACGGAAATTGAGAAAAAAATTAATGGAAGAACGTATATTGTTAAAGCAAATTAAAAATATAAATCTTTATAAAACTTACCGTCATCCTTCAGATGAAAAATGAGTTTTGTGTCATCTAAAGGAAAGAGAAAATTGGAATTAGTGATACTGCAATGCACATTGATGACAGATAATAAGCTCAGATCTGTGATATGGCACCATTTTAAAATCTTGTTAAATATTCCTATTCATTAATCTAGCTTTGGGTCTGATTTCTCCGTCTCCTTGCTTTCTTTTTAGTTTTCTGTCTGACTTTCCAGTCCTAACTGCAGGGGCATTATTACTGCTTCAGAGAACAGCAAACTGTAGGAAAAGGTAACTCACAGAGGGGGTGTGTCAACAAAAGAGGCGCCTGCTATTTTCTCAAAAACAAAATTGGTTATAAAATATAGAAGGCAGTTGAGTCATCACTGTGGGATTGAGTGGGGAGGGTAATCGCTCTTTCACAGGGCCCTTGCACCACCTAGGCAGGAAGGCACATATGCATGCCTAGAGCATTGGTCACTCAGCTTGGAATTGGCTGCCCACCCACTGTACGCAGTTGAACTTCGGACACTCCAGTGCAGTACGGAGGGAGTGCTGCACTTTGGAGATGCTGTCTTTCTGATGAGGTGTCAAACTCAGGCCCCATCTGCCTACTGGTTGGTTGTCGAAGACCACAAGGCTCTCTTTTGAGAAAGGAGGGAGGGGAGTTAACTCTTTGTCATATTTAGCCTTCAGTTAGCATCAGACAAACATATTATCTGATCATTATCACATTGATGCTTGTGGAACCTAAATGTGCGTAATGTAGGTTTCTACTTTACAACTTCAAAGTCACTTCTTTCAGTGACTTTTGCGATGTCCAGTGGATGTAGAAAATGCTATATAAATGCAAACCTCTCTCATCAAATAATACAAACCTCTCATGAGAGAGATTTAGAGACGGGAAGCTAATTTTTAGGTAAATGACCTTCTTTTTCACAAGATTCTTGATAAATGAGAGGGTGAAAGGTGATTGAGGGCAGCCTGGAACACAGAGTAATCAAATCAGCCATGATGGCACAGTGGTTCAGTGGTTAGCAATGCTGCCTCACAGCACCAGGGACCTAGGTTCAATTCTGCCCTTGGGTGACTCTGTGTAGAGTTTGCACATTCTCCCTGTGTCTGTGAAGGTTTACTCTGGGTTGTCTGGCTTCCTCCCACACTCCAAAGGTGTGTAGGTTAGGTGGACTGGCGATGCCAAGTTCCCCATAGTGTCCAGGCTAGGTGGGCTAGCCATGGGGAAATACAGGAATAGGTTAGAGTTATGGGATGCTCTGGGGAGGGTTGGAATATACTCATTCTGCACTGTAGGGATTCTATGATCTTATTGAATGCAGAGCAGGCTCAACCGGCCCATTCCTGCTCCTAATTCCTATCATCAAAGAAAATGACCTGAAATATTAATTCTTCCCTCCACAGATACCACCAGACTTCTTCAACATTTTCTGCTTCATTTCAGATTTCCAGTATCTGCAGTGTTTTCTTAATGGCATAGGTATGGCTCAATTTTCGGTGGAGGTGAGGTCAGTTTCTTGGTGTTTTTAGTTAACATAATTTCAAAAGCACACGTGATTTCAATACTGTTTTTGTTGAAATAGCAACAGATTGTTATCGAGGTTATTTTCCTAAGTTACATATTAACTCAAGACAATTTCAACATTCTACACTTTAGCTCCAACTGGCCTCAGTAAGCACACAGGATGTCACATCATAACTTTAGGCTGTTAACTACTGCAATGTTTACTTATACAGTGAAGACACTTGGGAAAAAAATGTGCTTCCTGTTATCAACACTTAATAAGTGTGAATTGTAGCAAAATCCTTAAATGTCTAAGCTCAGATATACTGTACTGATTTATAAGGCAGATGTCTAATGTTTAATGAACTGTGAGTCACTAAAATGAGATTGAGAACTAATTTTCAAAGTAGCCTAGGGGTAGTGTGGTAAGACTGTTGTATTACTGATGGTGTAGATTACTTTAACAAGCCTGCATTTTTCTCTCTGATCATTTGCTAATTATTTCCAATACTTTCCATAAAGTAGCCAAATCCATTTGCTGCACACTTCAATATTACACATCAGTTACAGTTGAAGGACTGGGTTCACAGAGACTTGAAGTCTCTGCCAATTCTTTGAAAGCGCTCTCCAATTCATCCCAGCCTGCTGCTGTTATCTCACAGCTCTGCAATTTCAATTCCTTTTTAAGAATTTATTCACTTCCCTTTTAAGAATTTATTCAATTCCCTTTTGAAGTTGCTTGTTGATTTGGCTTTCACTAGCCTTCTTAGCCAGATTGGGACTGCTTGCTGCTTAAAAAAAAATGCTCTTCTCTGGTTCAACAAAAACCAAAAGAACTGCGGATGCTGTAAATCAGGAACAAAAAACAGAAATTGCTGGAAAAGCTCAGCAGATCTGGCGGCATCTGTGGAGAGAAATCAGATTTAATGCTACTACAGGTTGAGTGAGGAAGGGTCTGAGGGAGGTTCATTCAACCTGAAACGTTAACTCTGATTTCTCTCCACAGATGCTGCCAGATCTGCTGAGCTTTTGCAGCAATTTCTGTTATTGTCTCTCCTCTGATTCTGCTGGTACTTCTCTTTTTCCTTCAGTTCCTTATCTTTCCCAACAGTGGAAATGATTTCTTCCTATCTACTCCATCAATAGTCCTCACTTCATTTTGTTGACACCTTTTGTCAGGATATTCTGACAAGCTTCTCAACAGATGGTTGATCTAATCAGTTAATTTATTGCCAAATGTTCAAACTTTATTCATTTCACTATTACATTTGTGGAATTCCTGTTAGAAATGGCAATAAGAAAGTGGTTCACCAAGATTTGTAACTCCCATCTGAATTAAGGTGCTCCAAACAGCACCATAAGATGTAGGAACAAACGTAGGCCATTCTGCCCATTGAATCTGCTTTGCCATTCAGTGAGATCATAGTTAATCTGTTAATCCTTGTTGAAGGATCCCTTAAAACAGAATTTTCCTGGTATTTACTACGCATGGGATTTAGTTTAGCAGCTACTACTGCAGTACCTAGCTTTCCATAATTTTTGCTTATGAAAACAAAGGGAAGAATTGCAAAAAGCACAGAAGTCACAATGCACAAGACAGGCATCGGCAATTCATCAGGGGGAAAACACACTTTATTATCAGTGTTGTTTCTGAAAATAAGTTTGTACAGAATGATAAACCAGCCCTCAGATGAGAGCAGCTAATGGGGCGATGATCATCTGACATCATGAATGGCTGTTCCATGACCATTGAGGAACATGGTGTAGGCTACCTGCCTCTAGAAATATAAAGGTAAGAATAAGTGTCAGGCTCAGAGAGAGGAGTATTCACAACAGCAGGCACCAGGACTAGGTCAGTACCATGCTACAATAACCACACTGGAGCCAAGGGAGTCAGAGAAACAAAATCTGCACTGGAAAAGCCACACAATAGCCAAGTGAGTTAAGGAGTCAGATTCTGCACTGGAGTATTCACTTTGGAGCTAAGTCACATCTGCATTGGAACATCCAAACAGGAATAAGAGTAGAGTAGAGGGGAACATTTCCCAGTGAGCAGTTTTCATCGAGCAGTCCTCACCAGGCAGGAGGAAGGTGGATCACAAGGAGAGGAAGATTGAGGGAAGAGTTCCCTGCTGCCTCCACCACTTTAACGAGACTAAAACACTCTACGCTGACAGCCTGTTTGTCCTGTGGTAGCAGTGAACCAGCCCCAGTTGTCACCATTGTACACTGTCTTTATCTAACTAACTGATGTATCATATCTAGACTACTGCTTCTTTGCAAACTCAATACACCAGGGGAAAATTGCAATAAATCATCAATTGCCTAACTGATCACAAACCCCTGAAACAAATCCTCAACTCCATTTTCCTGCCTTTTCCCCGTAAGCCTTGATTTCCTCACTGATTAAATATCTATCTATCTCAAAAATATCTCTCTCTTCTTAAAAAGGAATATTCTTAATAACCCAGCCTGGACAGCTCTCGGTAGTAAAGAATTCCATAGATTCACTCCCCTCTGAGAGAAGAGATTCTTCCTCATCTCTGTCTTAAATGTATTCTGAGATGATGACCTCTGGCCCTAGACTCTGCCACAAGAGGAAACAACCTTTCCACATTTACTTTTTCAAGTACCCTAATAATCTTGTTTCAATAAGATGTGCCACCTTGAGTAAATTTTGAGCCTTTAATCTTACTGGCAGGGTAATTGAGAAATTCAGACTGCATCTATGTGTCCGATATTTAAACTTGTGTACCATGAGCACTTAAGACAGACATTTAATAACAAATGATACATGAATCAGTAGATGTCCAAAGTCAAACATCTCAGAATAACTGCATCAATTATCAAATATCAGGGCTAAAGTTGTTAGTGAGCATAAAAATGATACATGAGAGGGAAGTATTTTGAAAAGAGCTCTACCACAGTTACTCCCATGAGGGTTCAGTAATTCTGTGTAAATATTTCTCAAAAAGCATTCAAGTACATTTCCGGGATAGTTATCCGTATTTTCATCTTTGTTGTAATTGAGTGATTTATGATCTAATTAACATTACAGAATTATTAAATTTTGAGTGAGAGGGCAAACTTTTTTTAAAACTCATGGTTATGCTTTCAATTTCCACTCCTGGGCAGGTCAAACTGCAAGCTAGAAACACGAATTTGCTATTAAACTTGCAACAGTTCTTTTAAAATCCCTTTATTCTGCATAAAATCCAAACCGTGCACTCATGCAGATCAAAGCATTTAAAGTAATTATACTGTTAGAGTTATTGCACATTAGTGAGAGATAACAAAAGCCTTGCAATTGAATTTCCAGCAGCAGCATATTGATTAGGCAAAACAATTGACCTGCCAGTTGGCATTAGTAAAAAGCAGTTTTCGACCTCAGTTCATACTTGACGCAGATTGTTCAAAGCTAGTGGCACCATTAGGCAGGATGGTATCGAGCTGTGTTCTGAAACTTTTGTTCTGATGGATTAGATACCTTCTGGCTAATGGGGAAAGATTAGTGCCTATTTTTCAGATGTAGAACTGGAGCAGAGGAGGCCAATTTTGCAATCGGAGGCACAGCTGCCAACGGTGATGGAAACTGAGTGATGCAGAGAAGACTGGTCAGCCCAGAGGGTTAAAAAAGAGACAGTCACTCATGGAAATGCCATACTGGGCATAGTGGAGTTCCATTTTGAAGGACACAAGACAAGTCAGACTAGCATATGTCATTCACAAGCTTTACTGGGTTTTTCTTTTGCAAGGATTTGTAAATAAGGAGGAGAATTTAAAAGCTACTTCAGAACTGCTTCAACTGAGGATTTATAGTGTTGCAACAAAACAGCAGAGGGGATAGAGACAGCACTCACATTTTAGCAACTCCTTCATCTTAAACGGCCTTAATTGGGCAACAAATATAACATGAACTGAGTCATTTTACAAAACCGAAACTCCCACTTTGGAGCCATGACCAGCCGGAGAGCTGACGATCGGAATTTGCGCGCAACCTTGACATGCTTTTCCAGCAAAGCACGGGCTCAGATCCCAGAAACACACTCCCAACCGACAAAGCTTCAAGGCAGAAGCAAGAACTCCATAAATCATCTCTTTGATTTTCATACCAAGGGGAGTATTCAGCAGTTACATCTGCAAACACTAATGTAGAAGGCAGCATCAAAATCAATTCCTGTTACCAAGGAGCGTGTCAGCCTAGGTACAAAGGACATGGCCTCTGCTTCCTCCCTATTTCTCTAGAATGTTCCTTGGTTCTGTTCGGTCCATCAGCCTCACTAGTGATTGTGATTTGACTCAGATGCAAATATCACACAGCACCTTCCCTGACATTCTTCAGTTTTTAAGTAATTAATTTGTTTTCTTTCTTCACTCCTGTGGAGCTCTGACTGTGCACACTGAGAGTTATACACTAAGCTTTCCTTTCAGCAGATTTTCTTTAATGGGCCAATTTCAGAGGGCCAACACAGTAGGAGAGGCAATTTTATATGAATCAGTTAACTTTGAGTTACTTCTCATCCTTTTATATAAACAGGTTGGAGAGAAAACAGGTTGATGTGTTTACCTTCCGTAGTGAGGCTGCTCGAGAATAGCACTGATGTGGTGGTGGTAACTTCACTCTGCAATGAATTTACAGAGACTGCTGTGGAGGAGATGTCAGGGAAATGTTCAGGATGGTCCTCGCAGAGCTCACCACTGTGCTGGAACATTGCAAAGATAATAAAGGAAACATTAACAACATGGGATGGAGTTAACATCTAATAGTTATCTGAAAGAGGATTTCATCATGGACAAAGTTAAGCTGCTGGGTTAGAACTGAAGACTAAGTGAACTCATTCCACAGACAGCAAACAGAGCAGACATCATATCCTTCAAACTGGAATGGATTTGAACACGGAAATGTTCAGTGCCTAACTCCCATCGTGAAATTATCAGAGGTTCTCTTAGGGTGATAATGATGCTGCTATCATTTCAGCAGTAACACTGAAGAGGAATTTTTGTGTTTTCTAAGTGGAACCTCGCCTGTTAAGGTTCAGGAGCTGAGGGATGGTTGGGGCTGTTGAGGCTGTGGATGGAAGGAGGGCTGCAATTTTCCAATGTGCATTCTTGTTGGGTGTCATTTTACATGAAATTATGAAATTGAGCATTGAAGAGTAAAAGGCTGCTGGTCCAGGTTGACCAGTCCAATGAACTGCCTGACAGTTATTGTACCAGGTCCCTGAACACACTGAGGGAGGAAACAAAATCTGACATGCAAAGCCCCTTCGTGGAGGTGTCTCGAATAAAGGCAAAATACTGCTGATGTTGGAAACCTAAAGCAAACCACAGAGAATTCTGGAGAAACTCAGCAGGTCTGGCAGCATCTGGAGAGAAAACAGAGTTAACTTTTTGAGACCAGTATAACACACTTCTCTGTATTTTGTTTTCTCCATGGATGCTGCCAGACCTGCTGAGTGTCTCCTGCTTGTTTCTAGGAGGGGTCTCTAACCCTGTAACAAAGAGGGTTTTAGCTTTGATTTCGCACATGCCAGCAAAGCTGACAGCCCAGATGTTCACAATTGGAATTTACAAGAATATAGGAATAAAAGTAGGCCATTCAGCCCCTTGAGCTGCTCCACCATTCAATGAGATCACAGCTGATCTTCTACCTCTCTTGCACTTCCATGCATAATTCCCATATTCCTTCATTCTCTCAGAAACTAAAGATCTGCTGATCTTTGACTCGAATATCACTCAACAACTGTTAGTTTGACAATTCTCCGGGGTGGAGAATTCTAAATGTTTACAATCTTTGAATGAGAAATAATCTCCACATCTCAGTCTTAACTCTGAAACTCTGACCCAAGGTTCTTGACTTGACAGCGAGGGCAAATACCATTCCACATTCTACTCAATAGTCCCCTTATGTATATTCCAATGAGATCACCTCTTATTATTCTAAACTTGAGGAAATAGAAGCCTAGTCTACTCAATCTCTTCAACCAAGAAACCAATCAAGTGAACCTTTGCACCCTCTCTAAGGCAAATATATCCTTCCTTTCAATGGGGATATCAACTATATGCTAAGGTAGAATTGAACTAAAGACAGCCTTAATTCTCAGAATGATATCAGGGATGAGGGACTTCAGTAATGTAGGGAAGTTTGTTCAAAATTATGAAAGATGCTGATAATGTTTACAACTGGTAGGGGTGTCAGTAAAAAGAGGTCACAGATTTAAGATGATTTGCAAAGGGAACAGGTAGGATAGGAGGAAATAATAGTATCTAGGTTTGCTGACAATTCAAAACGTGATGGGAATGTAAGCTGTGGGGAGGACACAAAGTGGTCACAAAGACCAATAGGCAGGCTAAGTGAATGAGCAACAAGAGAATGATATAGCAAAGTGCGAGATTATTCATTCAGAACAGAAAAATCAGATCTTCTTTAAGAAATGTGAATCTGTTAAATGTTGATGGTCAAAGGGGCATGGTGTACTCATTTAAAGAACGCAAAGCATGCAGGTGTGGTAAGTAATTAGGAAGACAAATGACATGTTGACATTTATCCCAAAGGATAATTAGGTCTTGTTATCGGTGTCCAGGACTTTGATGAGATCACATCTGCAATACTGTGTGCAGTTTTAGCTTCCACATTGAAGAAGGACATTCTTGCCTTGAGGCAGTGCAAATAAGACTCGCTGGGTTGGCCATGATTAAAGGCCGAATAAACTGCATCTACATTCGCTGGCATTTAAGAGATTGACAGATGACCTCATTGACACTTTGAGAAGGGGTTTGACAAGCTTAATACAGAGGTTGTATCCCCAGGTGGACAGTCTGGAACACAGAGAAACATATGAGATGAGGAGGAAATCTTTGAAATTCTTTATCCCTGATGATCCATCATTGAATACACTTAAACAGCTGATGTTAGGCAGGAAAATGAGTTAAAATCAAAAATCAACTATGAAAAATGTTGGAGCAAACTTGATAAGGGCTTATGGACAACCGTTGCTCCTATTTCTTAAGTTCTGAAGACAGAATATTTTGTAGTGAGTTATGATGAGCTGGAAGGTTGGTCAAAACAAATTCGACAATAACTTTCAAAACAGATTCAAACCGCAGAGCTACGGGAAAGGATCAGGCAGTGGGACAAATTAGATAGCACTTTCAAAGAACTTCCACATGAACCTCTCATTTAATTTACCCCAAAATGTTGTCAGACTATTTTTGATTTAACATGCCATCAAATTGCTGCAGACTAACAAACAGGGACATAATTATTAAAAAAAATTAGAATGTTAAGAAAATGGAAATGTAAGGGAGACTGATGGGATCAGTGCTGAGGTAAATATTTACCGTACCTCCTCCATGCAGTGATAGTCCAGCCATTCCTGTCGATGACGGTCAAACCCATTGGAACATCTAAATGCCAAACAAAAGAACAGAGGGCTGAATCTTCCCACTTTTTTGGCTGTGTCATTCGTGTCAAGTTTCACGGAGCCTTGCTTTTCGTGGGTTCTCTTGTGCTCGAGTCCCAAACTCGTCTCAATCACAGCCTACCCACCCCTATCCCGTCCAATGCCAGCCCAATTCCAATTCCTGTCATTCTCAGAATTACTCACCAGTGCCAGGATATTCCAGAATAGAATGTCCTCCCTAGCACCAATGCCAGCGTTAGAAGTCTTTGAGCACCCAGACGAGACTTGGCAGCCTGGAGTTGTCCCGTCTGGTTCGGGACATTTGTCCCAGACTTGGCAGACAAGGAGGAATTGGCATTCAGTTCTGCACACAGGGACCTTGGGGTCCTGGTGGGCCAGGAGGTGCAAAGGGAGATCTTTTAACCCAACACCAGCAGAAGAGGATGAGGCCCTGCCAGCCTGGTCTGAGGTTTGCTGCTCAGGTCAGTGTCTCCTGAGTCACCTGTAGGAGTGGCCAGCAGTGCAAGATAAAGCTCAATGACCTTCTGCACTCCGACAGGTAACGTTCCACCATCTTCTCCCTGATCCCTCACACTCACTCTATCTCTGCACCGCACCCACCACCCACCTAGGCTCATGCTCTACCTCACACTCACTGACGCATGCAGCATCTTCCCTCACTTGGTCTCACCCACCCTCATCACACCCCCTCTGCACCCACTTCCCCCACAGGAGGCTTCTGTGCCTCCGTCTCAGTCACTCACCACCCTTCCCCAAAGTCACCAGCTGTGCCAGCCACTTTCATCTCACCCAGTGCCTTCTCTTGCCCTGTTGCAGTAGAGGTCGGCCCATTATACAACCGGCAGCAACAAGGCAGGGACCTGGGGTGTGCGTGGCATTTCGTTCCTCACCCTCCTAGAGGCTCCTGACCCTGATGGCCTCAAACATTTGAATGACCATGTCCACGTCCCTAGACTGCCCTATGCAGGCTCTCCGTGCCTGAAGAGTGTCTCCCTTGGATGTGACTGAGCACTCCCCACCTCCGACTTCAGGATGCGGCCTTTTAATGGAAGCACATGCATTGTGTCTGCCCTGTCTGCCTGCTGGCACATACTGTAGCTGTAGCACTGACGTAGCACAGTGCCATGCAACAAGATGCCCACCCCTTTGGATGGTCACAGCTGGCAACCAAGGCAAGCTGCCTAGCTTTGTGTTTGCGCTAAAAGACAACGAATGCCAGGACAAGGCAAAGTGTGTGAGCAGTGAGAGAGCAAGTGATGCAGCTCTGAGATGGATCCTGGGTGAGGTCTGGGAGCTGGGGTGCATGTCCCTTTGGGCAAAGTGTCCTTGCCACAGTATTCCCAATGATAACTGGCTCTACACTCCAAAGTACAGCCCTCAAAGGCAGAAAAATACAGTTAGGGCATCATGTTGGGGTGGCTCAGTGGTTAGCACTGCTGCCTCCCCGCTCCAGGAACCCAGGTTCAGTTCTAACCTTGCGTGACTGTCTGTGTGGAGTTTGCACATTCTCCCCGTGCCTGCGTGGGTTTCCTCTGGGTGCTCCGATTTCCTCCCACATGCTAAACTTTCCTGTAGGGATGTGTAGGCTAGGTGGATTACCCATGGAAAATCCAGGGTTATATGGATAGGGTGAGGTCTAAGTGGGGTGCTGTCTAGCCAGTCAGTGCAGACTCGATGGGCTGAATAGGCTGTGCAGAGATTCTACGAATCTAAGCAGATATGACATGCCACATTCCGAAAACTGCATGTGTGCAGCCACTCCGAGGTTCTGCTCAGGACAACTGGTGCTGGCACACGGATTGTCTTCTGGTTCCAGGAGTGGACTTCAGAGGGTCAGAAAGCCAGAATAAGAGGGAACGTTGGTGTGATGTACCATGATGGTAGAGGGAAGCTGGCAGGTGTTGGATGCCAGTGTTTGGGGTAATACGGAAACTATCCATGGAGCATGAGATGTTGCATCCAGATGTTCAAGATGGTGACCTGGAGCAGCAAACGGTGAACTGCCCTAACTCTCACTTTGGGAATTCTTATTTCCAAGCAGCAGATGGTAAACTCAGAACTCGCATATTAACAAGTTGTGATTCAGTATCAATGAAGGTGATAACAAACAATAATACACATTATTGGGCATCTCACCACTCCGTAGCGAGAATCTCATCTCGATGCCAGGGACTCTTGCTGGAAAATGCAACGAGTTGCTCCCAACATCAAGAAAGCCCTCACTCCACATCTCACACGATTCTCCCAGATTCCAGCCCCACAGCCCACCTGGTTCATGGTCCTACAGGATTCCATCCAGACAGCTTGTTTCAATGATCACACATTGGGAGCGCTGAAGGTGAGTGCTATCCAGCAGCGGGTCACAGGAGAGGAAAATCAAAGTGTATTGTTTAAAGAAAGAATTGGGAATGGAGGGTGTATCTCTCTCCATATTGCAACCATCTGATGGATGCCACGTTGTCTTTCCTGAACTTGCTGCCTTCTGTGGGGTACTGGAAGCAACTGCTGCCCTTGGTTGAAATTTTCTGTGGTTGTGCCAAGCTGGCAGGATGGCCACTGCTCAGGATAGGGAACAGAAACAGATGGGTAGCCTTTTGATGACTTGCTGATTGGTGCTACAGCTGAAGGTGGTCCATTCATGATCCTCATAGCTCCAGCCTTTGGAGCTGGCTCCAGCCTGAGTGCTGGCAGGAAGGAAGCTTTAGACTAGTCCAGCACTGCTCTAAAACTTAAAAAGATGGAGATCACTGTGACACAGGGTCAAATCTCAGTACCACCTTCTTGCTCGAGAGGCGGACAGTCACAGTTACAGAGTGGTTGGATGTGAAGCAGATGCATAGAAGATGGAAGATCTATTTATAGGGGATCATAGAAAATAGGAGCAAGAATAGGCCATTCAGCCCATTCAATATGATCATGACTGAGCATCCAACTCAGTTCCTGCTTTGCCCCATTCCTTGTGATCCCTTTAGCCCTAAGAACTTTATCAAACTCCTTGAAAACATTGGCCATTCCTGTGGCAAAGGATTCCACAGGCTCCCCACTCTCCGGGTGAAGACATTTCTCCTCATCTCAGGACGAGGAGGAATTGTAAGCAAAGGAAGACGAGTAGGAGGAGGAAGAGGATAGGAAAGAGAAAGGACAGGCGTGACAATCAGGGCTATGAGCAGGCACGGGAAGCTTGAGCCGTGAGGGGAAATAAATTTTTGAACCAGATACTGTCCGCTTCTAAAGCCAAAGAAAAGAAAAAGTTGGCTACGATCTACTAGGTATTTGCAAACATCTTCCTTCAGTGTGCATGCAAAATGTTCATGTCTTCTTGCAAAATGCTCATGCTTTCCTCTTCAATACCCTTTTCATCATAAATGATATCAATGAATGGCCATTTGATGGGCCGAATGCCTCTTAAGAACATGAGCATGAGTAGGAGATAACTGACAGTAGAGTCAATAAATCAAATTGAAGAGCCAGTACTCTCATGGTGGGCTGAATGGCCTCCTGTGCAGTAATTTAAACACTTATTTTTACTGCGTAAGATTAATATTACAGATTTGAATGCTATTTATATTTGAATAGTTTCATTACTCTGAAATATTAGTGTTTGTTTCACTGCTGCAGTGTTAACAAGAACAGGCCAGTCTGGAGGTGATAATCTTCACAGCAGTGCCTGAGAAGGTGGTGGAATTAGATTCACTAATGAATTTCAAAGGGCATTGGATAAAGAAATGGAGGGAAAAGTGTAGAGGATTACATTGCGGGAAAGACAGAAGAGGGGGTGGCGGTGGTCTGTAGGATTGAGACTAATTGGATAGCACGTTCAGCCAGCAGACAGAAAACACAGAGTGGGTGAATGAGTGCTGTAAGATTCTACAATCCTTAAAGTTGAAGTATTAATAACCTCCAGTTGAGCCCAGAGAACACACACATTACATGCAAGCGATCCAGTGACATGCGAAAAACAAAGGAATACTGCTTAACATGAATGGCATTTTTCCAGCATCTGCTCAGCAAATAATACGTTTGCCAAACACTTCTGCGAAAACTGTCTCCCTTTAAGTAAAAAAAGCAAGGGACCTCAAAGCTTGTTTTTCTTGTATAGATATACGTAGATAATTGTCGAATTGCTGAAAAACATTCAACAAACAAGAGGTGACAAGGAACCCACGTTAATCAGTTCCAGAATTCTCCATTACACCATCTTCATCACTTTTCTGAAGACACATCTGAAGATTACATCAAGCCAGGAAACAGCATCAAAAATAAAATGTCTTTTAAATATGCTCTTTGTAAAACGTGTTAACTGTTTATTAAAGTGTGTGGATAAAGAAGGAGAAAGACATGGGCCAAGATTTCTAAAGAATTGTGGAGATTCTGTGGGCCTTTAAAAATGGCAGTTAGCATTTACAGATCCTGCACGTGTCTGTGAGTCGAAACATATTGTGCAAACAGTTTTAGTTGTTGATTGCTACCAATGACAGCCCACTTGCCACCAGTTAGAATTCTCCTCTCATAAATGTTAGTTTTCCCCTTGAATTGGTATTCTTGTAAATTGTCCTGATGCATGCAATGTGAAAAGCTTTCACAAATACTTTTTTCAGCAATAAGTAAATGATTACTAACATAACCCAAATGTTATCATTAAAATATTATTAATGCCTGTTGCTTTCCACAATCTGTCATCGTCACAGTGGGGTTTCCAAGTTCAGAGTTTTACTGGCAGCTGAAAGAGGTTATTAAAGAATTAGCTGTCTGTTACATAGGGTTATGGATACCAATGTTTATTTCAAAAAGGGAATAATTATGTGAAGAGATTTAAATGGATTGAATGAACTTTCATGAATGGGAGATTTTCTGCATATAGTGAAGTCTGTCATAAATACTTTGAACTTTATTTCCGCTTTGGAAGAGTCCTGCAGTCTGCTTGTGGTAGGTACTGGGCGAGTTGGCATAGAGGTTGGTAGTGGGCAGTTGTGCAAATGTTGGCACTAAACTGGCTACAAGGGGCTGTGGGGTGTTTGGAGTTCATGGATTAATATGTGTGGGCATGGGGAATAGTGATGGGGGGAGTGAGATGTGGCCTGCATCAAAGCACCAATGTTTCCAAGAAAAATCAACCAGGCAAAATCCCAGAGAACTGAGGCATGCCTTTTAACTTGCCTGTCTTGGTAGTTGGTAGACCCTCTGCCTGCTGCCAGTCTTGCTGAGTTTCTCCAGCATTCCCTGTGTTTGTTTCAGATTTTTAGTGTCTGCAGGATTTTGCCTTAATCTGCACCTGGGGATGATGGATCCAACTCCATTCCAACAGTCCCGCCACTGAATGACAATCCTGTCTTTTGGGGCATTTTGCTTCCCCAGAGACGGGTGTAGCAAGCTGAAAAATTTCTCGACTTTGGACGCCTGTCATAGCGGTGAGAATCCAGCCCTTAACCTTCCCTTATGCTGTATGTCGACAGCAATGTGATTAGCACTGCTGCCTCAGAGTGCCAGGGAGCTGGGTTCAATTCCAGTCTTGGGTGACTGTCTATGTGGAGTTTGTCCATTCTCCTCATGTCTGCATGGGTTTCCACCATGTGGTCCAGTTTCTTCCCACAGTCCAAAGCTGCGCAGGTTAGGGTGGATTGGCCAAGATAAATTGCCCATAGTGTCCAGGATGTGCAGGCTAGATAGGTTAGCCATGGGAAATGCAGGGTTATGGGGATAGGGTGGATATGTTTGGGATGTTCTTTGGAAGGTCGGTGCAGACTCGATGAGCCACATGGCCTCTATCTGCATTATAGGGATTCTACAATTCTGTATCATAAATGTATGAATAAAAGCCTTCTCTCCCTGCTACTGTATCCAACTTGTGTTTGTGATAACTTGTGCCTCACCATATATACATGCCCTACCCTATCCTAAACAACACGATCTCCTGGGAGATACAAAGTAACAACTGGAAGATCAGGGCACTTTGTGAGAAGTAAATTAAAGATATTCCATTCAGCCTTCCTGAGGCTATCAGAGCCAGTTCAGGAGATCACAGTGGGCCTGATTTCTCAAAGCAGGAGGTGGTCATCCAGAAACAGGCTGGACAGTTTGAAAAGCTTTGCCCACAGTCACTCAACAGCTGACCACACTGATGTGTGAGCCAAGCAGCCTGTTTAAACTTTGAGCGGCTTATTTCTCTCAGCAAGAACAGAACTGAGGCTGCAAATCACTTCAACTTGGAATGGGAAATGGCCTGCATTCTACAGATGACTTTGGGGTGACAGATCACTCTGTCGGTACTGCTGTTTAAGCTCCACTTTGTCCAAGGATTGGCAAGGGAGAAAAAGGTAGCAAATGCTAACGTGTTACATAAATTGCACATGGAATCGAAGATTTGAATGTACAGACCATGTCATCGCAGAATCGGTTGCAGCTGATAAATTAATTTCAAGTCACTGTTGCAATGCAGGGATATAGGTGTCAATACAGGCACAATGTGGCCCTACAAAGAGTCACGTGACCATTCTGTTACAGAATGCGGTTTCGCTGAAAGGGCATCTTTTGTTGCCCATCCCTAATCGCCCCAGAATGGCGTGGCTTGCCAGATAATTTCACAGGGAATTAATATGCTGTGGGTTTCGAATCACCTGCAGGCCAAATCAGATAAGGATGGCAGATTTCCACATCTAAAGAGCATGAGTGAACCAGATGGGTTTTAACAACATTGGATGATAGATGCGTGGGATGTCTCACAAGACAGACCAGCTCTCAATTCCAGATTTATCCATTGACATGCAGACCCAGTAGCAGCCATAGCGGGATTTGAACACGTGACCTCACAGCATGAGCCCACACCTCGAAAGAATTCATCCAGTGACATCACTTGTCTCCTCACAATGAACAGAGAACTGCTTCTTCTTTAGTGGCATTGGGTGAGGGATAAATATTTGCCAGGAAAATGGGAGGAATTTCCTTGCTTTTCATCAAATAGCACCTGGAATTTATCGAGGGAGGGCAGGCGTGTTTAACGTCTCATCTGAAAGATGTAATCTCGGACACTCAGGATTGCGCAACAGTAGGTTGTTGCACTCAAGTCTTTGGAATGGCGCCAATATCTAGTGCATCTACAGGAATGAGCAGAAAACTTGTCTCAGGTCTCTTCCCCACAATAGAGGAGTTTAAAACTAGAGGGCATAGGTTTAAGGTGCATGGGAAAGATTTAAAAGGGACCTAAGGGGCAACTTTTTCACACAGATGGTGGCGTGTGTATGGAATGAGCTACCAGAGGAAGTGGTGGAGGCTGGTATAGTTACAACATTTAAAAGACATCTGGATGGGTACATGAGTGGGAATGGTTAAGAGAGATATGGACCAACTGCTGGCGAGTGGGACTAGATTAATTCAGAATTTCTGGTGGGCATGGATGAGATGGACTGAAGGGTTTGTTTCTGTGCTGTACATCTCTATGACTCTAAAATGTTCCACTAAAATAGAGATATCTGTCTTAAATATTGCCCTTTTCGTCTTGATGGCAGTAATTAATCATTTACACCTTTGTGCTGTCATCTGTTGTGCACATCTGGAAGTGGTTTGTCAAGACGATCTCAAAGCAAGTCTCCAAGTGTGTCCTGTGGGATTGGCTTTAAAGTGACCTTTGCTGTGGGGTCACTGAAATGTACTGCTGTCAATTTCTTCCCAGTTCTATTTACACTACTACACTTGCAAATGCCTTGTGTTATGGAAGCAGTTTCTTTATTCCCTTGTCACTTCTCCTGATGGTGGTGACTCATGCTGCAGTACAACCCTTTGGTCCTCAATGGAAGCTGCTGCTGCTTTGTTGTTTTTCTCCATTGGATATGACTTTCCAGGTCATCCGAGGCGACTCTGCATTCTCAGTTTGCTATTTCTCGAGGCTGTACGGAATCTGTTCTTGACAAAATTGATTGCATCATGGCTGAGATTTTACTGTGATATGGTGACGCCGGTGTCGGACTAGGATGGACAAACGCAGCAGTCACACGACACCAGGATATAGTCCAACAGGTTTATTTGAAACCACAAGCTTTCGGTGCGCTGCTGGTCTGGTGTGACTTCTGAGGTTTCACTGATTTACATTTATCATGGCTTCTGACTCCGTTACAGTCAACTGCTCTATCTTGGGCCCAAAGGCTCTGCCGTAATCGCTTTGTTTCCTCCAAATGGTGGCTCCAAGTGACTCATCCTTTACAAGAAATGGCTTCCAGCAGGTAAATTGGAGCAAGGGTTCTCAGCAAAGCAGCCAACTCAAATTCAGTGGTCTTGAACAGACATTGCCAAATGATCAATAGAGGCTCATCAATTAGTGATTAGTAGATGGTCATTTCACATTGACAGGGTGATGGAGGGTAAATAGATAAAGACGTTGGATTAGTTTCCTTGTAATAATTGAATTGTATGATATCCATGATAAATCAAAATAGGGGTCATATCGATTTGGCCTCTAAGGATTCTTATATTCCCTACGTTGCAATAATGACTGAAATTCACAAGTACTTTATCAGCTGGATGGCAGCCTGAGGTCACATGGTCTATAAATGCAAGTCTTTGTTTGCGTTCACAACTCATGGGGACCACGAATCCAGAAACATCTAGATTTTCCTTCTGACTTTCCAAGTCTTTGATCTCAGTTTGCAAACGTTCCCCCGACTTGCCCACCTTGAAGCTGGCTTCCTCCTGTGAGTAAGGAGGAGCACACGCACACTGATCAAGGACTTCACCACCTTTAGCAGAGATGCAACGTTCAACCTGACAGCACCACAATCACCAGAATGCCGCGAGTCTCCCTGTTTTTATTTCCTTTTCCCATATGAGAACTCTGTTGGAACTCCATAGCGACTAGACAGAGCTGGCCCAGTGCATTCTAAGCAATTTAAATTGGGCTTACCAACATCTTTGGGACCTTAAAATGTCCCCAGAACAGCAGAACAATATAACAAAGAATTTCGCATCCTCAGCAAGGCTGGTAAGTGAATGTACTGACCAACTCTTCCATTGCCCAGTGTACACTTTGCTCTCTTAAAGAGACCCTTGCTTAAATATCAATTCAAAGTAACCTCTTCTTTAAAAAAAATCATTGGATGTGGGCATCTCTTGCTCGGCCAGGATTTAGAGGGCAGTCAAGAATCAACATTGCTGTGGGTCTGGAGTCACATATCGGTCAGGTCAGTTAAGGACAGCAGATTACCTTCTATAAAAAGAAATGGAAATAGATTTTTTTTCCCCAGAAACAGTAATCAGCAGCATTCTAAATTCTGGTTAAACTTCTGCTGCACCACTGGCCATAGTCAGAGAAGAACTCCCACACTCAGAATGTTTGCCCGGAGTTCTGGATCATTAATCCAGTTAAACCACCACCACCAACTCCCCTCGTTAACAGGGACTTGTGAACTCAATTCCATAGAATCCCTACAGTGTGGAAACAGGCCCTTCAGCCCAACAAGTCCACACCAACTGTCAGAGCATCCCACCCGGACCCATCTAATCTACACATCCCTGAACACTATGGGTAATTTAGCACGGCCAATCCACCTAGCCTGCACACCTTTGGACTGTGGGAGGAAACCAGAGCACCTGGAGAAACCCACACAGACACAGGGAGAATGTGCGAACTCCACACAGACAGAAGACTGAAACAAAAGTGTAGAAATCTGCGATGTTCACAGGGAAGGTTTAATGGGCAGGGATCACAAGGGATCTTCAATGTGTTCCGTTCTGTTTATGTGCCATCAAAGAGCTAGAAGCAGCAATGAAAAACAGCAGCTTGTGCCTTTAGCTGTCTGACCTCTAAACTCTGGAATTCTCCTCTATAAGACTCTCTGTCTCTCCATGTATCTTTCCCCCTTCAATAGCATCCTTAAAATCTACTTCCCACTGATTGTAACATCTCCATATGTGGCTCTGTGTCATTTGATAACACTCCCGTGAAGCACTTTTTGGATGCGCAATGATGTCAAAGGTGCTACGTAAATGCATGTTGTTGCCTGGTGTATGTTGCGTCAATCCCTCATTGTAGCAGAGTCACCTGTGTGTGGAGGGCCAACAGAGTGGTAAAGAAATCAAAGCAATTGGGGTTTAGCTAATGTTGAAAGTTAGTCAATTATACCAACCTGCCAGCAGTAAGGGACAAATGCAGCAGAAGACAAACCGAGCATCATGAGTTGCCATAACTTTAAAAATAAAAGAAATCCTAGCTGGCTGATGACACCACATTAACGGGACTTTCTCATAGCTACGTCCTGTGAACCAAAACAAAACTGGTTTGAACCAGAAATGGTTCTGGAATGTTCGCCACACTCCAGAAAAGTTTGGTCTGGTACAATTACATGAAAGGAGACGCAACATGTTGTAATCTGGAAATGAATGGCACTGGGAGACAGGCAAGCAATTGAAAATGTTTTACCCCTGTAAAAGGGAGCAGGGTTAATTTTCCTGGTGCAGGAATCCAGCCCCTGGTCCACTCATTGTGCACAAAACAAAAGTGACAAAATGGAAATTCAAATCAGACTTTAAGAAACGTTGCCACAGTAACAGCTTTGAAAAGCAGCAGGCGTTGCAAACAGCTCAGAGCTGATCAAGCCCACATAAGCTCACCGTTGTAGGTATTCGGAGGTGAGATGCCATCCGGCTGGCTGAATAAAAGTAAAAATCTCTCAACAGTCAAAACCAGGGTTCAAAATTCAAACCTTTCTTTTCTGTTGTAACTGCTCCAAGTTCCTTTTCATTGATATTATGATCATTGACTCTGACCTTTCTCCCTTCTGAGCTCTCCTAGTTCGACAAACATGACATTAATACTATCTGCCATTCTCATCTTCATGAGCTTGACCTACTGCAAGGTCTTGGACCTTAGGATCATGGCCTGTCCATCGCTCCTTCCTGCTATAATCTCAGGCTTTTCAAACCCAAATCTGCATCAGTGCTCCTCATTGTATGCATCTCTCTTCCTTTGACTTTGATAGTAGTGGGCCAGTTATTCCCTTTTACTGAATAGGCTGGGGCTATTTTCCCTGGAATGTCAGAGGCTGAGGGGTGACCTTATAGAAGTTTATAAAATCATGAGGGGCATGGATAGGGTGAATAGCCAAGGTCTTTTTCCCAGGTTCTGAGCAAGGGTCACTGGACCCAGGAGGTTAACTCTGATTTCTCTTCACATATGCTGCCAGACCCACAGAGCCACATCTGGTTTTGTTTCTTTTCCCTGGGGTAGGGGAGTCCAAAACTAGACGGCACAGGTTTAAAGTGAGAGGGGAAAGATTTAAAAGGGACCTAAGGGGCAATTTTTTCACGCAGAGGATGGTGCGTGCATGGAATGAACTGCCAGAGAAAGTGGTGGAGGCTGGACAATTGCAACATTTAAAAGGCATCCGGATGGGTATATGAATAGGAATGGATTAGAGGGATATAGGCAAAATGCTGGCAAATGAGACTAGATTAATTTCGGGTATCCGGTCAGCATGGACGAGTAGGACCAAGCAGTCAGTTCCCATGCTGTACAGCTGTATGACTCTATGACTCAGGATTTACATTAAATCCAATCTTGCTTGTTATTGGCAAATAAATATGGCAATGAAAACTAAAGTGGACTTGGTAAACCATCTATCAGAGGTTGTCTGCAGCAGTAAATTATTCTTGCATTTAGATAGCTTAGCTGGCCTAAAGGAAGGTCCCAGAGAATACAGAGGTCAGACAACGTAGTATTCTGAAGGGTCACTAGATCCAAAACAGTAACTCTGCTTTCTTTCCACAGATGGTGCCAGACCTGCCAGCAACTTCCGATTTTGTTTCAGCAAATGTAATGCCCTCTCAGCCCATTGCCTCCATTCCGTAGTAGTGATGACACACCATTAACGTTACTAACTGCAGACAAGGGATCAAACCCCACCACAGCACTTGGTGAAATCAATAGAAAAATAATCTGTAATAAAAATAAGCTAGTCTAATGATAATACTGTAAACACGTCCAATTTTAGTTTTTAAAAAAGCCCTGGTGGCGTCCTTATCTGGTCTGACTTACATGTGACTCCACACCCACAGCAACGTGGTTGGCTTTTAACAATTAGGAATGGGAAGCGAATGCTGTGAATGGCTCTTGTTGGAGAGATTGAGGGTCTTTCTTGTTGATGTTGTGAAACTCTTCGCCTGAATACACCAGCCATTGTATAAAACTGAGATCTTCAGCAGGTGGCAGCAGGCGAGCAAGCATTGCTCACTGACTCTGAGAGTGTGACCCCAGTTTGAATGAGAATTGCAGAAGGGAGAACTGGAGTTTCCGAAATTAGTCAAACTTACTTGTTACCCTGTCAGTGCTCCGAACAGAGGCTCTGTGGTTTCAATTGGCAGGTTTATGCACAGAGTCCCAAATACAATTTAAAACCATGGGCAGGATTTTCCCCCTCCCTAAAAGAGATGGGGGCAGGTGGCAGGAAGGGTAAATAATCAAGCCGGTTGCCATTTAAGACTTAACTGTGCCCCCCCCCACTCCCTTTCCTGCCACCTGAGCAAATAGGTTTGGGCCAGAAAGCTCCATGGGCAATCTTTCCAACCCACCATCAATTAGTGCCTAAAAATGATCAGTTAATGGGCACTTAAGGACCTAAACTTATTAAATGCTTGGTTACCTACCTTGACAACAGGCAAGGCAAATGGCTGCTTTCCCAACTGACCTGCCTGTTGGTTTGGAGGGTCTCCATTTTCCCCAATCTGGGGGAAATTTGGGGCACAAGTTGGGGAGGAGGGGGAGACACTGAAAGCCACCCCATTAAGTTGCCTCTGACCCACTACTCTCATGCTCTTCATCCTATGATCCCCACTTCCAAAAGAAAAGACTTCCCTTCCCACATGTGATGTTCTTCATGGTGGAGTAGCCTGGGCCTCTGATGACTCCCTGCAGGCTCCGAGTGGGCTTCTAGCCTCTGATCGGCTGGCTGCTTCAGGTGGGGCAGGATTTCTCAGCTGCAGTGCCTGATTGGTGAATTTGCCCATCATTAGCCCCCCAAGGGTGTGTCTGGCACTTGATCTGCCAGGCTTTCTTCACTGTAGGTGGCAGAGAGGTCACCCACCCTAAAGTCTCAACACTTCATGCAAAAGGCGGAAAATCCCGAGTGGAACCTTCCCAATCCCTGAGTGGTGTGGGAATTGGGGAGTCAGTTGGAAAAATAAGGGATGATTGACAGAAACGAAATTCTTGGAGCAGAGAGGGAAAATGACTAATTCCCAAAGCAAAGTGTGGAACGGTGAGGCGAGAACCTGCCGAGTGAGAAGTGAGAGACTTATGTGCGTACAATCTGCATCACTAGCATGCTGTTATTACCTAATCTCGATTGTCTAATTGATGTGCCATATCCTAATCGCCCATCCACCAGATAGCAACCAGGCAGAGATAATTCCTGACCGGAAAGTCAGAGTGGGTATTTGGACGCTGCAGATCTACACCTTGGACAGCAGTCACCAACATCTCAGGGCACGATCCATTGGCAGTGACTGCTCATACACCCTGTCCTAGGATCCCTACAGTGTGGAAGCAGGCCATTTGGCCCATTGAGTCCACACTGAGCCTCTGAAGAACATCCCATCCACACTCATCCCTGTACCTTATCCCGGTAACCCAGTGTTTCCCATGGCTAATCCACCTAGCCTGCACATCCTTGGACACTACAGGCAATTTCCCATGGCCAATTCACCTAACCGGCACACCTTTGGACTATGGGAGGTAACTTGAGCACCCAGAAGAAACCCACTGCAGACACGGGGACAATGTGCAATCTCCACACAGACAGTCACCCAAGGATAGAACTGAAGCTGGGTCCCTGGCGCTGTGAGGCAGCAGTGCTAACCACTGAGCCACTGCGCTGCCCCAGCTATCTGCAGATGTTGGCATCATTCATGTATCAGCTCCTCCGCACTCTCATGACACAACTCTGTCCCACTTACGATACAGTCCTGCACCTCAATGCTACACTTTGCACTGGCACCCATCATTGTAATGCTGTTGCCAGGCATTGCATGCAGTGACATGCAGCTGCCTCATGGGTTGGACCAGAGTGCGTCTCAGGGCTCTTGGCTTGCTCTCCTAAAACTCACTCCCAAGGTGCAATCTGAAGACCAATAGTGGAGTTCTCCATGGTGTCCTGGCCAGTAACTGTCTCTTGACCAACATCACATCACTGTCTGGGATCTTGCTGTGTGCAAATTGGCTGCTTCACTTCAAAAGTGTTTCTTTGGATGTTGAACATTTTGGACACAAGAGTGATTCTGACAGTCACTATATAAGTGTGAGACTTCCATCCAATCCTATTGGTGCAAAGACAAGGGACCTTTGGATATTCTTGATGCATCTGGCTCAGTTTCATTCATTTAGTGAGAGAACCATTAGGAGAGGTCTCCACATATTCTTGAAAACAACATGTACTTCCATTGAGATTTGATGGATGATTTGAAAATCAAAATGTTATGCAGTCCTGAAATACTTTGGCTGCTATGAATTCAAGTAAAGGCCAGCTTGCCTGTGCTGCTGGAATTTGAAACATGGAGAGATGCGGTCTCAGCACACGTGACTGCAAACCCAAACTGCTCAGAATTCCCTGTCTCTCCACGGCACCTTTTAAATCAGAGCATCTGATGGAAAAGGCCCAAAGTTAAAATGTTGCGAGCATCTGTCAGCTGTTTTGCAGCATACTGATGATAATAACTTCTGGCAGCTCGCCGCTGTTTAATTTTTCTGGTATGAGTCTGAGACTGTCCTCTCCATTCCTCCCCCCAATCACAAATATCTCCCAAAAAACAACTTACAAATTATAGGAGATAACAAGCATGGGGCTGGATGAACACAGCAGGTCAAGCAGCATCATAGGAGCAGGAAAACTTGACGTTTCGGGCCTAAACCCTTCATCAAAAATGGGGGAGGGGAAGAGGGCTCTGAAATAAATAGGGAGAGAGGGGGAGGCGGATAGAGGAGAGGATAGGTGGAGAGGAGGCAGACAAGTCGAAGAGGCGGGGATGGAGCCAGTAAAGGTGAGTGTAGGTAGGGGGGTGGGGAGGAGATAGGTCAGTCCAGGGAGGACGGACAGGTCAAGGGGGCGGGATGATGTTAATAGATAGGAGATGGGGGTGTGGCTTGAGGTGAGAGGAAAAACAGGTTAGGGAGGTGGAGATGAGCTGGGCTGGTTTTGGGATGCGGTTGGGGGCGGGGAGATTTTGAAGCTAATGGCATCAATGTGGATTTCACATTTAACCCAACTTACAAAGTATCTCTTCTCACTACCATCTGTGTCTTGATGGTTCAAGCAAATAAGAACAGATAAATTCGTCGGAAGTTTTTTATTCAAAAGAGGTGAGTCTCACTGGCCAGGTCAGCATTTATTGCCCATTCCTAATTGCCCAAAGGGCAGTAAAGAGTCAAGCACATTGCTTGAGTCACATGTAACCCAGACAAGGGTAGGCAGAGCAGTTACCTTTCCTAAAGGACATCAGTGAACCAGACGGGGTTTTCCTGACAATCGACCATGGTCATTATTAGGACTGTTAATTCCAGATATTCACTGGGTTCAAATTCCACAATCTGCTGTGGCAGGATTTGAACCCGGGTCACCAGAAAACTACTTGGGTCTATCCAATGACATGGCCCTCGGTCCCTTTTCTGTGAGTATTACTGGATGATTGTGAACAGCACAGGGGCATCTACGCCATTAAAAGAGAATGGAGGCATTAGATATGGTGCAACCACCATTTGCAAGGACGATACCAGATCTGCGAGGTTATTGTTAATTGGAAAGGCTCAAAAAACATGAGTTACTCTTCTTTAGAAAGAGAAGTCTGAGGGGTACTTTAGTGGCGAGGTGTTGAGTACTTTGAAGAGGTTTTAACAGTTTAGACGTAGAAAAGATGTTTCCACTGCTGGGAGAGGTCCAGACCAGTAACTATAAGTGAATAATAAGCACTAATAAATCCAAAGAAGGGTTTGGAAGCAACATTTTTTTTTTATCCAGAGAGCAGTGAGAATGGAATTTTTAAAAAATAGTTCATGGTATGTAGGCATCGTTGGTTGGGCCAGCATTTATTGCCCATCCCCAATTGCCCTGGAGAAGGTAGTAATGTGCTGCCTTCTTGAACCAATGCAGTCTGTGCGGTGTGGGTGCACCCACCATACTATTTAGGAGGGAATTCCAGGATTTTGACCAGTGGCCGTGAAGGAACAACGATATATTTTCAAGTCAGGATGTTGGGTGGCTTGGAGGGGAGCTTGATGTTCCATGTACCTGCTGCCCTTGTGGTCGAAGTCATAGGTTTGGAAGGTGCTGTCTAAACAGCCTTAGAGAATTACTGCGGTTCATCTGTTAATGATACACACTGTCACAGTGTTGAGCAGTGATGAAGGGAGAGTGTATATTGAATCATAGAATCCCTATAGTGAAAATGGAGGCCATTTGGCCCATCGCGTCTGCACAGACCCTCCAAAGACCAAAACCCCCAAACCCTACGTGTATTACCCTACGTTTACTATGGCTAATCCACCCAGCCTGCCCATCCCTGGACACTATAGGACAATTTAGCATCAATTTGGTGCCATTCAAGTGGGCTGTCTTGTCCTGGATGGTGTCAAGCTGCCTGAGTGTTGTTGGAGCTGCACCCATCCAGGCAAGATGCACTTATTTCATCACACCCCTGACTTGTGCCTTGTAGATGGCTTGCAAGCTTTGGGGAGTCAGGAGGTGAGTGACTACCAAAGAATTCCTTTGACCTGCTCAGGTAGCCACAGTTTTGGTATGGCTGTTCAGTTTCTGGTCAGTGGTAACTTCAGAATGGTGGTAATGAGGGATTTAGTGATGCCACTGAATGTGAAGAGAATATCTTTCAATTCTCTCTTGTTGGAGACAGTCATTGAATTGCACAAGTGTGGTGCAAATGTTAATTGCCATTTACTAGCCCAAGCCTAGGTCTACCAAATGGAGTAGTCATGGAAAATGATATTGATGTATTTAAGGAAAAACTGGATAAGTATATGAAGGAAGATAGACAAGTGTTGATAAGGTTACATGAAATACCAGAGGTGGAGGGGGGAAAACATGGGAGAAGTTCGTGCAGAACATAAATATGGTTATGGACCAATCACTTTGAGCAGCATATTCCAATGCTGCAACAATGATGTAGACTTATGTAAGTGTCTGGGGTTCACAACGTGAACAAGCAGAGGTCATGGCTTTTACTTTTCTCAAGTGTGCAATCTGATCTAACAATTTATACCTCCGGTATAAAATTGGTGCTTAAATATTCTGCCATCTTGACTTTCCCTGTTACATTCCCCTTTCTCTATCCTATGCTCTTTCGTGGCCATTATATCTTGCAGTTCTCCGTAACTGATTTTGCTTTGTTCTGCATTCCCTCCTCACTGTTAGCCGACGATCTGTTGGAGTGAATGTAGTTTTCAGTGGTAGATAATGTGGGTGGCAGTGCAGGGGTGTTGCAGTTTACACCTGATTCCTGTTCCCAGTGAAGAAAATTGGCAAGGTTTTAACACAAAACCTATTGAACTACAAGGAGTGCAAATCATGCCCGTATAGGTTTAAAGCAGGCGTTAGCATCAAAGATCAATTTCACATACGCCTGCAGAGTATTCTTTACATTACTTAGAGGGTTTTCAATGGATCAAAGGATCATGTTGATATACTCCCTCAGTGAAGAGAGGGCGCCTTTGACAGAATATTTTATAGAATACCTTCAATACCCTGTGAGATTTATTAGTGATTAGAAAGGCAAATGGGATGCTGATGTTTCATTGCAAGGGGAATGGAATATAGAAGTGTGTATGTTTTGCTCCAGCTAAAGGGAATTGAAGACAGCGCATCTGGAGTACTGTGTACAGTTTTTGTTTTGTGTTTAAGAAAGGACATTGCCACATCAGAAACAGTTCAGAGAAGGTTCACCCAGCTCATTCTTACAATGAGGAAGTTACTCATTGAGGAAAGCTTGGGTCTGAATCTATTGGAGTTTAGGAGAATGAGAGTTAATCTTATTTAAACATACAAGATCCTCAAAGGACTCGACATTGTGACACCTCCCTGGGGTAGTGTACTGGAAATCAAGTCCCGCTAGCCCTGAAGCTGTCACAAAAGTTAACAACATTTTAATCAAAATATGCTACATTCTCCAACTTACTGGCCAGGTGGACCCAGTAAATAAATTACAGACCAGGTTTTTGTACCTAATTAAACTCCTATTTATTATAAATAAAGACTCTAACCACAGGTAAACAACGATGAACAGTCAGCATATCACTCTTCTAGTCAAAACTCTAACTGTCTCCCTCTTAAAACTCCATTATACACACACATACAGTGAAACACAGGCAGACAGACAAAACAACAACTGGTGTTATGGTAAAGGAAAATAAAAACTGGGCAGCAGTTCAATGGCCCCAGTCCACAGGCTTTGCTGAGATGATCCTTTTGTTTGCCAGGATTTTCTGTTCTTCAATCTCACTTCTCTAGATTCTCTTCACTTCTTTTCGAGAGGCACAGGCGATTGGTGCACTAACTACAAATTGTCTCAGATATGGTGAAAGTTGACACCTTACAACAACTGGTGAGGGAAAATAAACTGGCTGTCTTCAGGCTTTAGGCATTTTATTAAAGAGGAAGACATACCATCTGCCCTCGCAGCAATCCAAAGGCTTCCGCCAGTATTGCTCATACCCACAAGCTATTCAGCTACCCAGGAGCCAATCACAGAATTTTTATCATGCTGATGTTCTTTGCTTCCTGGTATTCTTTGTTGAGGACATTAAAGCCTCAGGTGAGGTTGTACAAACTGTTTCCTGATCAATACCTTGCACTAAGATGTGCTCCTGAGTTCCCCACGCTCCCCAGACAAAGAGAGGCATCAGTAGTTCTGGGCTTGTGATCTGCCCAGATTCTGGTGGACTGTGCGCATATTTCTACCAGTCCGGAAAATCAGCCCTCGTAACATACAAACATACAAACTAGGCACCTCCCCTGAGCCTGCTCTCTCATTTAATAAGATCATGCTGGTGTAACGGGTAACACATTAGTATGGAATGAAAATTGGCTAGCGAACAGAAAACAGGAGGTCCCACTGCCCACCAACATACCCTCACAAACTCTGGTTTGTTTCTCTTTCTTCCATCCTTTCATCTGAGGTTGGTCCTTCAGTCAAGCATCCGTGACATGCTCCCTCAACAACTCTGCATTTCTGTCTCCTTCCCCAAAAGTTTCACTTCCCTCTGGCTTTTGAGTATCTTTATTTCTCCTTCTCTCTCCTACTCTGTGCTGTAAAGCATTTGCAGACACCACTCTGAATGTGAGGGAACTATATAGAGTCATAGAATCCCTACAGTGTGGAAACGGGCCATTCAGCCCAACAAGTCCACACTGCCCCTCCGAAGAGCACCCAGACCCATTCCCCTACCCCGGCATTTCCCATGTCTAACCCACCTAACCTAAACATCCCTGGGCACTATGGGCAATTTAGCATGTATAAGTTATCCTTGAGAAATAACTGAATTCCTCTGTAAATATGGATACAGTGGTGGATGAGACAGTAGCAGGCTTTGACAAATTCAAAGGCTGTGACCTGTGCACTTATTCACCTGGAGTGTACAGGGATAGTCATGTGGATCAGAATGATAGCAACAAGTGAAACAAAACAATATGGTATAATCAACGGCAGAGTGCGAGATTTCATCCGCAGTCAGTATTTTTAGACAGGCTAACATCTGCTTATTCTTAATGACAACACGTCTGGCTGTAGCCAATTAGGATTTGTTTGTATTACAGACAATGCTTCATCAATTTTTAAATTTTCTAGCGTCTAGCTATTTGCTTTCTGGCACGTGTTCTGGCAGATTAAATGGCTGTTCGGTTGTTTGAATAATGAAGAATGAACTAATTTGGACCTCCACCTCTGTTCCAAATACTTTGCAGTTTTAACATGTCCTCACTTTGTTTAAACTGTCTAAAAGAAATTACATGTGGTTTTGATAACTCCCTTTTCAGTTTTGCTCTGGCTGCCAGACTCTTTTGAAATGACCGGAAGTTGGCAGTTCTATTTTCTTGGCAGTAATTTCAGGAAATCTGAGCTCCTGAGTGGCTGACAGATCTGTCAGTCAACAAATGGGCGGGCTGAACAGTGTTGAAAATGTGTTCACGATGAATGCTATTGTCTGTTGATTAACATCCAATTTCCTAGATGGTTGCAGCTCCCAGAAAATACAGCTCAATGCTATCCAGGGCAAAGCAGCAAACTTAACTGGGATGCATACATCACCTCAAACATCAGTGCTTTCATTATTCCCCTCCAACCTACCACTCCATACTTTAGATTACCTTGGCTGCAGGATGCACCAATGAACTCCAGAAGCAAGGGGAGGCAATGATCTAGTGGTATTATTGCTAGACTGTTAATCCAGAGAGCCAGGTAATGTTCTAGGGATCCATGTTTGAATCCCGCCACGGTAGATGCTAAACATCTGGAATTAAGAGTCTACTGATGACTACGAATCCATTGTTGATTGTTGGAAAAGCCCATCTGGTTCACTAATGTCCTTTAGGGAGGGAGAGTGCCATCCTTACCTGGTCTGGCCTACAAGTGACATCAGACCCACAGCAATGTGGTTGACTCTTAACTGCCCTTTGAGCAATTAGGGATGGACAATAAATGCTGCCTGGCCAGGGACACCTTCATCTGTGAATGAATTATTAAAAAGAAAGATCCTAAGCGAACTATACTGTAAATGGAAAAGCCCTGGGGAAAATTGATGCACAGAGAGATCTGGGTGTTCAGGTCCATTGTACCCTGAAGGTGGCAACGCAGGTCGATAGAGTGGTCAAGAAGGCATACGGCATGCTTTCATTCATCAGACAGGGCATTGAGTACAAGAGTTGGCAGGTCATGTTACAGTTGTATAGGACTTTGGTTCGACCACATTTGGAATACTGTGTACAGTTCTGGTCGCCACATTACCAAAAGGATGTGGATGCTTTGGAGAAGGTATAGAGGAGGTTCACCAGGATGTTGCCTGGTATGGAGGGCGCTAGCTATGAAGAGTGGTTTAGTAGATTAGGATAATTTACATGAGAAAGACGGAGGTTGAAGGGGGGACCTGATTGAGGTCTACAAAATCATGAGAGGTATAGACAGGGTGGATAGCAAGAAGTTTTTTCCCCAGAGTGGGGGACTCAATTACTAGGGGTCACGATTTCAAGGTGAGAGGGGAAAAGTTTAAGGAAGATATGCATGGAAAGTTCTTTACGCAGATGGTGATGGGTGCCTGGAACGCGTTGCCAGCAGAGCTGGTAGAGGTGGGCACGATAGTGTCATTTAAGATGTATCTAGACAGATACATGAATGGGCAGGGAGCAGAGGGATACAGATCCTTGGAAAATAGGCCACAGGTTTAGATAGAGGATCTGGATCGGCGCAGGCTTGGAGGGCCCAAGGGCCTGTTCCTGTGCTGTTCTTTGTTCTTTCTAAGCCATTACTGGGGATGGTGAATCCTGAGGCAGGTTGATTGATAGATCTGTCTTCGTTCTCTAGGACTTTGTCCCTGTTGTTTTACAAACTGTTGGAATGCATTATTCATGCTCTCTCACACATCCCCTGTACCTCCGCTACCCCCAGTAGCCTCACAATGCCAAATCACACCCAACTTGAACCCATGGCTCTTAATGCAATTTTCATAGCCAAACACAAGCACCCAGAAGGATAGAATCCAGCAGCCATGTGGAGATGAAATAAAAATACATTTTTAAATATCTAATATGGCTCTCACTCACAGAAGCTGGGTGGCAAAAAAATCCTTTCATGAGATCCATTCAATGTCTTAATTCTGAGATGGTTAATCTTGTATTTGAAAAATAAAACCTTTTTCAGACCTATACCAGAAAAACAACTGATTCTTTCTTAATCTCCTTAAATTGTCCATTATACTGTAGACTCAGAAGTCTCTGCTTAGGTATTTTGAGCTTGTGAAACTCAGCCAAGCATTCATTTTGACAC
This sequence comes from Ginglymostoma cirratum, assembly GCA_024137785.1. NCBI lineage: Eukaryota > Metazoa > Chordata > Chondrichthyes > Orectolobiformes > Ginglymostomatidae > Ginglymostoma > Ginglymostoma cirratum. Next base: position 7,317,378 of record JAHRHZ010000105.1, read on the forward strand.
ACTTCTAACCCTGCACAGATATGGCAACATTTTTATCTAACCTCGGCCGGACAGCCACTCGATCATAGCAATCTAACAAAGGACATTTTTTAACACTCATGGACAATTTCAGTTATTTTCTTCCATGTTTAAAGAGTGGAGAATTATAAGACTTAAGGTTGTGATGCTAAAAGAGACCTGGTGACTCCCACACTCACAAAATGGGGTCTGTTTGAAATTAGTACTGAATTCAATAACTCTGCTAAGCTTGGGTGAATCATGCCCTGTTCCCTTTCCCCTGCTGGCAAATATAATCTTATCAAAAATAGGGGCATGACATCTGAATCCGAGTCTCATATCCCATTTTTATAAGACCATGGAGTCTTCCTGACTCTGCAAAAATCGGTCCATCTGTCACTGATTGTAGAACAGGAGGAGGGAGATGTGGAGAAAGCCAGAGATGGAATGGATGAAGCCATGAGCTAGGTCATTGGACTGTAGAGGAGTTCAGGTACAAAGTGGCATGAGGCTATGGAGGGTTTTGTAAATAAGGAACAATGTGTTGGAATTAAAGACTTTGGAGCATGTGAAGCGACGAGGTGAGTGAATAACAGACTAAAAGAGAGAATGAGAGTACGAAAGGGAAACTAGAAAAGCAAGAGAAATTAGAAAAGCAACAGAAATAGACAAGAAAAATTTATAATGAGATAAACAAAGAGAGAGGTTAAAGGAGATAGTATAAGAAACTGCAACTAAAAGCAAAAATTAGGGGTAAGAAAATGAAAGAGAAAGGTAAAAACAGCAATTGAAACTCTGTATAAACAGAGTGTCAGAGAGTAAGTGACAGGAAGGGAGAGAAAGAAAGAATGTGAAAGCATGGACAAGGGACAGAATATGATAAAGTGAATGAAATGAGAAAGAAACAGAAGATGGAGGTGGATTTTTGATTGAAAATGTATTGATAAAGTATTGAAAGAAATGCAACGATAAAGAAAATGACAAACCGTGGAGACAGACAGGACACATTCTAAATGGCCACAGCTGTCTCTCTAATTGGAAATTTCTTTCAACATTTAATTTTGGAGCAAAATGACAACTTGGGCAAGAAATACAATCTCATGCTACAACGCAGGGCAGGCAAAGTCAGTAGTAACTCATTGGTATCAACCCTATGGACATAAATGATTTTGATTTTGGTGTCATTTGGTTTGTAAGCCTTTTTTAAAATTTCTGTAGCCGTCTGTAGTGACAGCTGCACTGGTCTGCTCTGCGAGAGATGAAAATGAAGCTATGGGACAGGCCACAATACTGACAGAAAGCTTGGTTTGACAATGCACCATCTGTCACCCTCACTTATAGCAATGTGACCACAGTGTTCAATGTGAAAACATTTAGGATACTCAGGGTCTGGGTCTACTCTACTCGACTCACCCAGATATCAGCGAGTTCTCTGACTCTACATCCAATGTTGAAACTGAACGTCTGTGAACTCAGGCTCCTAGTCCACAAAGTATTTTTACACAAACTGCCCTAGTGTACTTGGTGCTCATCATAGACAGCAGGCACTATTCTTAGCTTGTGTGAGAATGGGCTATGCTACACCATCTTTGCAGGGAATGTGTTACAGTAATTCCCTGTATCTGAGGAAGGGTCACCAGACCCAAAATGTTAACTCTGATGTCTTTTCACAGATGCTGCCAGACCTGTGAGCTTTTCCAGCAACTTCTGTTCTTGTTCATTCCTTGTATCCATTCCGAGCTAGATTACGGAATTTGCACTCATTCGCCAACAGAAGCATAGGAACAGGATGAGGCCATTGAGCCCCTCAGACTGTACTGTCATCTTCGCTAACCTGCTACTCAGCTCAACTTTGCTGCCTTAATTCCAACCCTTCTGATAAATAACTTTATCCCATCCACGAAAGCTCCCAGAATCCACAGCTTTTTGAGGGCAGAGGACCAAACTTTCACTTTGTGTGAAAAAGTACGTCGTGGTTTCAAGTTTGAAGATCTTGACCCTTTTTTATTTGATTGCCTTACGGGAAAAAAAAGTTTCTCTGTTATCTACCTTCCTAAATCCTTATAGCATTTTCAACACCATGATTGGATCACACCCTCAACTTTTCCTCCACTATAGAATGCAGCCATGCTTACGTCCTTGTAACTTAAACCTCTAATCTCTGGTATTGTTTTGGTGAAACTCTAATCTAACTTCCTTAACAGTGTCTAAGTACAACAGGCCAGATGGGCATGGTCAACATTGTGATTTTATGTTGGACTTGAACACTTTGTAATTCTGAAGGAAGTGATTTAATGCATTGATTCTGTGTTTATTTAATCATTTTCAAGTGTTTGATAAAGTAACAGCATTGAGTCACACGCATCAATTTTGCACTTATCCTGCTCATGGTAGGTAAATAATTGACACCTAAGGAGGAATGGAAGTTGAACTAGATACCGAGAACTTCAAAGGCACTGAGCTGAGAATGAGCAATCACAGCAAGAACACAGAGGGAGGAAAACAGCAACGCACCAAAATTCTTCCAACTTCTCCTCTTCCTCAGCCTATCCTGAAGGTTGACGTTTGCTGATGAATGCTTGACTGGTTTCCATTTGCCGTAACTGTATGAACTCGGATATACATTATGCCTTTACTGAAATGTCTTAAGACCCTTGACAAGAAGGTTTTCAATTGACATTTTACATCAAGTTATGAAAGGAGTTCTTGGGACAAGCTGATCAAAGAGGTAGGTTGTAAGGAGTGTCTTAAAGAATGAGTAACTCTTGAGTAGTAAATTAAGGGAGTGTCTGGAAACATAGAAATATAAAATCAGAGCAAGGGTAGGCTATTTGACCCTACGAGCTTCTACACCATTCAATATGATCATGGCTGATAATCTATCTCAGTTCCACATTCCTGCTTTCTCCCCAAACCCTTTTATCCCTTTAGCCTTTAGAACGACCTCTAACTTATTCTTGAAACATACAATGTCTTGGCCTCAACCACCTTCTGTGGCAGAGAATTCCACAAGCTCATCATTGTCTGGGTGAAGACATTTTCCCTCAACTCAGCATCTGACCTGACAGTGTTGAGTGTCGAGGATGATAGAGCAGGTCACTGAAAAGAGTGTACACGTGCAGAGATGTACTGCACATGCACAAAGAACAAAACCAAAGGGCAGAACAAACAGCATCTTGGTAAGATTCAATCCGAAACAGGAAACTGATCTTCAGGTACAGAATGGTCCCAGATAATCCAAGAAGCCACACCACCTTGCAAATGGCAGCTCCTTTGATAGATCCTTCCAAACCAACAACATCCATCATCTAGAAGGACAAAAGCAGCAGATATTTGGGAACACCACCACCTGCAAGTTCCCCTTCAAAATACTCACCATTAGGTGTTCCTTCACTGTTTCTGGGTCCAAATCCTGGTACTTCATCCGTAATAGCATCAGGATATATCTACATCCCAAGGACTACGGTGTTTCAAGAAGGTGGCTCACCTCTTAGCAATTATGATGAGCAATATGACACTCAATCCCAGGAATAAATACAAAGAAGTGAGGTAGAGACACAGGACTGTTTGGAGAGGGATTTTCAGGGCTTAACATTTAAACATCTGGCAATATAGTTACCAATAATAGGTTGATGTTCCAGATTGGAGGACCAGACTTCTGCAGCAGCTTGTGGGTTAGAAGAGTTTGTAGATATTGTCAGAAGTCACACAATTCCAAGTTATTGTCCAACAAGTTCATTGAAAACCACAAGCTTTCACAGCACTGCTCCTTTGTCTGGTGAAGTACTCCGAAAGCTTGTGATTTCAAATAAACCTGTTGGACTATAACCTGGTGTCGTGTGACTTCTGACTTTGTCCGCTCCAGTTCGACACTGGCAACTCCAATTATTGCAGGCTTTAGGAGGGGCAAGGTTAAGGAGATTTTTGAAAACAAAGTTTTAAAACCAAGGTGTTTCCAGAAAGATAAACCCTGTAGGCTGGAGAGCACGTTAATAATTAATATTAATTAACAAAGCATGCATACTTCTTAGACATAGCCAGTGGAAATGGAAATATAAATTGATTTGGTCTCTGTTTGAATCAGGAGATGTGGGGTTGATTTTAGATAACTTTCTATTACGCTGACTGACATCAATCAAAGCCCAGACAGCAAGAGCTCCTCAAAATCCAAAAGTGAATGGTGCCATTAGCCATCGAGCTACTGAAGAGATGTTATACATTTCATACTTGAACTAGTGGTGTTGGATACAAATGAACACTTAAAGAGAATGACACGCAAATAACATGATTAAACTCTGAAAACATCTGAGTGACATTTTTTAAAACTGCACACCAGTATGTGTAGACAAAATCCGTGATGTCACACTGAAAGAAATAGCACAGCCCCATTCCCCTGTCCCCCACACACACACGGATTACCTCTTTCTCCCTCCTCCATTGCTGCTTCCTTAATACTGTCTGAGTTCCAAAAGGAACCCTACAGGATTAAAATGCACTATCAAATCATGAGTAGAATCATGACTGAAGCAAAAAGATCACTAGGATCATTAGTTACAGTGACATTCCCACAGGAATGGGGAAAGGCAGAAACCATCCCTGTCTAAAAGGACAGAATCCTCTCATTGATCAAATTGTTCATCCAGAGCCCACTGCACTCTCTTGACATGGTGATCGGGGAGCCAAAAGCGAGGCCCCATTGTGTGTTCTTGATAGTGCTCTTGGCTGAGACAAAGGTTCAGGCCCTAACTCAGAGATTTGAGCTCACACTGCAGGTGAACTGTAGCACCAGGACTGCACTGTCAGTGGAGCTGTCTTTCAGATGGGACACTCAAACAAATGCTCGCCTGCCCTCCCAAGTGGATGCTGAAGGTCCCGTGACACGATTCGACAAAATGCTGGCAAATTCTGCTCATGGCCTGGCCAACTTTCTCACCTCCACCAATAACCACCGTCTCGTTATTGCTTGCTATGTGCAAACTGGCTGCTGCATTACTTATTCTAAAATCGTGACTAAACTTGGAAGTACTTAATTGGCTGCAAAGTGCCTTCAGACATTAGCAGACGTTTGAACAGACCTCTCAAATGTTAATTCTGATCTCTCTCTATGGCTGTAACACTGTATTCTCCACTCTGTTCTACTACCCTGGTGCACTATGTACGGTACCATTTACGAGCGTAGCATGCAAAATAACACGTTTCACTGTATCTCAGTACATGCGACAAAAAAAAAGTCCTGCAAGTGTGAAAGGTGCCATAAAAATATAATCCATTGTTTCTTCCGCTTTCATCTCCATCAAGGCAAAGTGTATCCAAGGAGATCCTTTTGGAGCTGTCCAGTTTGAGCTGGGCCTTTCCAGATTGGTTGCCAGGCCAATGAGTAAAAATAAGTGAAGCCCATTAAGTGAAGAAAATCGAAAGAACTGCAGATGCTGTAAATCAGAAACAGGGATAGAAATTGCTGGAAAAGCTCAGTAGGTCTGGCAGCATCTGTGGAGAGAAATCAGAGGGAGCCAAAAAGGAGCTGAAAGGGTAACTCTGATTTCTCTCCACAGATGCTGCTAGACCTGCTGTGCTTTTCCAGCAATCTCTATTTTTGTTTCCCACTAAATGAAGGGCAGGTCTCTCCAGATGGTTGTTGCCAATTTTGCCCAGTGACTTCACAAATGACTTTGAAAGAGACCCAAAGTGAGAGTTGAGCATGAAGCATTTCAAAGGTTATTCCTTCTCTAAACGGGTAATACTTTTCTTATTGGAAAAGGAGATATTGGCCATGTACCCTGATAGAAAGTGCTCTTCCTAAATGCTGTTTGGATTTGAAGTGAGCTGTGCACATGTCAGGTCGCCTCACCTCTGAAGAACAGCACACCAGCTGCAGTTGAATCGAACCTCAGCGTTGACACATGCATTACAACTCAGGTGCTGCAGACACACTGCGAAACAAAGAAAGGAAATGATGGTCTGAATTCAGTGAATTATTGGAGAAAGCAGTCAGAACAGTACAGAATCCCTGGAACTAATTACAGAGCTTTAATAGTCAAAAGGAAACTGCCCAAAACCAGCCTGGAATCATTAAATGACTGAGTTAGAGAGAGCTTCAAAACATCAGCTTCTTCCGCTATAGACCTTTGATGCAAAAAGCTTTCATAAATGAGATGAAACGTTCTCCAGCTTAATGTCAGTAGAATTTAAGCTAAACACTTTGGCTGATCCCCTCCACATTTCTATTTCTCTGGCCTTGACTTCATCAAGCTTCTTGGCTGCCACCTTAAACTGAATTTCCTTCCTATTAGCAACACCATTTCTTTCAGGGTCTCAGATGTGCGCCTTCAGATCTAGCTCTTCCTCCATTTCTGCCAATGCAGAGCCTGTGCTTTTATCATTCTGAGCATTGCCAACTCAGATACATATGGTCAAGGAGCAGAATTAGGCCAATCGGCCCATCGAGCCTTATCCGCCATTTAATAAAGGTATACAAGGGGAGGGGATAGCCTAGTGGTATTATTGCTAGACTATTGATCCAGAGACCCCTGGTAATGTTCTGGAAACCTGGGTCTGAATCCTGCCAAGGCAGATGGTGGGATTTGAATTCAATAAAATCTGGAATTAGAGATCTAATGATGACCATGAAACCATTGTTAATTGTCAGAGAAAACCAATCAGGTTCACTTTTACCCTTTAGGAGAGGAGTCCGTTGTCCACGTGGACTACACGTGACTCCAGACCCACAACAATGTGGTTAACACTTATCTGCCCTCTGGGCAATTAAGAATGGGTACTAAATGCTGGCCTGGCCAGTGATACCCACTTCCAATGAATGAATACAAAAAAGTCACCATAGTCCCAGAGGGCTGCAGTCTCATTAGCGAGAGAGAGAGATGACTGGCGGTGACTTTAACCTGAGGTTCTCCACGCCTCAGAGAAGGGGAGAGAGGTTGAGGAGGAGAGTCCTTTGTGGCAACTTCAGCCGGTGTGGGAATTGAACCTACTATTGATGTCACTCTGCATCACAGACCAGTCTTCCAGCAAACTGAACATGGCTGATCTGACTGTAATCTCAAATCCACATTCCCACCTAGCCCTGATAACCTTCCAAACCCTACTCCCCACCCTCATTTTCCAAGAATCTACCTACCCCTGCCTTAAAATGATACAGGACTCTGCGTTCACCATTTATTTCAGGATCAGAACTCCAAAGGCACACGGCCCTCTGAGAGGGGGCATGGTGGGGGGGAGGAGGGTGGGCAGGAAGAGAGAGAGAGACAGAGATAGAGAGAGAGTGAAAGAGATTGAGAGAGAGAGAGAGAGTGAGGGAAGGGGGGGGGAAGAGAGAGGGAGAGAGAGAGGTGCAGGGAGAGAGAGACAGGGAGAGGGAGGGGGTTGAGATAGTAAACAGCTTTCCTCTTTGGCTTCCACTCTCCAAAGTTTGGAACTTATTTAGGATCCCTTGGGTGTCATGGCCGCTCTCTATAACCTTCCTTTCACAGTTCCATTTTATGCTCCATTAAATTGCCTTTGCGAATCTTTCCTTGATGTGTATGTCCTTGACACACTGTACCCCCACCAATCTGAATCAGTCATAAGTCCCTGCGCACTTGCTGCTCCCACATCACCAAATTGTTTGATTTGATTTTACTATTGCCACATGTACCAAGATACAGTGAAAGGTATTGTATTGTGTGCAAATACAGGCAAATAATACCTTGGTACCTTTCTCCTCCGTTCCAACATTGGTGGCTATCCCTTAGCTCATTTACCTTTACCCACTGACCTCTCCATACCAAACACTCCCATCGATCCCCCCATCTCCAATAGCCTCCCTGAAAGTTTTCTCCTTCACTACAGTCCCTCTACATAAAATTTAACACAGTTCAGAATCCCGCTTTATGCAAGGAATGCTACAGGGGTACTACACACTTTGTCTGAATGAATCACGTGAATACTCATTAATGATGAACAAGAGTCAATGTGAGCATGTTTGATCAAGACACCAAGAGTCATTAGGGCAAGAATTAGATAATGGGAGCTGGAAACCTCACTCTCACATTCTGTTTACTCCAAGTTCAGAAGGAATAGAAGTCAAAGGAGTCTGTTGTAGATTTTTAAAATGTTAGTTTTTAAGCACTTTTTACTTACAGCTGTCTGTAGAGGAAACACTACAATTAACAAAATAGACATGTTACAAATGGCTGACCGCAATCCCACCAGCAGTTCCATTTCAAGAGTGAAACAAGAAATGTCATACTAGTCTGGAGTGCTTCCCAACACTCTCACCAAAGGACAATCTGTACTGTTAGGAGACCAGATGACGGGGTGGCACAAGTTACCACTTCAAAAACAAAACAGTTCCCATAAAACCGACAGTAAGGATTAAAACTCAGAAATCCCCTTAAAAATGTAAACACTATGTCTCGAGGGTAAAGTCCAGCAAGTGACTCACAGGAAATCTACATTCTGTTACAGGCTATTGCCACTCAATCAGTCAACAGGGCAAAGGTTTTGCAAAGTTAGTCCCTGCACCTAAACTTAAGTCAGGTGCACTCATATCTTACATACCACACCACAAATCCTAGACCTACTGCTCGACGGTCCCAGCACCTAAGGAATCCATCATGTTGCTCACAACATTCAATTATCTCCAGCTTTGTTTATTCTTTGCAACTCTCTGGCCTCTTGCTGCCTATATATTTGCCAGCTCTAAAGGTGTCAATCAACACTGTTTTATCTGAGAGTCCATTCCACTGACGTACAATGCCAGAAACAAATCATTCCAGTCCCAGATTGTCTCATTTCAAAGTGGACCACTTAATGCACAATTTCTGTACTCACAGCTTACCGATTGCAGAAGCACAGTCGGCATCACCTCTGCCTGACTGCACTGTATCATTGCATCCAGCTGGTTAGCCTGAGAAGGGATCAGCAAAGCAATTAACAGAGTCCAAGTCTGGTGCTGTCACGGTGAAGCTGATGGATAGCTCCCATCCCCCAAGTCAGATAGGTAGTTCTTGGACACACCTTACAGACATAATGGAAATACAAAGAGCCCATGGCCAATTACTCCAGGTGACAGCCTGAGCTACAAGCAAAGGTAGGGAAACCTTCTAGAACTTAAACACTTTGACAATGGGCAAGGCCTAAGTGGCAGTTACATCAGGGTGGGAAAATAATCCTGGACACCATAAGACAAGGAGCAGAAGTTGGCCATTTGGCCCATCAAGTCTGCTTCACCATTTAGAGTCACAAGAGTCATAGAGTGGTACAGCATGGAAACAGACCTACTGGTCCAACAGGTCCATGCTGACCAGATATCCTAAATTAATCTAGCCCCATTTGCTAGCATTTGGCCCATATCCCTCTAAACCTTTCTTACTCATGTACTCATCTGAATGCCTTTTAAATGTTGTAATCATACCAGCCTCCACCACTTCCTCTGTCAGCTCATTCCATACACTTACCACCCTCTGTGTGAAAAAGTTGCCCCTTAGGTCCCTTTTAAATCTTTCTCCCACTCACCTTAAACCAAGCTCTCTAGTTTTGGACTTCCCTACCCTGGATAAAAGACCTTGTCTATTCACCCTAGCCATGCCCCTTATGATTTATAAACCTATATAACCTCACCCCTCAGCCTCCACCGCTCCAGGGAAAATAGCCCCAGCCTAATGAGATCATGGCTGATCTGGTATTCCTCAGTTTTATTTTCTGCCTCTTTATATTTTTGGTCATTTTGTCTTGGTTTTTAAAACTTTCCCAATCTGCTGTCTTACAATCTTTGTGATGTTGCAATTTTTTCTTCCAATTTGATACAATCCTTAACTTAATTTATGGTCAGTTTATACTATTTCTAGAATCCTTCTTCCTGACAGAGATGTGACTTTGTTAGGAGCCATGAGTCTTTTTTATGCCACTGGTCATCAACTGCCTTTTCTGCTAAACTCCTTTCCCACACACTAGGATTAAACCACAATTTGACAGCTTTTGGAGCTTGCCATCTGGAAAGTTAAAATGATTCTTGTGCCTGAAATGGACTGCATCACAGGGCCTGTGGGGAATGATTTCAGGCTATTTCAGAAATTCTCATCTTCCGTTTCTTTACTTCATCCATTACCACTCTCTTTTGTACCAGGAAACCTTTCACCATTTAAATTCTCTGGTCCTCTACTTTAATGCAGACTTTCCCTTTTGTCCTTCCTCCTTCTCCCCTTCCTCTGTTTATGTTTTCAAGACAGATTTACACCATCTGCAGTGTTCTTCATTTGTCCAAAGCACCAACAAATTTTCTATCATACATTTGTCTGGATTTACATGTGGATACAAGAGTTGAGAGGACAATGGACTTCCTGAGAAACTGGTGGATATGGGTATAATTACAATGTTTAAAAGACGTTTGGATAGTTACATGAATATGAAACATTTAGAGGCATATGGACCAGGAGCAGGCAGGTGGGACTAGGTTAGTTTGAGATTATGTTTGGCATGGACTGGTTGGACCGAGGGGTCTAGTTCCATGCTGCATGACTCAATGAGAATGTGCTAAATAGCAATGCTATAGGAATGATGCTGTTGAATTTGAAAGGGTTCAGAAAAGATTTACAAGGATATTGCCAGTGTTGGAAGGTTTGGGTGTAAGGAGAGGCTAAATAGGCTGGGCTATTTTCCCTGGAATGCAAGAGGATGAGGGGTGATTTTGGAGAAGTTATAAAATCATGAGGGGCACGGATAGGGTGAATAGCCAAGGAACATTTCCCAGGGTAGGGGAGTCCAAAACTAGGGGGCATAGTTTTAAGGTGAGAGGGGAAGGATTTCAAAGGGATCTGAGGGGCAACTTTTTCACACAGAGGGTGGTACATGTATAAATCAAGCTGCCTGAGGAAGTGGTGGAGGCTGGTACGATTACAACATTTAAAAGGTCTCTGGTTGGGTACATGAATAGGAAGGGTTTAGAGGGATATGGGCCAAATGCTGACAAATGGGACTAGATTAAGTTAGGATATCTGGTTGGCATGGATGAAGTGGACTGAAGGGTCTGGTTCTGTTCTTTACAACTCTATGACTATCACTCTACCTAGTCCTACTCCCTTGTCACTTCTGTGACCTTGCTCTAAGCCTAGTCATGTCCACGTCAGCTATTGAAAGTGATAAGAACACAACATTCAGTCAGGGACTAGACAGAGCAACAAGGATTGCTCCCAACAAATCAACAGAGGGAGGTCAATCAGGGTAGCATACTGAATACAAAACGTGCCCTCCCTGACCGTTAAAGTGATCACACATAAAACTCAAACTCTGTAGAAGTCACAACTTACTGGAAACAGGGGTGAACTCCAAAGCTGAGCTGTTGCTGATCTTTGTCATGTCTATTTCCACCCTGTGATATTCATAAATCATTCTTCTTTGACCATCTGAAAATAAAAACACAATGTAATATTATGCAAGCATTGGCCGACAGACTGCACGAAATTTAATCAGAAACTCACATCTCCGTGTCCACTACAGTGCTTCACAGTGTGCGTACTGGGTGTCAGTTAGCTCAGATGGCCGGCTAGCTGGTTTAAGACGCATGGTGATGCTAACAGTGTGGGACACTGACTACTATGGACTCACCTTTCCCCTCACCTGAGATGAGCCTCAGGTTTGACTGCAATCAGTTGTCTCTGTCCCTTTATGGCGACCTTACCTTTATTTTGTATATACCCTTATTGAGCCAAAAAGATTTGAGTCTGTACCTTTAATCCATACGTCTTTTATTCCATACCTAAAACATCCAATAAATCAGGTTCTATAAATCTGCTTTAGGCATTTATTATTTTACATATAAACAACTTAAATTCTTTAATTATATTTCAGCTTGAAGCTGACTCCCAGACATCTGATTTCTATTTTCAAATTCAACACTGTTCTGCAATAGCTCACTGAGTACTCGAGTAATGTTCATTGTACATTTTATTACATTACTGCATCAGATGCTAGCTTCGATGGGCCATGCTGTCTTCAAAATCGCTATCCTTCTGTTTAGTTTCTGATTTTAATGTAATAACAGTTTACAAAAAATGTTTCTTATTGTCGAGTGCACTCACTGTAAAATAATTTTTTAAAATTCATTGATCAACGGTCTCCATCTAGATTCCTAAAGCAGTTTCAAAACTGTGGTTTTTAGTACTTTAAAAATAGCACGCTCTTGGAAGTTAAAAATTAGATACCACAGTTCTGTTTTGAAGGAGAGCTGGAAAGAGAGTACTTTCCGGTGTCCAGTCAATGTTTATTGTTGAACCAGCTTTAATAAAACACTGGTCAGTATCACATTTGTTATGAAGCTTGTGTCACACAAATTGGCTGCCATGCTTCCAACATTACAACAGGGGCACCAGATCCTGAAACATCAACTCCCTCTACCACCAACACTCAATAGCAAGCTCAATACTGTGTACCTGTTACAACGGTACAAATTAACCAAAGATCTTCAGGCAGCACCTTTCAAACTCACAGTCAGTTCCACCTAGAAGGACAAAGGCCAGAGATACATGGGAACACCACCCCTGCAAGTCCCCCTCCAAGCCGCTCACCATCCTGACTTGGAAATATATTGCCGTACCTTCACTGTGGTTGGGTCAAAATTCTGTAACTCCCTCCCTAACCGCATTGTGGATCTACCCGTGGGTGGTACCATGGCCGGATGGCTAGCACTGTTGCCTCACAGCACCAGGGGCCCAGGTTTGATTCCAGCCTCAGGAGACTGTCTGTGTGGAGTTTGCACATTGTCCCCGTGTCTGCCTGGGTTTCCTCTGGGTGTACCAGTTTCCTCCCACAGTCAAAAGATGTGCAGGTTAGATGGATTGGCCATGGGAAATGCAGAGTTACAGGGATAGGGTAGGGGGATGGGTCTGGGTGGGATACTCTTCGGACGGCTGGTGTAGACTCGATGGGCCTGTAGGGGTCAAGGGGGTAGGTCACCACCACCTTCTTAAAGGGAATGAGGGAAAAGTAATAAATGCTGGCTGAGCCAGAGACACCCGCATGCCAAGAGGGAATTAAACAAAACATTCAAAAGAACTTAAGATATAAAGTATTTTGGAACTATCTTGTGTTGCAAAAGGTGTCATATAATTGAAACTTCTTCCTTTTATGCTGATGGTGAGTAATCATTAATAGGGTGGATTTTCACAGTTATTCAAAATCTTCTGATCTCCCCATTGAATACTTACACTAGGTTTTATTTCCTAATATTATCCTGAGTAATGAGTACTGTGAAGTTTGGCTGCGACAGAGAATTTGAAAATAGAAATGTGTAGATTAAAGGGTTAATGTTAACTATATAGATAGGAAAACTATGTCAGTGATGGTATGATCGATCACATGATGACAGACAGACTCTGAAGAGAAAAGCAGCAATCTGGAGCTAAGTTTGAAGTGTATCTAGTGTAGCATAGTGACGTGTAATTTAACATGAATAAACAGTTATATTGAAAAGACCTTTGTCTTCAGCAACCTCTCTGCAATAGCATCATGCACCCGAGCTCCTCCAGGATCATCCGCACAATAGCAGAGATTGCATTATTTTAACATTTAATGAGGAACTATGACAGCTGGACAAAGATCTTGAGGAGAACATGTATATTGAGGCTCATCATGATATCTGGTGATTTGTAAAGAATATGAGTGAAGCATCTCAGTTCAACGCGTGCCAGAATTATTCACTGGCAAAGGGTAAAATAATGATGAGAATAATTGTTATACCCTGTGTCAATCAATACCTCATAATCACATTATAATGAACATAATTTACTTGTTATGTTTCAAGTCCTTACTGTGGAAATTACGTGTCTGGGGAAGTGGAACAGGATTGGCTGCTGATTCATTAGCTGGTTGATGCTTCAGCTGGATGGCTGCAAGCAGAGGGATAGAAATGCTGACTTTCTTTTAAATCCTCAAGACAATACCAGCTTGTAAGAAGGGAGTACTTGCTTTTTGCCATATCTTGGGCTTTGACGTGTGTTTAGTGCCCAATGTATGGGTAGGCAGATACGGGAGTAGGTTGTTTAGCTCATCAAGCCAGCTCCACCATTCAATATGGCCTTACGGCTGATTATCCACTTCTATACCTTTCTCCCCATGCTAACCCCAGACTTTCTCCATGTTTCTTTATATCATGGACATGTTTATAAAGATCAATCTATAGCGGCAAAGTCCTAAAAACGTATGACATGGAAACAGACCCTGCAGTGCAACTCGTCTATGTCAACCAGATATCCTAAATTGATCTAGTCCCATTGGACAGCATTTGGCCCATATCTCTCCAAACCCTTCCTATTCTTGTACCCATCCAGATGTCTTTTAAATCATACCAGTGTCCACCACCTCCTCATTCCATACATGCACCACCCTCTGCATGAAAAAGTTGCCCCTCAGGTCCCTTTTAGATCTTTCCTCTCTCAATTCAACCAATGCCCCCTTGTTTTGAACTCCGCTACTCTGGGGAAAAGACCTTGGCTATTCACCCTATCCATGCCCCTCATGATTTTAGAAACCTCTAAGAGGTCACCCCTCAGCTTCAGATGCTCCAGGGAAAATAACCCCAGCCTATTCAGCCTCTCCCTTTGGCTCAAGCCTTCCAACCCCTGACAACATCCTTGTAAATTTCTTCTGAACCCTTTTAATTTTTACATCTTTCCTTTAGCAGGGAGACCGGAATTGAATGCAATATTCCAAATGTGGCCTCACCAACGTCCTTTACAGCCACAACATGACCTCCCTTATATGGAATGTACTGGCCGATAAAGACAAGCATTTCCAAGCACCTTCTTTACTATCCTATCTACTTGCAACTCCACTTTCGAGGAACTATAACCTATACTCCAAGGTATCTTTGCTCGGCAGCACTCCCCAAGACCTTACCATTAAATGTATAAGTTCTGCCCTGATTTGCCTTTCCAAAATGCAGCACATCACATTTATTTAAATTAAACCCCATCTGCCACTCCTCGGCCCATTGGCCCATCTAATCAAGGTCTCGTTGTACTCTGAGGTAACCTTCTTTGCTGTCCACTATACCTCCAATTTTGGTGTCATCTGCAAACTTACTAACCATACCTCCTACGTTTTACATCCAAATCATTTGTATAAATGACAAAAAGCAGTGGACCCAGCACTGATCCTTGTAGCACACTACTGGTCACAGGCCTTCAGTCAGTCTTAAACATTCTCAATGCTTGAGGTTCCACAAATCTCTGGGATAAAGAATTCCAAAGATTCACAATCCTCTGAGTAAAAATATGACTCCAATTTTGCTCATAAGTGGCATCCCCCTTATTTTTAAATTGTGCTCCCTGGTTCTAGACTCCCTAGCCGGGGAAAACATCAGACCTGCATCCACCCTGTCCATCCCCTTAAGTATTTGGCATGTTTATGTGTGATCACCTTTCAATCTCTGAAACTTGAGACAGTACAGACCCAACTTCCCCAATCTCTTCAGAAGACAGTCTCTCCATCCTGGGGACAAGTCTGGTGAACCTTTGTGGCACTCCCTCTATGGTAATACTATCCTTCCTAAAGTAAAGGAACAAATTGCACACAATATTCTAGGTGTGGTTTAACCAAGGTTCTACACAACTTATGGAAGATTTTGTTTAATGTCAGCAAAACAAAAGAACTAATCATTGACTTCAAGAAGAAAGGAAGAGCACACTCCCCTATCTACATCAATGGAGCTGAGGTGGACAGGATTGGCAGCGTCAAGCTCCTAGGAGTGACGTTCACCAAAAATCTCTCCTGGACTTCCCACATAGATGTGACAGCTAAGAAGGCACAACAACGCCTCTTCTTCCTCAGTTGGCTCAGGAAATTTGGCATGTCCACAAGGACCGTCACCAACTTCCACAGATGCAACATTGAAAGCATACTGTCTGGTGCATAACGGCCTGGTATGGCAACTGCTCTACCCAGGACTGTAAGAAATGTCATGTGCACATCCCAGACCATCACGGAAGCCAACCTCCCATCTATGGACTCCATTTGCACTTCTGGTTGCTACGGAAAGACTGCCAACATCATTGAGGACCCCTCCTACCCCGGTAATGTTCTCTTCCAACCTCTTCCATCAGGCAGAAGATACAGAAGCTTGAACACACACACAAACAGGTTCAAGAACAGCTTCTCCCTGCTGTTATTAGACTACTGAACATGCCTCTCTAACTTCAAATAATGTTGATCTTGCTTTGTACACCTCCTGTGCAGCCATAACCTTGTAAACCTCACTCTGTCTAAGCAGCCTATGATCTGTATGTCCTTGTTTGCTATGATCCGCCTGTACTGCTCACAAAACAAAGCTTTTCACTGTACTTAGGGACATATGACTACAATGGAGCAAATCAAAACCAAATCTATGCCTGCACTCCTATTGTCTTGCAATAAAAGTTAACGTACAATTAGCTTCCTGAATTGCTAGCCACATTGGCACATTAGCCTTCAGTTACTTATTGATGAGGATAGCCAGATCCCTTCATACATCTACATTTTCCAACCTCTTACCATTTAAGAAAAACTGTGCACCTCTGTTCTTCCTACAAAAGTGGATAACCTCTAAATTCTACTACATTATGTTCCATTTTCTTTCCCCTCATTAAGCCTGCCCAAATCCTTGTAAAGATGTTGTAGAGGCCTCCTGGTTACTAAAACACAGATGGATTGCTAACTTGGCCAAACAGCAAGGGATGCTGGGTCTATCGACCAAGTAAAACTCTGAAGTCACCAGACACAGTGAAAACACAGCACCCTGGTGTTAATGACATTAGTATAATGTAAAAGGCAGCAGTTACCGTGGACAGACATATCCCAACAACTTATCCACTAAAAGATGGAGGGCCCAGACAGAAAGGCACTGTGTCATGCTACGCAAAGAAACTAACAGTGGCATCCAAATAATTGACAATGCTTCAAACTACTAAGTGTATCTCCCTGATTGGCCGGAAACATAGAAAATTCCAGAAAATCATCCAAGAAGATATAAAAACAGGATTCACCTGCAGACAGATCTTTTGAATCTTCTGCAGGCCTTCCGAGGAGACCAGCCTGGCAAGAGGCAGAGACCAGCTGACTATCCAGGCTGAGAGAGAGAGAGAGAGAGAGGGCCAGAGAGAGACGAAGCAGCTTAACAGACCCAGAGACAAAGCCAGAGACAGAGAGAGAGAGCAACAGCACAAATCTACAAGGGAAATATGGTAAGCTTAAGGGGCTAAAGAAGATCAGAGAGAGTATGTTTAGTAATAAAGGTTATTGAAACTTGTTTCCTAACAAAGTTATTTTGCATTGGTACTGGCTTGTGTTCGTATTGGTTGGACCACCGCAGTATTGTGGGACACCTGAGTAAATTCATTCATAACATTCTGATCAGAGTTGTCTAACTTGTTTAAGAAGGAATGAGACAACAATGCTATACATTTGCTGTTCAGTACACATTCCCGCCTTGCTCTGTGTCATCTTTGGATTTGAAAACAGTACATTTGGTTGCCACATCTAATTTTTTAAAAATAAATTTAGTCTATTTTTCCTAATCAGCCTGTGAGGGGATTTTATTCCACACCCCTTGAGCAGGTAGGACTGGAACCCAGGCCTCCTGGTCTAGGGGTAGAGATGTTACCACAGCACTGTAAGAGGACCCTTTTGATTGTTACATTTTTTCTTCCCTATTCACCCTGTTCAGAGATGTTACAGCACTCATCTGGAGCATGTGGGGCTTGAACCTGGGCCTCCTGGTCCAGGGATATGGACACTACCACTGCACCATAACAGGCCTTTATGGTTGCTACATCTGCATTATCTCCTGCCCCACAAGCTTTAATTTTGCTAACCGAGTTGTACTAGCAAATTGGGTGTTGTGCCTAAGTTGCCAGCTGATTGTTCTAAGAAATTATAATTGGTGCATTCTCCATGTCAACCCCTTTACCAATCAGACTCCAAATACTAGACAATCAGAAATCTGAAGAAGGGTCCAGACCCGAAACGTCAGCTTTCCTGCTCCTCTGATGTTGCCCGGCCTGCTGTGTTCATCCAGCTCCACACCTTGTTATCTATGGTTCCATTGCTTGCCTGATGGCCCTCCCTGAAACTTCTTTGACCTACTGTTATAATTGTGTCATTTTTTTGATTACTTTATTCATTGAAGAGATGTGGACATAGAGAGTCATAGAGATGTACAGCATGGAAACAGACCCTTCGGTCCAACTTCGCCCATGCTGACCAGATATCCTAAATTAATCTAGTCCCATTTGCCAGCATTTGGTCCATATCACGCTAAACCCTTCCTACTCGTTTACCCATCATGGTACTTGTACCAGCCTCCACCTCTCCCTTTGGCAGTTCATTCCATACACGCACCACCCTCTGTGTGAAAATGTTGCCCCTTAGGTCCCTTTGAAATCTTTCCCCTCTCACTTTAAATGCTTGGCAAGGCCAACATTTATTGCTCATCCCTAACTTCCATCCTTTCTGAATTTCGATGTTTGCAAGGATCCTATATCCTGGAATATTTCTTTCCCAATTTAAGTTTAAATGCTCAGCAGGTGTCAGTGATAGCTAATATGTCAAACTGCACAACTGTCAGGGGTAGTCATTAAAACAAGAAAAAGGATTAGCTCACAGTCATTTGTGTTTTTACATTTTCGCTTTTAGTGTAATTGAAGAATTAAGCATTCATCACAAATCATCAATAGAAACTGACATGACCCTGCATTTTAGTAATTAAGTTTAGCAGCTGAGAAATAAAAATTTGTTCTCCAAATTATTTTTGTTTTAGACAGTCAGGAACAGATGTTTCCTGCTAATCTTCTTACATTAGCTGACCGGTTGTCACTAATTTTCTCACCTTTAAACATGCACAGTCTTGGTGCAGCGGGCAGATCTCTTGCCTTGTCAGAATGTTATGCGTTCAAATCCTACTCCAAGGACTTGAAAACATCGTCTAGCCTAACACTCTCGTGCAGCAGTATGGATGTGTTGGGAGTGCTATAGTTCAAATGAGATGTCAGACCTGAGGCACTGTCTACAGGCGTAAGTGATGTAAAACATTTCACTATTTGAACAATATTTTCACCATTTGAACAAAAATAGGAGTCCTTCCTGGGTCTTGGCAAATATTTATTCCTTAAGCAACAACTCAAAACAGACTATCTGCTTATTATCACATCTTAGGGAGTTATCAATGTGCAAACCAGTGGCTGAGTTTCTGACATTACATGAGAGACAAACTTCAAAAGCAAGTCAAAAGAAGATTTTCTCAATTCAAACTGACTGATCACACCACCAAACCTGCAACTACATGTATTTACCACTAGGCAGAACTTCACCAGTTGCCAATCTGCACGGTAACAATTTATTAATCGTTAATTTTCTAAAATAAGAGAATTGTTTGTAGGAATATCTAAATATTCACTTGGTAAAATTTATCCACTGGTGAATATCTATACACATCCCTACAATACTACAAACAGTAAAACATGTGCGTGGAAAATACAGATTAATTAGAAAAAAATTTGCAAGTGATGCCAGTTCCCTGGGTGTCTGTAGTTCACAGGTTTCATTGTATTTCTTAACATCTTACATTGCACTCTGAGCAATGTTCCTTCAAAACAAGGCTGGTACATGGCCTAAAAGGAGTTTGGAATGCACTGTGCTGTGCAATAAACATGTTGCAAGGGAACTCTGAGGCTAATTTGCTTTGTCTAGACTTTTCATAGGTGTTACCACAGGAGGTCCATTAACTTTTCAGTTCAAATGTCACACACCATTTATCTTTTAAGTTAGTCTTAGTCCTCCCTTAGCTTCCCTGAGCACACTATCTTTAATTGCAATTATAGTCGCTCTGAACTCATGTTTTCTGTTTTATTCAAAACCACACTATGACCTCAATTCAGAGATAAAAGGTACTGCAGATGCTGGAGAATCCGAGATAACAAGCATGGGGCTGGATGAACACAGCAGGTCAAGCAGCATCATAGGAGCAGGAAAACTCAACGTTTCAGGCCTAAACCCTTCATCAGAAATGGGGGAGGGGAAGAGGGTTCTGAAATAAATAGGGAGAGAGGGGGAGGCGGATAGAAGATGGATAGAGGAGAGGATAGGTGGAGAGGAGGCAGACAAGTCGAAGAGGCGGGGATGGAGCCAGTAAAGGTGAGTGTAGGTAGGGGGGTAGGGAGGAGATAGGTCAGTCCAGGGAGGACGGACAGGTCAAGGGGGCGGGACGTCCAGTCCCTATATACCTGTATTCCCCATGCTGATGGCCTAAAGGCCCTCCGCTTCTTCCTGTCCCGCAGAACAGACCAATCCCCCTCCACCGACACCCTCATCCGCCTAGCCGAACTCGTCCTCACCCTCAACAACTTTTCTTTCAATTCCTCCCACTTCCTACAGACAAAGGGGGTGGCCATGGGTACCCGCATGGGCCCAAGCTATGCCTGCCTCTTTGTAGGTTATGTGGAACAATCCCTCTTCCGTACCTACACTGGCCCTAAACCCCACCTCTTCCTCCGTTACATTGATGACTGCATCGGCGCCGCCTCGTGCTCCCACGAGGAGCTCGAACAGTTCATCCAATTCACCAACACTTTCCACCCCAACCTGAAGTTCACCTGGACCATCTC
>JAHRHZ010000105.1:7342998-7385332 GCA_024137785.1 Ginglymostoma cirratum
TTGTTATCTCAGATTCTCCAGCATCTGCAATTCCTACTATCCCTGTAAATTTAATTGTTCAATCCATTTTCTTTTCTAATGTGTTGTCTGTGTGCCTAGCAGTATTTATACATAAATAACATATAAATATGCATAAAATATAGTAAAGCCTCCAACTTCCTTGATATCAACCGTTTTCACTGACCCACACCCAAAGGTGCATTTTGTTGCAAAGGCTATTGGAACGCAAAACAGTGAGTTCTCTCTTGTCCAGTGTTGCCCAACCTCAGCCGGATCCAATCCTCTGGTGGAATGCAACCCACTTGGGACTTTCCCCACATTTCCCCTCCAACTCCCACAACAGTGTCTCGAAGAGATCAGGAGTTTAATGAGCAGGTTGAGATTACTGATGAACTAATTCCTCGGTACAGTGGCAGGGGGTACTGCAAACCAACTCAAAATAAATAACTGTCAGAGGTATCTTAAAGATTGCAAATTTCAGAGATAATATCTTAAAACCCTAAAGTGAATGGTTTTTTCTGCAGAAGGACTTCAAGCTTAATGTGACCTGTCAGTCTGGTCTGGGTTACTTTGCTCCCCGGCAGCGCTCACAATTTGCAATGGGTCTAGAGCAATAAAAAGCAATAAAAGCTGACTTTAATGCATCTCAAATGTTATGGTCAGACAGGGAAAATAAAAACAACATGTAGTGCCAAAGGATAAGGAAAATGCTGATGGCTGCAAACTGGGAGAAGTCTGAAGCCACCCTGTTGATTAACAGAGAATGTGCAAATAACTGGGTCACGACGGAACTTTGCCAAAGAAAGCAAATTAGGATAATGGAATTGTTTTTCAACAAGACACTTTCTATAAGATGACTGTTATGAGAATCATTTCATCAGAAAGGTCTCAAATGCCAATGAACCAGCAAAGTCTCACTGCACAAAAGATACAACAACGTCTTCTTGAAAGCAACATTTCAATTCAGTCATTTCCTACTTGCAATATTTTTATGAGGTACAAAGTAAGGGAGGAAAAGAGGACAACATGTGATCCAATTTTTTTTTTCAAAACGGGTGATCAAACAGGAGTTCCTTATCTGAGGAAGAATGAGATCCACCATGAACACATAACAAAATGACAGAAAATGACGAGCTACAATGCTCAATGAACACTAAATCAACACGAGATCTGTAGAAGTGACTGACCTCTGAACTTCTCAAAGCCTGCCCCCTATCTACAAGGCACAAGATTGTGATTTAATAATCTCCACTTGAATGGATGAGTGCAGCTCCAACTGCAACCTGCACAGCAGGAGCCAACTTGACTGGACTCCAACCCATCACCTTAATCATTCACTCCCTTCACCATTGGCGCACCAAATCTGCAATATATGCCATCTACAAGGTGCACTGCAGCAACTCATTAGAGCTTTTCTGACAGTGTCTCACAAGCCCTTTACCACTAAAAGGGCAAGGATAGCAACAACATCCTCAGAAAGTGCCTCCAAAAGTCGCAATCCACCTCCACTTGAATATAGACTGCCTTCTTTTATTCATCATTGGGTTAAAATCCTGGAACTCCATCCCTAACTGCATTAACCGCCTTCATAATCCTGCATTGTGTTCCTTCCCTTGCCAAACCCAGAGATCACTGGGAAAGAGATATAGAACATATTTGGGGTCTTGCAGAAGATGCTTTCTTTAAAATTCCCTTTTGGAAGGGAAGGGCATTTCAGTCCATTTTATCTCACCCTGCGGATCACCAGTTGTACTATTTGTTCCTTACAGGATTGAGTTATGTCAGATAATTCTGGTCTACTTATCAAATAAAGAGCGATTTAATGTTTGATAAAAAAAAAGAAGTCTTCAAACTAGAAACATGTGTGGTTAATGAATTTGCTTCCACTTGGAGCTGCAAATCTAAAACGTGAGCGTGTACAGCAAAAACAAAGTGCAAATTCGTTCTGCTTCTCCATGCTCGCCACTTCGCTACTCCAACATTCTCGCATCTTAGAAGCACCTGAAACTTTAGCTTTTCCAAATCTTTGTTGCTGTCACTCTTTTCTCCGCCAGTTTCGAAAGCTACCACCTTTGTTCCCAGTTCCATGGCCTTAAATTTACATTCTTGTGTTTTGATTGCTTCATGGTCTCAATCGTCTTTCTCTCGGTAACCTCCTCCAGTACCATCACCTCCCTACAATCATTCTAATCCACTGCCTCTGGCCCCAACGTCCCACCAGTGATGACAACAACGTCACCTCCTAAAACATCACAAGAGCCAACATCCTCCCCTGCACCCCACCCCCAACCCTGGCACCCCCTGCCCCGCATTACCGCCTACCTCTCCAACTTCAACATCCACCTTAAAATCCACCTTTTTAATTCCTGCATTTCATAGTCTAGCCTTTAAGGAGTTTAAAATCAATAGTTAGTCAACTTAGCCACAAATTTGACCCTCCAAGAAATTGCAAGTGTTTCATTTTCCTTTCGTAGAACATATCTGTTTTCACTCAATCCTTGCAAAGTATCTGAGAACACTCACTGCATTAAATGTTCAACAGACATGTAAATTGTCTCTCCTCCCACCTGTGCACAAAGTACGTACACTGAAAGGCTTGTTGTTTCCTCTGTAGGAGGAACCACCAGTTAAACACTCGTTCACAAAGCTCAAAGGAAATGTGTATTGAGACAATACTAAAAACTTTGCCTATTGACAGTGAGTCTAATTGACTCTGGCATCTTGATTTCATTTGCTGCATTAATTTATTGAGCAGGCTTGAAAGGCAGTTTACTTACCAGGAACATGTGGTGCTTCGTGATCTATCATGAAGGCATCAGATAGCCCAACTTTAACAGGATGCTCTGCAGAATTTATCTGAGTCACAGTTATTGGAACCTAAAGAACAGATTAAAGAGCAACATTAATGCCCATCCGTTTGTTTCATCTATATAAGCAGGTAATGCTGTGAAATGGTCATTCTGTTCTCCCTGACACTTTACCCATGGAGCTATGAAGCTTCATGGCTTTCTTTCTCTCCAAATAGTTGGTGCCTCAGAAGTTAAGAAAAAGACCTTAAAGTCAGTCACTCTATGCTTTAGGAACAATATTTTGAATCAAACACTTACTTTTACTTATTCATCTTTTAATTTACAGAGCATTGTCCTTTCATGTGTCTGTGTGCATGTGCCTGTGTGTGTCCAATGAAGCTTTCTCATCACAAAATTGCTAACAGAAGCTCTGTTGAACTGCCAAAGAAAACAACAAATGATTGGTAAAATATTGATGGAAGTCTCATTAAAATAAATTTTAACTCAACAAGCAATTGTTTCCATGCTAAAGGTTTACTACAAAGAAGCTGGAGGTAAAAAGGATTTGAAATTGAGTGCTTGCTAGCACACTTCATCTTCTGTCTAGACTTAGCCTTCAAGATTGATGGATCAGGTTTGCTCTTCCCGCTGACTGTGGGATTTCGAGCAAAATGATTTGTCAAAATTTGGATCCAGTACCAATTCAGCATGAATCCAGAGTGTGAATCTATCCACAAATTAAACTAGCAGACATGGAAACAGGAGAAGTCTTACTATGGAGGCAAGGTGTCAATCCTCTGATATTGGGATACATTGATAAGACAAAGAACGTACATCTGCAATTGTGAGGTCTTTTGGTACCATGGTAAAATATCTACTCTGAGTTAGTGGTTTCAAGTTCAAGTCTCACTCCAGGCCTTGATAAAAGAGCCAACAAGTTGAGGATCGGCTTGTAAATCCTTCCAACACACAACGCTGGTAAGTGGAAATAATGGGATAGATTACTGGTCAGCCGTCTTCACAGAAGTTCTTGCACCATTCTCCCAAGCATAACCATTGGCCAACACAAGTCCATGCTTGCCAATGCCCTTTTCAAGGCACGGTGCCTGAAGAGTGAGTGAGGTAGTTCTTCACTCTATATCATCAACCAGCTTCCCAATGACTGCAAAATGACCCCTTCTCCCTGATACCCAGCTCCCAAATACCCTAGTCTCTCAGTCCCACTTGTGTTCTTTTGTTAACTTGTTCTGCTTGCCTGGAGGCTTGGCAAGGGACAGTTCTTAATTCTACTAAAGCATTGCTAAATCAGAATATCAAAAAATTAAGATATATGCAAATTTGATGTTGTTTTACGGATAATCCACGTTATTATCTACCAAGATAAAATCTTAGAAGTTTGCTGTTCTACAGCCAGTCTGGGAGCTCTTGGTTCTAACGCAATCTAAAAAATTCAATCCCCAGTACATTTTGTCATGGAAACAAAATGCTTCAGACTTTTGGTTCTTTTATTCTACTGTAAAGGATATTAAAAAAAAACTGAGAATGAAACAGTGAACAAGTACTTCTACAAATTTCTTTGGAATAAACCGTCAATATACATTTATGACCACTTCAATTGCAATTGTCTCATTTCAAATCCACAGAACAGCTCATGGAGTGCAGGTCTATTGAGGAAAGCAAACAACAAATCTTTTCACGTGAAGTAATGTCTCCAGAGTTGGAATCAAATCACAGTGATCAGTTCTGAACATGGATATATTGTCATAGAAAGTCACGTATCCAAATTTGCCAAAGGCACAAAGTTAGGTGGCAGTATAAAAAGTGTAGGTGATCGACTATTGTTAGAGTAAACGAATAGGCAAAATAGTGGCAGATGGAATTCATTGTAAGCAAGTGTGAGATTATCCATTTTGGACCAAAAAGGATAGATCAGGGTACTTTGTGCTGTATGTATGCTGCAGGCCTGGCAACATTTGTAGAGAGAGAAACAGAGTTATCATTTCAATAGCCTTTCAGCTGAACTGAGAAAAGTTTGAAAAATAACAGGTTTTAAGCAAGTGAGGGTCTACTGTTTTCAGAAGACCCTTCTTCCTGTAATAAAAACAGAAAGTGCTGGTGACCTTTCATCTGTTCTTTCTCATCAGATAAAGAGGAGTTGTTAAAAAGCTAGTCAACAGAATAACCATTGAAATCAAAGTATAGTTAAATTTACTTTCCTTGTACTCCATCTCATTTTTTTTTTAGTTTTTAGGTTTATGTTTGAGAGAGGAGGAATTTGCTTTCCCATTCCAGCTTATCCCTCACATACTCACATCCTTGTAGCTGAACACAATCCGTCCTTCTTGACACAACATGGCCTGAAAGGTGAAACTTCCAATATCCTCCCGGTCTGGCAGGAAGACCTTATCCCACTGGACGACAAATGCAGTCCCTAAAGATTACAAAGAGGATGATAAATGTGATGTTTGAACATTCACACTCAAAGCCTAAATGAACTAGAACTCTATCTGTTTAACTTTTGCAGGCTGCTGATACGAAGAGTTCAGAATCCAACAGACTATCTCTTACAAGTTCTGTTCCACATGACATGCTTTTCCAGACGCAGCTGAGAAATGCTCCCTACTGATACACTTATACATTACAGTTTAGTTCCTAGCTGTAATATATACCATTGGAACAGTGAGAATCAGCATAGAAAAATACTGTGTGTGAAACTGAAAACTGCTTCCTCAATCTTGAAAGGAACTGAGATACTCAAGATTGAGAGTACGGTAGTAACAGTTATATGTGCAATTGAGAGAATCTCAGTGCGAATCCCACGGCAGCTTTCGAATTTAAATTCAGTTTGAAATGAACTGTAAGACTGGTATCAGTGAAAATATCACAAAGCTGTCAGAGTACCACAGAAGAACATATTATCTTTTGAGGAAGGAGAAGAGATGTTCTTACCCCTTTGGGCTAGATTGGATTCCAATCTGACATTAGTGCATTTGACTCCTGATGTGGCTCAGCAAGTCACATTGTTGTATCAAATCATGAACAACTGTTCAAAAAGGCACAGCACAATTGTCACCTTCACTGGGCAACTAGGAATGAGAAATGAATACTGAACGTCCCAACGACACCAATGGGATTCATTTTTAAAAATATCCCAGAGGTATGTTAACGTGTGAAATGTCATAGAAGCAAGTAGACTTGAAGAAACCCATAACGAGTTAAGAAAACCAACTGAAGATTAAAATGTGGAACTGGAAATTAACATTATTCAATGAGATGAATGGAGAAAAAGCCCAAACTGGTTTGTTGCAAAGGTCACAATATAGACAACCAATTTTAAACTTCAATCGTCTGATTTTAGGAATTGGGACCTTCACGGACTAAAATGGGTTCTAAAAGGAAGAAACATGGATCTAAAATGACTGCAGCACTCACCTGATCACAGACTGAGGCAAGCTCAGGAAAAAACAAACTTGTCTGAGCTAAAGTTACCATTTTATCTAATGACATTGAAACTAGTCACTGAGTTAGGAATCTAGAAATGCACATCTTCTATTTCAATTTACAGCTGACTGACAAGTTGCATGAAGGGTTGATTGCAACAATCTAGCTTAGAAAGACAGTGGAATCATACTTGCAAATGTATAAATGAAGATATTTCCATAGTCGCTTGCCAGAGCCATAGACAAAGAAAAATGTGTTGGTAATAGAAAAGACTAGAAGACTCTCTGTCTTTTCCTGTTTCTTTCTCATCATCTCAAAACCCAGCACCAGTGATAAAACAAAGCAAAGAAACATCCTTTATCTAAGAACTCAAGGATCCTACATATTTAGGTCCTGCTGAGGATATGAGGTGTCATCTATTCAGCAGTGGTCTCAGGTTCAGCTGCAATAACGCAAGGTCTCAAGAAATATTGAAACTGCATACGTTTTATCTTCTTGCTGTACCTGCCACTCTCCTCCTTTTGAAACTTTATACCTGTGCTTGTGTATGTGTCAGATTTTGTGTTTTATTATTTTTCGGGGGAAGAGTAGGCAATACAATTCCTCTTTCATTCACTCAAGAAAATCTTGCAATTGACTCCTTAATTCTGACTGAGTGATGATATGTTTTCATCAACAGTCGTACAGCTGTGCGCAAAAAAAATTACATTTTCACCAACCATCCGGAGGTGGGATCTCGGAATGGAGACTGGGAGCTGATTCACCCTTCCTCACCTGGTTGTAACACAAGAAATAAAATCATAAGAATCCTTACAGTGTGGAAGCAGGCCATTTCACAACTCCAGACTGAGCCTCCAAAGAGCATGCCACCCGTACCCACCACATCACCCTGCATTTCCCACGGCCAATCCACCCCAATCTGCACATCTTTGGACTGTAGGAGGAAA
Source organism: Ginglymostoma cirratum (assembly GCA_024137785.1). NCBI lineage: Eukaryota > Metazoa > Chordata > Chondrichthyes > Orectolobiformes > Ginglymostomatidae > Ginglymostoma > Ginglymostoma cirratum. The sequence goes on from JAHRHZ010000105.1 coordinate 7,350,176, forward strand.
CAAGAGCACCTGGAAGAAACCCACACAGACAGAGGGAGAATATACAAACTCCACACAATCACCTGAGGCTAGAATCAAGCCCAGGCCCCTGGCACTTTGAGGTGGCAGTGCTGACCACTGAGCCACCACGTCACTCCATAATAGGAGGAAATTCTTATCTGACTGTCTGTAGTTCTAACATAATTATAAAAGAAGATTTACCATTATTTAACATTGTGATTTTATCTTCGTACAGATACTCTTTAAAGAAGCTATTCCCTACTCCTCAAGATTATTGCAATTCTCTCTTTATAGCTGTGAAAGCTTTTTAGAAGAAGCAGCAGTCAAATAAAATCTGACAGAAATCTTACTATTTTACTTGGATAGAACTCAAAATTAGAATTCTATCGCACTGGGATTTGACTTCAAATCTACCACTAATTCTTTTTAATGTGAAACCCAAGTTATCATAAAAATTGATTACAGGGATTATAACATTTAGACAGATGAAATATTGTAACTCTTACTTGAAAGAAAAATGTTCTAATTCCTAGCAATTGTTGCTTGGTAAGATTGCTGTTAAAGAAATAAGGTGCATTGTTCTGTTTAAAGGATCAAATGATAAATACAGATGAAAGGCTTACAATTCAATTTAGCCTACCCATCCAGACAAATCTTCAATCTTCACAACATTCAACTGTGCCTTTGATATTTATATTGCAATTTGTGAGTTGCTACTCTGAATGCTAAACAATGATGTAGAACTGACTCTTAAATGAAGTGGAGTGAGATTTTCTCCTCCTGATTGCCCAACATATTTTACCTAAGCACATCTGAGTATAATACAGGCTTTACAATGAACCACTGCGTAAACTGCACTAATATCTGGGGGATGGTGGTGCACGGGAATGTCACTAGACTAGAAATCCAGAGGCCAGGCTAAAGCTGTGAAGAGATAAAAGGTACTGCAGATGCTGGAGAATCCGAGATAACAAGGTGTGGGGCTGGATGAACACAGCAGGCCAAGCAGCATCATAGGAGCAGGAAAGCTTGACGTTTCGGGCCTAGACCCTTCATCAGAAAAAGCTGTGAGGACTTGGCTCATATCCCACCAGAAATAATCTGAAATGTAAAGCTGGTTTCAGTGATGGTGACCAGAAAACTCTCTCTGATTGCTGCAAAAGCCCATCTGGTTCATTAGTATCCTTTAGGGAAGGAAATATGCCACCTTTACCAGGTCTGTCCTAACAAGTGGTGCCAGACCCCCAGCAATGCCCTCTGGAATGACCTAACAAGGGCAATTAGGGATGGGCAACAGATGTTTCCTAGCCAGTGACACTCAAATCCCATGAAAGATTAAAAAGAAACTATCTCATAACAATAATCAATGTTATTGGGCAAAGTCAGAAGTCACACAATTCCAGGGGTCATAGTCCAATAGGTTTAGTTGAAATTATAAGCTTCAGAGTGCTGCTCCTTTGTCAGGTTCACATGACCAAGGAGCTACACTCCGAAAGCTTGTGTTTTCAAACAAACCTGTTGGACTATAACCTGGCGTCATGTGACTTCTGACTTTGTCCACCCCAGTCCAACACTGGCACCTCCACATCAATGTTATTTGGGTGATTCTATTCTGACGAGGATGGAGCCAATGCAGCAAGCTCATTGGGTTATTATACTCCTTTTCCTGCCAATTTTGTCATCTCTTGAAGATACTGATTTTTACTAGTTAATCCAAACCTCCAGGCTATTCCTCTGGGACATGAGCTCAAATCACACCACAACATTCTCAGTAGTAGTGACCACGAAACTACCATTGATTGCTGTGAAAACCGATCTGGTTCACTAATGTCCTATTGGAAGGGAAATCTATCATCATCACCTGGTGATGAGTTTAAACAGGAGTTTCAGATCCACAACAATGTGACTGATTCTTAACTGCTCTCTGAATTGACCTTGGTGAGACACTCAGTTCATGGGCAGTGAGGAATGGGCCACAAAGAAGGTCCTAGGGATTGGAAAAGAATATTTAAAAAATAAAGTGCAATTGTCCATTACCTACAGCCTAAATAAATACACCATATTTATCCTGCATTGTGACATTCTGTAAACATCATTGGGAGGGTTTGCAGAATGAAATGACAGCAGCATCAGTATCAAATCTAATCTTGGAATCACCGAAGCTCAGCAGGTATACCACATGCTGAACAATGATCAGTAAAAGGCACACAGAGTGGTTTCTCCAGCATCTTAACCCAAAGGTATTACAGCAACTCATTTCCCTTTGTTGATAGGGTGACTCAACATGGAATGGGGACTGAACTCAGGAAGTTCTCAGCCTTCATAGCTTAGCTGCTCCCTGCCTTAACCAGTTGAGAGACTACGCCATTTATAATTAGCCCACTGATCTCAACACATGGTTTTAATATCTCACAGATGTAGTGGAGCAATTAGGCAAGAGCTTTAGGGATTACACAACTTGAAAAAAAATTGTTTTTTTGGAAAGTTCCAGGATTGTGCAATTATATCTACTGAAATCGATATTACTCAAAAAAAAATGCCGTGTCCTTTAAAAGAAAAATATTCAAATACATCGCAATTATTCTGTTTTTTGGAACTGGTGAAATGGCAGACTCACTGAACCCAGTTAGAGTGGCTGTTGGTTTCTTTTTACACTTTATGGACCGCTTTTCGCTCTCCAACCCCTTCGGTCATGGTGATGTCATCGCGCTCCTGGCCAGGGAATGTGGCCCCTCTTTGTTCGAAGAGTAAAATATGAGTCAGTCTCTGGAGTGTTTCAATGCTCTTTGCAGGTGGAACAAACTTGTTATGACAAGAGACTCAGCGGGAGAGAAAATAAAACGTTCCTTGAGGAGATTATTTAAGAAGATATTTTAGCCTTTTGAGGTTTGTTTTCACCTTAGGTGCTGACTTTTGTTAATTATAACCAGTTCCTATGTTTTGATAGTGATCCAGTGCATGGGAATTCAGGTTATGCACAGTTTTGGTCAATTTGCATCAATCTTTGCTTTGGGCACTTGTACTTCAGGAAGGGTGTACCAGCTTTTCAGTGGGACAACCAAAAAGCTCCAATAATATTGGCATGGTTTCTAGAGACAGGTTATGAGAACAGGTTGCATAAATTGGCTTGTATTTCTTTGAGCGTTGCAAATTGAGGCAGCGATCCGACTGAGCTGTTTCAAGAGTTTAAAAGTTTTGACAAGGGAGATATGCATTAGCTATTTTCTCTGATGGGAAATCAAAACCACAGGAGCTTAATTACAAAATGAACGTCTGTCTGTTCAGAAGTGAAGTCAGGAAACCTGTTTCCAAACAAAGACTCGGGGAAATCTGGAATTAACTGCTCCAAATGACTGTGGACACTTGACAATTGGAGCTTTCAAGATTGAGTTCGATCAAGTTTTGTTAGATATAGACATTGAAGACAGGGAACTTGGAGTTGATTTTCAGATCAATCATAAAGTGCTCAATGATAGAACTGGCTTGAGACGCTGAATGATCTGTGCTTGTTCTTACGTTTCAAATTTCATGAGATTATTGTCCTTACAGCAAAATCTTTCCTTGGTAGTTTTTCATTTGGGAGATCTGAGTTGAGGAATTTAATTAATAAATTGGCATTTTCTCAATTTCCTTCCTCTTATCTGTCCATGAAAGGACACAACAAATAAAACTACGATGTATTAAATGACTGCCAATTGACAACAGCTCATTGTATAATGTTCACAATCAGTGAAGACAGGAATTTGGAAAATATAAAAGGATGATTATTTTTGCATTTGCATTTCTGCAGGGGGCAATGCCCCATTCAGGAATCATTGAGAGGTTACATGAGAATTCCCAATTTTCCCTCACCTCAGGCGATGTTTCATGCCAGATGTGCAAATTCCTAAAATTCCTGACCAAGCCGATGCAAATGGCCGTTGTTTGTTGCATTGATGCTAATCACATAGCATGAACTTGTAGGCGTGGTAGGTTTGGTTCCCTTATCTAAAGGACATTAGTGAACAAATTGGGTTTTGTGCTAGCGCTAACTAAAAGTGACCAGATTTGTTGAGTCGGATATTGAGTGGCCACACAAGTGGATAGGGAGTATGGCATGCTTGCCTTTATTGATCAGGGAATTGAGTAGAAGAGTCAGGCTGTCATGTTCAGTTTTATAAGACATTGGCTCGGCCATGCTTAGAGTTGGTTGCCTCACTACAGGAAGGATGTGGAGTCTTTGGAGAGGGAGCAGAAGAGGTTTGCCAGGAAGGTGCCTAGATCACAGGATATGAGCTGTAAGGAGAAGCTAGAAAAACTCAGGTTGTTTTCTCTGAAGCGGCAAGGGCTGAGGGGGAGACTTGATAGAAGTCTATAAAATTATGAGATGCATAGGTAGTGTTGATGGTCAGTCAGAATCTTTTTCCCAGAGTTGAAATGCCTAATACTAGGGGGTGTGCATTTAAGGTGAGAGGGGAAAGTTCAAGCGAGATGCGAGGGGCAATATTTTTTTACAGAGAGTGGAAGGAATCTGGAACACGCTGCCAGGGGTGGTGGTGGGGGCAGATATGATAAGGGCATTTTAGGGTCTTTTAGATAAGCACATGGATATGCAAGGAATGGAGGATATGGATTAACGGAAAGCAGAATGGATTAGTTTAATTTGACATCATGTTTGGCACAATATTGTGCCATACTGTTTTATTTCTATTACATGTTAGAGGTTAAACTAATAGCATCTGGGATGTTGTACAGGCACTAAGCTCATGTACGCTTTGTTTTTCCTCCATTTTTGACGTGCTTGTACTTTCTGGTCACTGTCATGAAGACTGACTGAATTCCAAATTCTCCCTCCTTCCCTCACCAAGAAGGGCTGAGGACAGTCATAGCAGTCACCAATCACTGTCAGCAAACAACTGGCATGTAGCAGAGAAGACAACCTGGGATTATGTGAGATAACAAGGTGTAGAGCTGGATGAACACAGCAGGCCAAGCAGCATCAGAGGAGCAGGAAGGCTGACGCTTCGGGTCTGGCCATTCTTCAGATTTTCTGAAGAAGGGTCCAGACCCGAAACGTCAGCTTTCCTGCTCTTCTGACGCTGCTTGGCCTGCTGTGTTCATCCAGATGTACACCTTGTTATCTCAGATTCTCCAGCATCAGCAGTTCCCACTATCTCTGGGATTATGTGGACCTGTTCCACAAGGACCAAACAGAAACGTTGTTTATTCCCCAGACCCATACTGGCACACATAATGGTCCAACGCATCGTGCCGATGTTTTTAAGCAACCAGTTCAGACATGCGAGGACATGCCTCTGGAGCAGATGGGATTTGAACCTCCTAGCCCTGAGGTACAGATGCTACCACTGCACTATGTGGACCCTCAAACACATTGTTCTGATGTCAAAATGAAGCTCCAGTATGACCAATACATTCATAGTATCCCTAGAGTCTGGAAGCAAGCCATTCAGCCCATCGAAGAGCATCCCACCCAAACCCAACCCTGTCCCTGTAACCCTGCACTTCCAATGGCTAATCTACCTAACCTGCACATTCCAGGACACCATCAGCAATTTAGCATGGCCAGTCCACCTAACCTGCACACCTTTGGACTACATGTATAAGTATCATTGTTTGTCACCATTTTCTCCATCTGCAGTGTTGGTAAACATTTTCATTCTCTCTGAAAGTCATTCATTTTGACCAGGAATACTGGCTAAATCTGGAAAACTCAGCAGTGATTCAATACCTGTCTATTCTGTCCCAAAGTCTCACAGCTTATTTCGCTCCTAAAATATCACTTGGGACTAAAAGAAGGGGCTGCTGATTAGCACAGAGCAGTTTATTGAGGGAGAGGCACAACCACACACCAACAAAACGATCTCTTGTGTAGTTTGTAGACAAAATGGGTGAGGTTTAAGAGTCAAAATGCAAATCTCACCAACATGTCTAGTTTCTCCTTTCCTGAGGAAGTCTCCCTAGTCTAAAAGGAGGCAGGATTACATCTCGTAAACCGTACTCAGACAATAGTTGCTCTGCCTTTCTCTCCAGTCATGTCTAGAGTGTGGTAACCAGTTAAGGCTCAAGCAGTTGTTTCTACTGGATCCACAAAACATCAGACAGACGAGTGAGAGAGTGAGGCTATGTTGCTCTTTAGTCAACCATAACACATACAGAAATACAGACACAGAGGTTTCACTGGGGTGGATTGTTCTGATCACAGACACAGTCCAGACATCACAGCTAGCAACAGCCAGGTGGAAAGTAAATTCCTATTTATATCTCATGCTTTTGTTACAATTCCAACCTAAGATAAAATTGCACATGAAACTCAAAACTTTACACCTATTGGCTTAGTAATAAATAATTCAAAACTGTTTAATGCTTGTATTTCCTTCAGCTCATGCAGTCAGTTTTCTAACCCTCTGCTCAACACAGTCCCATTTCTCAGTTACAATCGGACAGTCCTACATCCCGATTCAAGTTTTGTACTTCTCGCCAGATTCTTGACCCCAGTACTCTCCATACATAATTCCCTCCCCAAACATTCATATGGATCATTTTTCAAAAGTTAATGTGTGGGACTTGGGCATTGCTGGCTGGGCCCAGCATTTACTGCCCATTTCTAGTTGCCCTTAAGAAGGTGGTGGTGAGCTGCCTCCTTGGAATAGTGCAGTCCTGTGCTGTAGGTAGACCCACAATGCCCTTAGGGAGGGAATTCCAGGATTTTGACCCAGCGACAGAGAAGGAGCGATGACATATTTCTAAGTCAGGATGGTGAGTGGCTAGGAGGGGAACTTGCAGCTGGTGGTGTTCCTATATATCTGCCATTCATGTCCTCCGTGATGGAAGTAGTCATGGGTTTGGAAGGTGCTGTCTAAGGGGCCTTGGTGAATTTCTGCAGTGCATCTTGTAGATCGTACACACTGCTGCTACTGAGCATCGGTGGTGGAGGGAATGGATGCTTTTGAATGTGGTCCCAATCAAATCGGCTGCTTTATCCTGGATGGCGTCAAGCTTCTTGTGTGTTGTTGGAGCTATACCTGTTCAGGTAAGTGGAGACTATTCCATTGCAGTCCTAACTTGTAGCTTGTAGTTATTAACAGGTTTTGGGAAGTCAGATGGTGAGTTGCTTGGTGCAGTATTCGTAGCCTCTGGCCTGCTCTTGTAGCCACTGTGTTAATGTGGTGAGTCCAGTTGAGTTTCTGGTCAATGATAACCCCCAGGATGTTGATAGCGGGGGATTCAGTGATTGTAACACCATTGAATGTCAAGGCACGGTGATTAGATTGCCTCTTAGTGGAGATGGTTATTGCCTGTCATTTGTGTGGCGTGAATGTTACTTGCCACTTATCAGCCCAAGCCTGGATATTGTCCAGATCTTGTTGCATTTGAACCTGGACTGCTTCAGTATCTGAGGAGTCGCGAATGGTGCTGAACTTTGTGCAGTCATCAACAAACATCCCCACTTCTGACCTTATGATGGAGTGTAGGTCATTGACAAAACAGCTGTAGACGGTTGGGCCTAAGACACCACCTTGAGGAACTCTTGCACAAATGTCCTGGAGTCAGATGACTAGCCTCCAACAACCACAACTATCTTTCTTTGCATGACTTCAACCAGTGGAGAGTTTGCCCCCTGATACCCACTGTTTCCAGTTTTGCTCCATTCAGTCAAATGCGGCCTTGATGTCAAGGGCTATCACTCTTGCCTCACCTCTGGAATTGAGCTCCTATGTCATGTCGTATCCTCGTCAGTGGTCTGCTCTGAAATACTGGATCTCAGTTAGTTGTGTTTTACTGTCCATAAATGCTAACCTCTTGACTGTTCCTCACATTTCTTCTCTTATCTTAGAATTTCTGTTCCTGGCAACTGTCTGGAATTTTACCGAAAGTTGTGTAGAAGTTGGGTTCCAGCTGGATCCAGCCAGAATATAATAAGCTGCAGGATAAACATTATGTGTCTAGGCTGAAGAGAGAAGAATGAGCATGGGCTTGAGGCATGAGTGTTTGCCTGGAAAACTCTGGATGTATGGCCAATCAATGAGGCTCAGAGAAGTAGAACAAAAAAAAATCCTAATGTGCGCTCAGATCTGTGGCCATTAGATCCTGCACATCCCGTACCGGTAATAAAGTGGTAATAAAACTCTACCATTATCGAAGTATCTGATGGTGGAATTCCTGGAGTAACTGGGATCGAAGTTTGCCATGAGTGGGGCTATGTACTGAGTTGCAGTCAGCATCCTGTGGATAACCTCCCCGGTGAATATAAAACCTGAAATAAAAAGAATGAGATACATTAGAGGCCATCGTAATTCCTGATGTTTCTCAGAGTCTTTGCTTTGCAGGAGTTGGTTTGTTCAGGAACGTGTGGGGTGACAGCAGCATAGAACAGATTTCACCCTCTCTGAGTGTCAATGTATACTTTTCTGGGACTGGATATTTTGCTTTTGCTTGTTCTCTATTTTCTGTTGCTTCCATTCTGCATCATCCCTAAATAAGCCCAGCATAATGCTTCCCAGAGAATGCTAACACACTTTTGCAATTTTGGTTTGTCCCCATTTCTGTGGATGGAGGAGGAAGTGTCAAATATTTATAGGACCATAGAGTCATACAGCATGGAAACAGACCCTTCAGTCCAACCAGTCCATGCTGACCATAATCCCAAACCAAACTAGTCGCACGTGCCTGTGTTTGGCCCATATCCCTCCAAACCTTTCTTATTCATGTACTTATCTAAATGTCTTTTAAATGTTGTAACTTTACCCTCATCCACCACTTTCTCTGGAATTTCATTCTACACACGAACCACTCCCTGTGTAAAAAAATGGCCTCTCATGTCTTTCTTTAAATCTTTCTCCTTGTACCTTTAAAATATGCCCCCGGACTTGAAATCCCCCACCGTAGGGAAAAGAAACCTGCCATTCACCTTATCCACACCCTTCATGATTTTATAAACCTCTCAATGTCACCTCACAACTTCTTACATTCCAGTGAAAAAATCCCAGCGTTTTTAATTTTTCACATTTTATATCCATGGGATATGGGAGTCACAGGAAAGACCAGCATCTGTTGTCCATCTCTAATGCCGCTGAATGAAGTACTTTCTTCAGCTGTTTCAGAGGCAGGTAAGAGTCAACTCATTCTTGTGTCTGGAGTCACATACCGACCAGACAAGGTAATGATGGTAGATTTCTCTCCCTCAAGCCCTGTCATGAACCAGATGGACTTGCGCAACAATTGACAATAGTTTCACGATTTCATTAGAAAGATGAGTTTACATTGTGTTTATTGGTTCCAAGTTCCATTCGCTAAAGATGGTGCAGTTGTGGTAATGTGAACCTGTGTCTCCAGAACATTGACCGGAGCCTTTGGATGACTAGCACAGTGACATTACCAGTCATGGTCTAAGGATACAGGGTAGAAGATTTAGGACTGAGATGAGGAGAAATTTCTTCACCCAGAGAGTGGTGAGCCTATAGAATTTGTCACCACAGAAAGTAGTCAAGGCCAAAACACTGGTATGATATCAAGAAGGAATTTCATATTGCACATTGAGCTAAAGCATTCAATGGATATGGGAGATAAGCAGGAGGCTTTTAAATTGGATGGTCAGCTATGATCATAATGAATGGCAGAGCAGACAGGAAGGGCTGAATGGCCTAATCCTGCTCCTGTTTTCTATGTTTCTATGTAATTGCACCACCAACTCTCATTGCACAGACTGCAAGTAGTGGAGGTTCTGGACGAATGTGAACTGGGGAAGCCTAACAAACAATGCTCGCAGACCAGAGCTGAGAGGGCATCAAGGTAAGTGAGGATAGGCAGCAGAGTCATATACTGGCTGGGTGAACTACTCATTTTAAATCATGCATCCCTCTTCAACGTGTGTCCCCAAGTGACAATAGGAAAGAAAGAAAGACCTGCAATCATACAACGCTTCACAACCACTGAAGTGCTTTGGAGCCAAAGAAGTAATTCTTGACTTGTAGTCACTGCTGTAATGTAATGTAACCACAACAACCAATTTGCACACAGCAAGCTCCCAGAAGCAATATGACAATCATCAGTAATCTGTTTTATGGTGTTGACTGGGGGATAAATAATGATTCAGGACAACTTTGCTGCTCTCTTTCTAAAGAGAGCCACAGGATCATTTGTCTCTCCCTCAGTCGGGGAATCAGCTTTACATCTCTCTTCAGAGATGGCATTTCCGACTGGTACTATCTCAATGCTACATTGGGGGAGGCAGCGTGGTAATGTCACTGGGTTAGTAGTTCACAGGCCCAAATTAATGCTCTGGGGCTATGGGTTCAAATCCAATGATGGTGGATGACGAAATTTAAGTTCAATAAAATATGGAACTAAACGCTAGTCGAATGACAACCTTGCAGCCATTGTAAGTACCCACCTGGTTCTCTTGTGACCTTTAAGGAAGCAAATCTGCCATCCTTACCCAGTCTGCCTCGCAAGTGGCTCCAGACCATACAGTAATGTGGTAGGCTCTCAAATGCCCTCTGAAGTGGCTCAGCAAGCTACTCAGTTCAAGGGCACCAATAGGCAACGAATGCCAGCCTTTTTAGTGATGCCCGTGTCACATGAAAGAATAAAGAAATCTTCAATTCTGCACTCAAACCGCAGAATGGGACTTGAACTTAGAAACTTGTGACTCAGAGATGACAGCGTCACTCACCAAGAACAGTGACCCTCATTGGTCGTGCTGTCAAAATCAATCACTGTTTACTGCAGAACTGACAATGCCATGTAATTTAAGTGAATAAGCCTGAAAGGTTAACAGGAATAGTCTACATTGAAATGTTGAAACACTTATGCATTCATAAAGATGTAAAGGTCTTTAATTGTAGAGCTCTAACCAATGTCATGACCACAAAGTCCCTAATGCTGCCAACTTTTCAGAATACAGTTACTTTAAGATGAAACTATTTGCTAAATGGTCTGTTTTACATTTTGGTAAATGGGGCTGTATTACATCGAATGCAGCGTTTCAAAAACCCTTCTCCAAATTAAATAATGGTTTGGGATTCCACCCAGCAAAAAGGGGCTGACGCACAGTTACTCTGGAATCAGCATTCATGTCCCCCATTTGTGGAGAGTGCGCCATCTTCGGTGAGTTGCAGGCGAATCGGATTGGCTGGCAGCTCTGTAGACTCAGCAGCGCCTTGTTCAAGCAGTGGCCACAGCTGGGACTGCAGGCAGAGTCCAAACAAGAGGACTACATGGACCTAGAATTTAAGGGAAGGCAGGGTAGCATCCCAGAGGTCTACAGAACAGAAAAAGGCCCTTCAGTCCATCTAGTCCACATCAGTCACAAACAAGCACCAACTGTTGTAACCACTAATTCTAGCTTGCTTTCATTTTGAACTGATGCTGGTTGATCAGACCCCAGCTTTCAGATCTCAGCAAGGGGGTTCAGAGAGGTGGGAGCTGAGTTTGAGAGGCTGGCGGTGTCGATTACTGAAGGAGGGGCAATGACCTTAGCAGTGTAGCACCTACAATGGGCAAAGGACGTAGGCCCAGTTCCCCTCCTATTAACCCCCTTGCCCTTCCCCAGCACCCTGCAGACAGCAGCAGTGAAAGTTGTCTGCCTTTCCACGTTCCCTGATGCTCATAATATAACAAAGTGAGGCGCTTAAATGGCTGCCAATTAACTGCATAAGGGCCTCAATGAGCCAAAGGGTGAATGGATTTTTTAACACCACCCCCACCCATCATAATGTGGGGGAAAGGTCAGAGGTGGGCAGTAGGCGGTGCTCAGACCACACATTTGATTTTATGGGTCCCCCAAATCTAAAAATCTAGAAGAAAAGCTTTAACATTCAGCTCTACATCTTAACCACACTCCTATAGTGATTGGAGCGAGGTCAGCCAGGAGAATCTCAAAATATGAGTTCCCTGATTGGACCAGATTAACAGCCCCAATCAGGGAGCCCTGCCTGACAGATATGAACAGGAGTGTCAGGGGTTCTGCTCACTCTAGGAGCCAGCTCTGTGCTAGCTGGGTCAGGGTTCTATATTTACACGTAGTGCATAATAACGTGACTTGGTGACTGGATACCGGCCTTCATGGAGTTATTTCAGCCACCAAGTGCATTAAAACCGTAACTCAGTGGTAAAAAAGTAACCTCCACAGTTTCATGCTCGATGCTATTAATAAGGATGATCCCTGCTTTGATGTTGGATCTGTGCTAGGTCATCTAGGCGTTATAATTATATTCAGTCTTCTTGAACGGAGGAGAGTCAAAGCAATCAGACTGGATTTCCTACTCCTGAGGACAATTCAGTGATTCCAAAATTTACATTCTTTTCTTTATTCTAGTGAAGCCAGAGGGCAGTTAAGAATCAGCAACAATCTCAAGTCACATATGGGCCTGACTAGATAAAGATGGCAGAATTCCTTCCCAAAAGGATATTAGTGACCCAGATGGGTTTTTAGCAACACTCGATGACAGCCGTCACCAAAACAGCGACTATTTTTGTGTTCCAGATTTATTAATTGGATTTGAATTCTATCAGCTGTTATGATTGGGTCGATCACCTGTTCCCAGAGAATTAATCTGGCCCTCTGGATTATACGGCCTAAGACGTCGCCGCTAATCCATCATCCCCAAAGCTACTGCACTCAGACACTGATTGAGAGAACGTTCAGATTTGGCGTTACATTGGAGTTTGCTCATGGTCAATAATTAGGTTGACCTTTCCGCTTCTAAAGGTCTGACACAGGCACAAATCAGCCTGACTGCCTGACGTTGCATTGCTGGTGCCTTGAAAATGGAATCTGAACGTCGCATTAGTGATAAAACAGGAGGAAAAGAATCTTCATGACTGTAAGTGATCAGTAAACCTTGTCTTAGGCACCACATCTTTGTTTTCAAGAAAGCCAATTTCACACTTTACGATGTCTCACTATAAACACGATGCTGACAATTGAATCAGTGTTTGTGCACACAGCACATTGGTTCTGATGGCAATTCTCCCAGTACGCAACACAACAGGTATTCTCTGATGTAGAGCATGTGGCTGCTTGGCAGGCTATCAGCAGGGCATAGCCTTAGGCCACCAATTAATGACAAAGGAAGATATTATGCAGGAGAACAAGACCCACATTGAAGTACTGTAAAGTTTTCTTTGCTTTACTCCCTGCTAGTAACACGTTAATTGCCCTGTCAAACTGCTTTAGCATCTGTAACTACAAAGAAGCAAATGTTGAAGTAGTGAGATGAACAGGAACCTCATTCACAAAACATGGGATGAGGCATCAATAAGGTGCATTTATATTGAGCTCAGAAACTAGCAAAAAAAAACTCCAAGGCACTTCACAGCAGCATTACCAGATAAAAACGTTACACTGATCCACTTGTAGGGCATTTTAACAGCCTTCAGAGTCCCTGATCCCAACAGTTTATGAGGCTCACATAGACCTTTATAAGCTTCCCCAACGTGACCAATGAACTGGCCACCTCCAAGATTCTACTCAGAGATAGTAGGAACTGCTGATGCTGGAGTCAGAGATAACCAGGTGTAGAGCTGGATGAGCACAGCAGGCCAGGCAGCTTCAGAGGAGCAGGAAGGCTGACGTTTTGGGTTGGGACCCTTCTTCAGAAATGGGGGAGGGGAAGATGGCTCTTGAAATAAATAGAGAGGGGGAAGCGGTGATAGCAGGTAGATGGTGGACCGGATAGGTGGAGAGAATACGGATGAGTCAAGGAGGTGGGGATGGAGCTAGTAAAGGTGAGTGTAGGTAGGAAGTTGGGATGGGATTGTTCAGTGAGGTGGGAGGAGCGAGTGGGTGGGAGAGAAGACGGACAGGTCAATGAGGCAGGGATGAGAGAGGGGCTGGTCCTGGGATGAGGTCGGGGTGGGGAGATTTTGAAGCTAGTGAAGTCCACATTGAGACCATTGGGTTGTAAGCTTCCAAGGTGCAATATGAGGTGCTGCTCCTCCAGTTTCCGGGTGGCATCATTGTGACACTGGAGGAGACCCAGGATGGACATGTCGTCCAGGGAGTGGGAGGGAGAGTTGAAGTGGTTCGTGACTGGAAGGTGTTGTCGTTTATCGTGAACCGAGCGTAGGTGTTCCACAAAGCCATCTCCGAGCCTCCGCTTGGTCTCCCCGATGTAGACCAGTCCACATCGGGAACAGCGAATACAATAGCCCACATTAAACAGGTGTTCACCTGCACACTGCTAATGTGGAAGGTTTTTTTGGGGCCTGGGATGGGGGTGAGGGAGGAGGTGTAGGGGCAGGTGTAGCACTTCCTGCTGTTGCAGAGAAAGGTGCCGGGGGTGGTGGGGCTGGTGGGGAGTGTGGAATGGACAAGGGAGTCATGGAGAGAGCGGTCCCTCCAGAAGGCAGATAAGGTGGGAAGGGAAATATATCCTTCGTAGTGGGGTCAGATTGCAGGTGGTGGAAGTGGCGGAGAATGATGCATTGAATCTGGAGGTTGTCCAAATGCCTTTCAAATGTTGTTAATGTACCTGCTTCAATCACTTCTGCTGGCAGCTCATTCCGTATGCATACCACCCTCTGTGTAAGAAAGTTGCCCCTCAGGTTCCCATGTATTCTTTCCCCTCTTACCTTAAGCTGATGCCCTCTACTCCTCGATTCCCCAACCCTGGGAAAAAGACTGCATTCACCCTATCCATGCCTCTCATGACATTACACACTTCGATAAGATCCCCCCTCACTCTCCTACACTCTAAAGAAAAAAAGTTCTCGCTTGCCCAACCTCTCCCTATAACTCAGTCCCTTGAGTCACATCCTTGTAAATCTCTTCAGCACTCTTTCCAGTTTAATAACATCTTTAAGGTGACCAAAACTGAAAACAATACTCCAAGTGCGGCGATACCAACGTGCTGTACAACTGCAACATAGCTTCCCAACTTCTGTACTCAGTGCCCTGATTGATGAAGGCCAGTGTGCCAAAAACCTTCTTCACTGCTCTGTCTACCTGTGAATCCACTTTCAGAGAATTGTGCACCTGAACTCCAAGGTCCCTCTGTTCCAGTATACTCCTTAAGGTCCTACCCTTCACCATGAAACTCCTACCTTGTTTTGACTTTCCAAAATGCAACACCTCACACTAATCTATATTAAACTCCATTTGCCATTTCTCAGCCCACTTCCCCAGCTGATCAAGATCCTGCTGTAATTTCTGATAACGTTCCTCACTGTCCACAATGCTGCTTATTTTAGTGTCATCCGCAAACTCACTAATCATGCCTTGTACATTCTCATCCAAATCATTGATTTCGATAACAAACAGCAATGGGCCTAGCACCAACCCCAAGGCACACGACTAGTCACAGGCCTCCAGACCAACAAGCTATTCCACTATTACTCTCTGCTTCCTACCCTCAGGCCAATTGCGTACCCAGTCTGCCAGGTCTCCCTGGATTCCATGCGATCTAACTTTCCAGAGTAGACTACTATATGGAACCTTATCAAAGGCTTTCCTGAAATCCATATAGATTACATCTACGGCCCTACCCTCATCAACCTTCCTGGTCACTTCATCAAAGAACTCTATCAAATTTGTGAGGCATGGTCTCCCACACACCAAGCCATGCTGACTGCTCCTAATCAAACCCTGTCTTTCCAAATGCATGTATATCTTATCCCACAGAATCTTCTCAAGTAACTCACCTACCACAGATGTTAAGCTTACTGGCCTATAGGTTTTTCTACGCAGCCCTTCTTGAATAAGGGTACAACATTTGCTACCCTCCAGTCTTCCGGGACTTTACCCGTGGCAGACAATGATGCAAACTATAATCATTAAGACACCCTCCTCGCCAAAGAATAAACATGAAAAATCACCAGACTCAGAATGTTCACTCGGCTTTCTCTCCAAGGATGCTCAGTTTCTCCAGCGACTTCTGTTTTTGTTTCAGATCTCCAGCTTCGGCAGTTCTGGTTTTATATTATGATGAAACGTGACATACTTTGAAACACAAAAGACGTCAAAGTTTGGCTGCACTTTAGCCTCTAAATCAGAAGGTCATGGCATCAAACCACTCTCCAGGGAATTGAGCCCACAATCTGGATTGCCACTCAGAGTACAGTACTGAGGGTGGCATTGCACTATTGAGTTAGCCATCATCCAGGTGAGGTATTAGCCACAGACCCTACCTCTATTGCACATACACAAACCTGTAGCATTTTTCAGTGAAGGACAGGGAATTCTTCTCAGTGTCCCTGCTAACATTGATCGCTCAAAATGCATCAATGTGAAACAAGCTGTTTAGGCCTTCTCAAGTTTTTGTTTGTGAGAGCTTGCTCTGCACAAAACGGCTGCTGCATTTCCTGCAATGCAACAGACTTCATTGGCCGTGAAATCTGTCAAGATCATGGAGGGAATGATATAAACGCAGATTTCTATTCTCTCATTTGGTATTAGGACTCTTCTTAAAAAAAGTAGTGGCCTTAATTTTATATAAAAATGTCTTTGACATCATACTAAGCAGGAGCAGGAGTTGGCACGTGGGCCTTTGATTAAAAGCATAACAATGCCATTGCTAGAAATCTGAAAGAATGCTGGAGAAACCCAACAGGTCTGGCAGTGTCTGGGGAGAGAGAAAAAACTCGAGCCTGGCATGACTATTCTACAGAACATTCTGAAGAAGTTCGAAATATAAGTTCTCTCTCTCTCCACAGATGCTGCCAGGCCTGCTGAGTTTCCGTGTCAGTGTACTTTGAGGTTGCTCAAGTGTTCCATAAGACCATTGCTGACCATTTACCTTAATTGCGCTCTCTTGCCCTACCTTCATAAGCATTGATTCTCTTGTGGCAGAATCTTCCACCCTCTCTCTCGGTGATAAAAAAATAAATAATTGGGTGAGTTGGCCCTGGTGAAAACCTGCCATCTTTAGCATGACTTTCTGCGCGAGAAGCTCCAAGGGTGAACTTTGCATCCCATCACCAAATAAAGTCCTTATGTGGTCAACTAACGGCCAATCAAGGGTCTCAGCTCAGCACCAGCCAGATGCTGGCGTTAATCCTGGCAGGTGAGGAACGGAAACTGGGAAAGCACTGCAACTCAATGAAAACTGAAAGAACTGCAGATGCTGTAAATCAGGAAGAAGTCCCAAGAAAGGGGTGCTAATCAATGGGCCTTAGGACCCAGAACCAGCCACACTGATTGGCCTGCAGCATCTGGCGACCCGGCATACCAGTATTGAGGCCCGTGATTGGTGGAGAAACTTGCTGAGACTCTGCCCTTCAGCTTGAAGTGAGCTTATTCTGTGTGGTATAGGTTGGATTTTCTCAGCAGTAGGGCTGGTATTGAATCCCTACACTGTGGAAAGAGGCCATTCCACCCATCGAGTCTGCACTCACCCTTCCGAACAGCATCCCAACTAATCCCATTCCACCAGCCCTGCATTTACCATGGCTAGCCCATCTAACCTGAACATCCCTGGACACTACGGGGCAATTTACCATGGCCAGTCCAACTTAACCTTGCAGAACTTTGGACATGTTCATCAGCACTTCACACATTTCCCACACCCAACCTCCGCAGAAAGAATGAACTTTGAGCCTATGGTGTCAAAGATCTATCACCCTCCTGAAAATATCAGTCTCCAAGCATTAATCACCATCTGGTTTCAAGAGTTCAAAAGATTCATGGCCCTTTGAGTAAAGGAACTCTCCTCAATTTGTTTCTAAATGACCGACCTTTTAATCGAGAAATTGCTTACTTCTATTTCTACATCGCCCAGCTAGGGGACCAGCCTCTCAGTCTCTACGTGACCCCTAGGCCTCTAAGAATCTGCTTCGACTACGGCACCCTTGGAGTGAGATCATTTCACCACTATCACAAGCTTGAGACTGGCTCATCCCCACTAAACACAAGAGATTGATATTGTCTATAAAATCCCTGCAAGTTATCTTGATTTTTTCTTCAAAATAGCTTATACTTGCAGCACAGAGAGATTTTCCGAATTGAAGCAAAAGTCTGACGAGTAAAAGGAAGATGCACTGAGTGATTGGAATCTACTTTACAGACGCACAGACATTTCCCATTGCTCCCGATAATTGGATTTCCATAATGTCATAGGCACAGACTGCTTTGTGCTCACATGATTCTGGGGCTCTTTGCAATGGCCTTTTATATTTATTTGGCGTTCTGCACCAAAGCTCATTTGATGAATCTGCTGGGGCTCAGGCTGTACAGTCGAGCAAATGTGGAGCACCTGTTGATTAATAAATAAGGCGATGGGGAGAGGGAGACTCCTCGGTCTTGCACATACCTTCATTCAATCAGATCATGGTTAGTCTATACCTTAACTCTATTTACCAGCCATGGATCTGTAATGCTTGTCTAATGAAAATCTATATTTTATCATATGGGTCACATTCCCACCCCTCTGTACTTCCAATCCTTTCACCTGTCCTTTACCTTCTTCCTGAATACACTGCCCCATGTAAGGCCAGTAAATAAAGATTCTCACCAGGTCTTTGATGGTACTAGAGGGTGGGTAATTACCGTGGAACTTAAACATTCACACAGTTACCCATTTCTGAAGAAGGGTCCAGACCCGATATGTCAGCTTTCCTGCTCCTCTGATGCTGCTTGGCCTGCTGTGTTCATCCAGCTCCACACCTTGTTATCTCAGGTTTTCCAGCATCAGCAGTTCCTACTATCTCTCACACAGTTACTCCAGATCTTTCAAGGACATGGGCTTTCATTGTCCCTGATTGAGGACAGATAAGGACAATTGCAATTAAGCCGAGCCCTGATTTTAACAAGGCCTCATGTGAATGGGAGGCAAGTGACAGTTAAAATGGTGAAGGGTGATTGGGAGGGTTGAAAATTGACCCTGCAGTAATTGAATTTCTATTTGAAGTTGTGAGGGCAGCATCCGTTCTGATAGCCCACGGTTAAGAACGCATTTTGTAAATCAATTCCTAATCTTCCAGCAGCTCGATTGGTGGAATGTTCAGTGCCTGAGCCAAAATAACAGTTGGCCTAGGAATGTAAGAACTTTCTTGGGTCTGGCAACATTGTAGGGCTATATGCCATTGTTAATGAGAACTTTCACTGACAGTTTCAGATTAACTCTCTGCGGTTGCTGCAGAGTTAGCACTGTTGCCTCTTTTCCTGGGAACCATTTGAAAAAACACTGTATATGCATTTTCTCATTGTATTTGCCTGCCTGCCTGCCATCGAAGATCATGCATTGCATTACACAGTTCAGTACATACATACATTTTACAAATCTTTTGATAACTAAACATTACACAGGGAGCTTTATCCTGGTCTCTGGCATCACCCTGCCTAGAGTACCTGCCAGTCACAGTTTTGCAAAATTGTCACCATAAAGAAAAACACAGGGAGATTTAACTCTTGCCTTCCTGCCTCCTCCTAGTTTTCCCTTTACCTCTCCCACTAGCATTGGGAAACAGGTCTGGATCTGATAATTCAGAAACACTTTAGAAGAGGTGGGATGGTTCCAGTTTCAGGATTCCCGACCCAATTTCCTGGGACTTCCAATTTATGGGAAGGATGTGAGCCTGGTTTGGATCATGAGCCCACACTCCATACTCCTGATCTGGTCGATTCCATTGCAGAGATTGGGATGTTGCAATTCTCCACAATTTCCATGGAATTGGGCCAACTCTTCAAACAGCCATAGCCCGTGCCACCTCAGAGGTGTCATTGACAATAGATTGCATGGTGAGGCCCAACTGAAATTACAACAAGATCCTCCTCATCCACACACCCCACCCCCCAAGCTAGGTTATGCCTCCTCAACATCGTCCCTCATGTCCCCCAATGTCACAATCAAGCTAGACCAGAGCTCAGAAATCCATTAGAGTGTTGGAACACCTGAGCTCCACAGGTAACGTAGCTTGATTGAGAGCTCTGGGGCTCTCTGACTCCTTTCCTAAGTCAGCAGGCAACAATGTAGCCTGCACCTAACACCTATCATTGTCCTCTCCCAAGCAATAATTAAAGCCACATCTCTAGAACCATCTTTGCTCAAGATGAGCAGCTTAAGCCAGGAGTTTCCTCAACTTCAGCTACCTGTTCCGAGAGCAGAAAGCCCAGATCACAGTTTCCAAGGGGGTAGCATCTCTCAAACAAGTTTTTTCATATGTCTATGCATCATATCAGTGGGCAAGCAGCGATTGTTGGCAGATTTTTTATCTACAAAAGCCCTAATTTAGCCCTGTCTGAGGTGCACATGATTATTGGTTCAGACAGGGCTCTCTGTGTGTTGAGCACCTTTCCTAATCCTAAGTATTTAACTCACTGCCACATCTCTTCCAGGTATGCTCACCTTGAAGAAGTTCTGCTCCTCTCTCTGGCAGGATTTCCATTCCAATCTCTCTTCTTGCCCACCGACTTTAACTTCACTGTCGCTCCTGGTGTTTGCTCCTTTATCTGTCCAACTGTCTTTCTCTCTCTTTGGGCTCTATCCTATTGTTTACACCTACCCCACCCACCTCCCTATTTTCTGCATATAAACTGATGCTTTCCCAGCCACCATCAGTTCTGAGGAAGGGTCATCAGAGCCGAAACGTTAACTCTGTTTTCTCCTTCACAGATGCTGCTGAGCTTTTCCAGCAGCTGTGCTTTTGTTTCCTAACCTATAATTGCTCAGGTCAACTGTAACACCGCTTCATGTAGAGCACTGCTAGAGTAAGCAAAGAGAAGCCTTTTCCTCTGGCAAGTCAATTCATAACCAGAGATGATGGGTATAAAATAATGGCCAAACAAACTGGAGAGGAAATGAAAGGAAAGCATTTTGACACAGACGATTGACAAGATGTGGATCACATTGCCTAAAATGTTTGTGGATTAGATTTCAGAGGAAACTGAAATAGCCAACTGGTTACAACCCGAAGGCAACTCATTCAGAAAGCTTTCAGGTAAAGAACTGATGGGTGGAACCAATAGACAGATCTTTCAAAGAGATCCAATTTGCCGGATAGCTTCCTTCAATGCTGGAGGATTGTGCTGTTCTTTCACTGCAATGGTTGAAGATTGACTGAAAGCAGAAATGGGAATCATCATTTTAATTGACAATTCTGAGCATAGTGAGATATGTAATCTCCTTCATGAATCAGTGGGATTGCACAATGTAACAGTTTATTTTTTCTCATTTCCATTAAAAATAATTCCTCAATGTATTTAAGTGTGCCAACCTGCTGCGCCTATACAAACACAGCTGAAAATGGGTTTATCACCAAAAATAAGCATTTTAATTAGAGTTTGCAAACCACCACCTGAGAGGAAGATGATTTTAAGTCACAGAAAAGGAGCTTTAAAAAAAATTATCCTGAACTGTCCACTCCTTTCATTGGTATACACCAATCATTTAAATACTTTTGATAAGAAAATGTGTTAAAATACGCTAATGGTTTTGGAATTGTTCAACTAACCACCCTATTTCTTTCCAAATCACAGGCACACACATTTGAATAAATTTCGTGAAAACAGAAAGTGCTGGTGAAACTCAGCAGAGTCGTACTGGACTCAATGTTAACTGTTTGTCTCTTCACAGATGTTGTCAATCTTGCTGAGTTTCTCCAGCACTTTCTGATTTTATTTGAAATCTCCAGTAGTTTTTTGGTTTTCATTTACTTTTTCACGAAGGGGGTGGTTCATGCTGGTACAGTTACAACAATAAAAGACATTTGGATAGATACATGAAAAGGAAATGTTTAGAAGGCTATGGGCCTGGGGTGGTATGGTGGCACAGTGGTTAGCACTGCTGCCTTACAGCAACAGAGACCCAGGTTCAATTCTAGCCTTGGGTGACTGTCTGTGTGGAGTTTGCATGTTCTCCCTGTGTCTGTGTGGGTTTCCTCCGCATGCCCTGGTTTTGTCCCACAGTCCAAAGATGCATAGGCTAGGTGGATTGGCCATGCTAAAATTGCCTGTAGTGTCTAGGGTGAAAAATATAGGATAAGAGGTGGACCTGGGAGGGATGCTGTTTGGAGAGTTGCTGTGGATTTGGTGGGCTGAATGGCCTGCTTTCACACCATATGGATTCTATAAAATGCAGGCACCTAGTTTAGTTTGAGAAACTTGGTCAGCGTGAGCAAGTTGGACCAAAGGGTCATTTTCTTTGCTGTACTACTCTATGACCCTCACTCCTTGTTAGGGACAGAATCAGCCTTCTGCTTTAGAACATAGAAAATAGAACATAGAACATTACAGCGCAGTATCGGCCCTTTGGCCCTCGATGTTGCGCCGACCTGTGAAACCAATCTGAAGCCCATCTAACCTACACTATTCCATTATCATCCATATGTTTGTCCAACGACCATTTAAATGCCCTTACTACTCTGAGTAAAGAACCTACCTCTGACATCTGTCCTATATCTATCACCCCTCAATTTAAAGCTATATCCCCTTGTGCTAGCCGTCACCATCCGAGGAAAAAGGCTCTCACTGTCCACCCTATCTAATCCTCTGATCATCTTGTATGTCTCTACTAAGTCACCTCTTAACCTTCTTCTCTCTAACAAAAACAGCCTCAAGTCCCTCAGCCTTTCCTCATAAGACCTCCCCTCCATATCAGGCAACATCCTGGTAAATCTCCTCTGCACCCTTTCCAATGCTTCCACATCCTTCCTATAATGCGGCGACCAGAACTGCACACAATACTCCAAGTGCGGCCACACCAGAGTTTTGTACAGGTGCATCATGACCTCAAGGCTCCGAAACTCAATCCCTCTATTAATAAAACCTAACACACCGTACGCCTTCTTAACAACCTTATCAACCTGGATGGCAACTTTCAGGGATCTATGCACATGGACACTGAGATCTCTCTGCTCGTCCACACTACCAAGAATCTTACCATTAGCCCAGTACTCTGTATTCCTGTTACTCCTTCCAAAGTGAATCACCTCACACTTTTGCGCATTAAACTCCATTTGCCTCCTCTCAGCCCAGCTCTGCAGCTTATCCATGTCCCTCTGTAACCTTCAACATCCTTCCGCACTATCCACAACTCCACCGACTTTACAGTCATCTGCAAATTTACTAACCCATCCTTCTACGCTGTCATCCAGGTCATTTATAAAAATGACAAACAGCAGTGGCCCCAAAACAGATCCTTGCGGTCCACCACTAGTAATTGAACTCCAGGATGAGCATTTCCCATCAACCACCACTCTCTGTCTTCTTCCAGCGAGCCAATTTCTGATCCAAACTGCTAAATCACCCTCAATCCCATGCCTCTGAATTTTCTGCAATAGCCTACCATGGGGAACCTTATCAAACGCTTTACTGAAATCCATATATATCACATCAACCACTTTACCCTCATCTACCTGTTTGGTCACCTTCTCAAAGAACTCAGTAAGATTTGTGAGGCACGACTTACCCTTCACAAAACCGTGCTAACTATCCCTAATCAAATTATTCCTTTCTAGATGATTATAAATCCTCTCTCTTATAATCCTTTCCAACACTTTGCCCACAACCGAAGTAAGGCTCACTGGTCTATAATTACCAGGGTTGTCTCTACTCCCCTTCTTGAACAAGGGGACAACATTTGCTATCCTCCAGTCTTCTGGCACTATTCCTGTGACGACAATGACGACATAAAGATCAAAGCCAAAGGCTCTGCAATCTCCTCCCTAGCTTCCCAGAGAATTCCCCTTGCAATTTGTTACTTTGTCCTCCATTCATTTATTGAACCTTCATGTCTTTATTGCTTTCACTGTGACCATACTGATCCTGAACTGTCACCTGACAGCCAAATAAATTGGTTTTTGCACTGTTTCCGTTTCTCCCTCAGGACTCAGCTCCTAACTTTCCAGTTCATTCTTGCTTTGGATATCAAAAAAATGAAAGAGCTTCTTAGTTCCTTCACTATTCATTTCATTCCATTCTATTTCTATTCTGTTTTAGCAGCATCCTTTGAAACACAATCTTGCTACCAAATATCTTGTACATCTAAGATTAGCTTCTTTTCTCCTCTTTTCCTGACGTCATCTTGAACATGGGACGAATATGAACTACATTTAGGTCTTCAAAGGTAACAGATGTTGAATAGGTCAATAAATTAAGACAAATTCGAAGCAGAACAAAACGTAAATTTTGCTGTCAAAATAGGATGCATCAGTGACTACAATATAGGATTTTACAAATGAATATAAATATTGACTATTGCATTCAACAATGATAAATGATGGAACCACACTTGTGTTAATAATGCTTTTAAAAGTGCTTGGTGTGCAGCTCTTAAGTCAATTTATACCCACACTCTGGACTCCTGGACATTATCAATCCATGGAAATACTCCAAGGAGAAACATGCTGAAGAACCCATGAAAGGTTTCACCCATTACACAGGTTCTTCGCAAGCTGTTTCTTTTTGTGCAAATTAGAGACGGAGGTCTAAGCTTAACTCTGTCTATGTTAAAAGGTTTTAAGTGAGATAAAATCGGATCTACTACTGCACCTATTCATTAATAACTCTGCCCCACCTTCCTCCTACACCCCCAACCATCCAACACAGCATATTTTCAGATCTACAGGGGGTCCCTGATTATGAACATCCAATTATGAATGCCCATATATACGAACACAGTCCCATACAGGGATGCAATTTTAATCATATCCCGTGCTTCTAATTTATATTGTCCTGCATTGTGTCCCAATTTCCATACAAATCAACTCAGAAACGATCTCACGAACAGAATCCACTCCTGACCCAGAGACTGTCTGTAATCCTGGCATGACCCATCAGCAGGCGTGCATGTTGAAACTAACCAACTTCGACTCTAACATGTTCTATGAAATTTTGTCTTCCTTCATCAGTTGGTTTTAATAACTTTCAGTTTGCACGGGATGACAGTAGCTTAAAAAATGAGACCACACGTTGTGATCTCTGAATTCTCTTTTCCACTTTGTTTCTAAGTTAAACATTCAGATGGCCGTTTTTTCTAATGGCTATTATTCCATAACATTTTATCACAGATAAATAGTTTACTTTCAATACTGTGGGAAGGTTGCTGCTTCCCAATTTTGCAATTGCAGCCAAACTGTGTTCAGAATTGCATGTACGGGTTACAGACCTAGTTCCCTCCAACAACGACGAGCACAACCAGAAACGTAAAATCTTCCATGGAGCAGTGCAATAAAATACAATTTTCCATTCCGTTAAAACGAATTCCTCAATGCATCCACGTGCACTAATATGGTGCAGCATTAATAATGAACTGAAAACGCATTTATAATGAAAAGTAGGCTTTATATTGAAGTTTCCAATTCACTACCTGTGAGCAACCATATTGTAAATATCTGAAAATAACTCTTTAAACAAGTTGTACTCAACCATTTGCTACTTTAATTAGTGTATACTAATTGACTTGTGGTAAATTAATTCCTGACCTCCAGATGTCAGGAATTCAGAAAAATCTGACTCCAGAAAAGTCAGGAGTGTGATGGAATACTCTCTACTTACCTGAATGGGTGCAATTCCAACAACACTCAAAACACATGACACCATCCAGGACAAAAAGCCACTTGATGGACAACCCCTCTACCAACTTACATACTCACTCCCTCTGCCACTGATGCACAGCATGATCCATTTACAAAATGCAAACGTCCTTAAACAGCACCTTCCAAATTCACAACCCCTACCTTCAAAAGGGACGAGGGCTACAGATGCACGAGATCACCAACACCTGCAAGTTCATCTCCAAGCAGCATACTATCCTAATTTGGAAATATATATTGCTGTTCTTTCACTGCCACTGAGTCAAAATCCTTGCTAACAACAGGTTGGGTATCTCTCCACCAAACGGACGACAGTGGTACAAGAAGGCAGCTAACCACCATCCTCCTCTCAAGTGCAATTAGAGATGCAATTAGGGAAGTGCAATCAAGGGGAGGTGACGGCCTAGTGGTATTATTGCTAGACTGTTGATGCAGAGACCCAGATAATGTTCTGGGGACCCAGGTTCAAATCCTGCCATGGCAGATGGTGGAATTTGACTTCAATAAATATCTGGAATTAAGAGTCCAATGATGACCATGAATCCATTGCTGATTGTCCAGGAAAAAAACCCACTTGGGTCACTAATGCCCTTTAGGGAAGGAAACTGCCATCCTTACCCAGTCTGGCCTACATGTGACTCCATACCCACAGCAATGTTGTTGACTCTTAACTGCCCTCTGGGTAATTAGGGATGGGCAATAAATGCTGCCTGGCCAGTGATGCCCTCATCACATGAATGAATAAAGAAAGAAAAAGTGCAGGTCTAGCCTGTGAGACCCACATCTTGTGAAAGGATACCAAAAAAAAAAGACAAGAGGAAATGTCAATAAAATGCTGACCAGTGTCTAAGGAAATGAAGATGATTTGAGAAACCTTCCTGAGCCAATGCTAGCTTGTATCGGCAACCTGGCAGTGTGGTCAGAAGGAGGTGAATAGCAGGCATTTTTTTCAAGATGGCGGCACTGGCATGGTTGTGAGTGTTTGGGCTCAGGACCCCATCAATTCGGACTGGAGGTATTCTTTCCTTTTTGTCCTTTTTCTTTTTCTTTTCTTTCTTTATCATCGGGGACAGAGTGGTGTCTGCAGATTTCGCAGCATGGATAGGGATTCCTGGTGGCAGCGGCAGTGCCCGGAGCAGGGACCTCTGGCTTCAGTAGGGCCGGAGCCTGGACCTGCGGTCGTGGCAGTGCCCAAAGCAGGAATGCACGGCTTCAGCAGGCCCAGACCCTGGACCTGTGGTCGTAGCAGTGCCTGGGGCAGGGACTCCTGGCAGCAGTAGGCCTGAAATGGGGACTCCTGGCAGTGGTAGGCCCAAAGTGGGGGCTCCTGGCAGCAACAGGCCGGAAGTGGGGACTCCTGCCATCGGTAGGCCTAGAGCAGGCTCTCTTACCGGTTTTGGTGAAATGGCGGTGGCAGCAGTGGAGCCAGGGCCTCCTGGGGCATTGGCATCACCTTTGCTGTGCCTGGAGTGGAACTCCTTGAGGACCAAAACACTTTGCAGAAGCCCTGGAGCCGTGCCTGACATCCCAGTTTGAACAGAAGATGAAGTCTTATTTAAGTAATTTCTTTTTATTCTTTCTGTAACTCAAAATAGCACCAGATTGTGGTGATAAAATGCCTTCCACTGTATCTTGTGTTCTAAGGACTCGAAACGTTAACTCTGATTTCTCTTCACAGATGCTGCCAGACCTGCTGAGTTTTTCCAGCAATTTCTGTTTTTGTTTCTGAATTACAGCATCTGCAGTTCATTTTTTTTTTGTCCACTGTGTCTTTCCTGATATATGTGACGATAAAATCACTCATTCAATTGACGTGGATCTTGAAATAGTACACAATAATTATTGGAAAACTCATGCAAGTAGCTGAGCTGATTCATTTCTGATCGCACAGATGTGATTGATCCCCTTTACATTTTTCACAGCCTCTCACAGCTATGAGTATGGGCAGAGGGGATGGGGCACACGGGGAGGCTGTCAGAGGGGTCACAGAGGTCTGCAGCACAAAATAAAAAGACTTTTCTGCCCATTGAACCTGCACAGGTCAAAAACAAGCACCTAACTTTTCTAATCCCGCATGATAATGCCCATTTGGTGCGCTTAGCTCACCAGTAAAATTGAAAAAGCCAAACCCAAAACAAGCTACACCTTCCAACACTAGGCTCCAAATGACTGCGCTGACTTTGCTTGTATTCTGGCATGGGAGTCAGTCACGATCCTGACTGTAATTATTCTGAAGCAGAATTCTTTTCCACAACACATCAGCGGTCAGTGACTTCACTGTTATTTGAAGAGATCAAACTCAGTCCCAGTCCTGTACCTGACAGAAATTCTGATTCCTTCTAAGAAACTACATTGTGACAATGTACTCTCTGTCATTAGCACAAGCCACTTACCTCCTGTTGCTATGGTGATCTGGCGCAAATAATGGCCATAGAATGGGAAATCGAAGGATAAAATCACTCTCTGCGGAAAGAATTGAAATGACAAGTGAGTTCATCGCAAGCTGCATAAACACAACAGTCTGTGCATTGTATTATTGAAATAAGATGGCCAACTTTAATAAATACTCTTTGCCTTAGAGTCATAGAGATGTACAGTACAGAAATAGACCCTTCAGCCCAACACATCCATTCCGTCCAGATATCCTCAATTAATCTAGTCCCATTTGCCAGCATTTGGCCCATATCCCTCTAAACGCTTCTTATTCATATACCCATCTAGATGCCTTTTAAATGTTGTAATTGTACCAGCCTCCACCACTTCCTCTGGCAGCTTATTCCATACATGCACCACCCTCTGCATGAAAAAGTTGCCCCTTAGGTCTTTTAAATCTTTGCCCTCTCACCTTAAACCTATACCCTCCAGTTTTGGCTCCCCTACCCTGGGGAAAAGACCTTGGTTATTCACCCCATCCATGCCCCTCATGATTTTATAAGCATCTAAAAGGTCACCCCTCTGTCTCTGACTCTCCAGGGAAAATAGCCCAATCTATTCAGCCTCTCCCTATAACTTAAACTTTCCAATCCCGGCAACATCTTTGTAAATCTTTTCTAAACCCTTTGAAATTTACAACATCTTTCCTATAGCAGGGAGACCAGAATTGACACAGTATTCCAAAAGCCGCCTCACCAATGTTCTGTACAGCCACAACATGACCACTATACGTAAATCCTATACTTAAACTGCATGGTTTAAATGGACGGAAACTTAGTTAACTCCAATTTAGCTGAGGCCTGTTGGAGGAAAACTCAGTGCACAAAGTGTGCTTTAACCAAGCACACCCTCCACATCTCTGTCACCGTCAATCCCTTGTCCATTACTCGCCTGGTACCAACTCTCCAGCATCACCCTGGAGCTTCTAGAATCAAAGACTTAATTCCAGGAATATAGGGGAAGGCAATTTCCAGAGGGGAATGAATAAATGTGTTCTGAAACAGATTTTATTTCGTTTTGCAGCTCTAGTGATACTGGATGTAGGAAAACAATTGCCTGACAGACAATCAGGAATACAAGAATATGGATAGGGGAAGCCATTTAACCTCTTCAGCCAGTTTGCCAAACAATGAGGTCATAGTTCTCACGAATTAACTCCATATTGCCTCCTTGCTCCATTTTCATTAACATCTTTGGCTAACAAAATCAGCTTTAAAATGACCTAGTGCTATTTGTGGAAGACACTTTCAATTTTCTACCACCACTTGTGTGTAGACGCATTTCCCAATTTCTCTCCCGAGAGGTCTGATGCTAGACTTTACCCCATTAACCTAAATTCACAAGCCAGCCAATTAATTTCTCTCTATCTAATCTCAGTGGTCCTCTTATATCCTGAAAACTCTGATGGATTCACCTCTTGAATTTTCTAAATTGCCAAGGGTACAGCCCTGGGTTTTGTAAATTCTCCCTGTAAGTAGAGTTCTTGTATCATTCTGGTTAATATATGCTGCACACCTTCAAGATCTCCACCCGCAAGGGACGATGCCCCAAACTGCTCACAGTGCTGCAGGTACGGTCAGAGGTGCATGGGCTGTTGTACTGCATTGCTGCAATGTAACCTTGATCGATCCTTTTGCATTCTACTTCTCTACACACAAAGGCCAGTATCTGGATAAGGAAGGATCAGTTCATTTGAAGAAAGTGGGTGACGTGACGACAGATATGTTGGCGGTCAATGATATGGTTTTGGTCATTGAATGGCTGTGGATTGGAGGTCATATGATCTATCCTCCAAATCATGGCCATCTAGAGTTAGCAACCTTATTGGTGCATACCATTGAAGACATGTCAAAGGACAATAAAAAGATAAATAAGTTGCTTGATTTGTAAAACAGAGGAAGACAGCACAAAATGAAAGGATATTGTATTGCTCTACTAAGGATTGGTTAGATCCTATATAGCATTATGTGAAATTCCACTTGGACTCACTCAAACATTGCTTCCTTATGCATCTCATTAGCTCTCTCTCATTATTGGTGGTATCCATAATTATGGAAATGGTCCCTTCACATAAACATCTCAATTGAAAAAGAAAATATCTGCAGAATGATTTCTGAGCATTTAAGTGGACTACACCATTGAACTATTGTACAGCACAGAGCACATTCATATCAATCCATGCTATTGGCTTTAGTTACAAGCCATTAGATTGTTTATGTTGGGGTTTCCCAAAGTACACATCGGGACCTCCATGTTGGGCTACAAACCCTGAGGCATCAATTGCTTCCATAGAGTTCTAACTGAGTTATAATAGCTGAGACCCATCTGTAACATGGCCCTGCTCTCACTAAACCTTCCCCAACACACCCAGCCCCCGTTTAGCACACTCTCACAACTCTCACAGTTCTTCAAAAGTTGACTCGAAATGTTAATCTATTCCTCCCTGCACAGATACTGCCAGAATCCGCTGACTATTTGTGTATTTTCGCTTTTATACGACAATTTTCAAAACTTATTACACAAGTCAGGGTGGGGAAATGTTTGAGAAACACTGACCGATATCTTCCAATCCATGTGATGGACCACACTAGAGTAACATACAAATATAACAAGTTGGGATGGGCTGAATGGCTAGGAGTGAAAAATTCATCACACTACATAGAATCATTCTCAAAACAGGAAAAGAAACTGAGGAACTTACTGAAGCTTGTCGGTGTGTGTTTGAGAGAATTCCATGGACCCTCACTTTGCTCTTGTCCACCTTCGCAAAGTCGACCCAGAGTTCCTTTGTTCTGGAGTCATTTGGCCCATAGCTTCTGGATATGTAGTAGTTATGGTGGTCTTCCTGAAAGACAATAATCTCATTTACAGCCAAAACATCAAACATTGCTGCAAAAAAAATCTAGATAATTTTTGCTCATTCATATTCTCCTCAGTTCATGTTTCAACCTACTTTTGTTTATTAACACTATTCCAAATACTCCAAACAGTCCAACTCACAGCAAGGTAAGGACAGAGTAAAACTGGTCTCCATAGGTTTTGCTGTTTGGCAAGGGTTTGAGAGAGGGTGCTGTCTGAGCACTGAACCAGAGGTTTGGGAGAATCCTTCAGATGAATATTGGAACGAATGTGGGAACCACACGTAGACGTGTCACATTGACTGTTGTGATGGTGCCGTGAGCTTATAGATGTACAACAGGGTTACAGACCCTTCGGTACAACTCAACCATTTCAGTCGTCCATACCATTCTCAAGTT
This sequence comes from Ginglymostoma cirratum, assembly GCA_024137785.1. Lineage (NCBI taxonomy): Eukaryota > Metazoa > Chordata > Chondrichthyes > Orectolobiformes > Ginglymostomatidae > Ginglymostoma > Ginglymostoma cirratum. The sequence continues at coordinate 7,381,333 of JAHRHZ010000105.1, forward strand.
TTACTGTTTTCCTTGTCCAGGCAAGGACTATATAGTGGACCATATTAAACCGATGTGTTACTCCCATGCACCTGTTTGGTGTTTCCTGCTTACCTAAACCAGGATGAGACTTGAAGCCGAATTATGATGAACTTTGGGCCTCCAGTTTCTGGTCAGCATTCGGAGGATGTCGAGCCTGAAAATAAGGTGAAGCCAATTCCCACCTCAAACAGAGATAACAAGGTGTAGAGCTGGATGAACACAGCAGGCCAAGCAGCATCAGAGGAGCAGGAAGGCTGACGTTTTAGGCCTAGACCCTTCTTCAGAGGGGTCTAGGCCCGAAACGCCAGCCTTCCTGCTCCTCTGATGCTGCCTGGCCTGCTGTGTTCATCCAGCTGTACACCTTGTTATCTCAGATTCTCCAGCATCTGCAGTTCCTGCTATCTCTCCCATCTCAAACGGTACTGACTGTTCTGATAGCTTTAAGGTAAAATCATCTGAGTGGTGAACTCACAAAAGGTTCTACAGTTGTGTAAAGCAGTTGGCCTGAAAGGGTTAACTCTGAAGCTTTGTACAGCTCCTCCCACCAGGATATAAATAACTCTCTGGGAGGAGCTAGTCAGTTCTAGCTGTCTGTTGTAGTTGTTCCAGTTTGTTAGCCTTTCCTCGAATGATAACTGTCCTAGAACTTAGCTTAGCTGGGGGTGTCTTAAGAGATACAAGTGTTCCTTATCAAGTGTAATATAATTAACCAGTCTTAAGCTAACACAAGCCGTATTTTAGTTAGAATGTAACAGTCTACTTTTTGTTACTCAAGTCACTTCTGCCAATACTTTATGAGTGATTCATCCATGACCACTGAATACAAATATGCCCCTTAAGCAAGTATTATAACAACTGGAGACACCACATCCAAGCAAAGGATTAGTACCAACTAAGAATATCTTTTACAACACCTACAATTAAACGGTATGAAGCATTTTCAATATAAAATTTGACATTTCCCAAGAAGTATGTTCAAGCACTCATTTCCAGCCCCGTATGAAGAAATATATTGGGTGGAGTTTGGAAGGAGTGTGCACCATTCTACAAGACATTTCTTGTTGTGAGAATGTTGGGACAGCTCAGGAGGCAAGTAACATAGGACTGTTGCTGGTTTCCAACAAAAGCTTGGATTTTCAGAAATGCAGCAACATTGACCAGTCATGGAAGACCCGGAGGGATTGAGGAATGTGGTGAGAGATACAGCTTTAATCCCTGCTGGAAAAGACTACTATTGGTGTTCCATTGGGACTATAACCTTCTCGACTGGCAAACCCTAAAAGCAAGTTAACGCCATGTTTCACCTCCAACATTTTAATCTGGTTCTCCAATTTCCCAGCTGGTAAGAAATGAATAGAGTCCAATTTGCATCATTTGACCATTTAAGTATTACTCTCTAATGAGTGAAAAATACTTTCGAGAATTCTTAAGAATAGGTTTGCGGTTGTTTCATAGTAAAACTTTCTCTCCCTTGTTATGATTCCAAAATAACATACACAGCAGGAGACAATATTGCAGAAAGTTTATCAGAATTAGCATCCCAACTTCTAAAGGGTATAATTTCCCACATTTATTTTCAGGCATATCACCTAATTTGTCCATTTCCTGAGGAGAACCATTTCGTCTAATAACATCGATGTGGTTTGGGGGAAAATGCATTAGTCTTGCATTAAGTTAAAAAAAATGTTCCTTATGAGCCATGAAACACTGTTAACATTAGTACTGTGAAAGGTTGTGCTTAACTTTAAAGTCTAACGTTAATGTGCTACTCAGCTACTGAGCTCAGGGCAATGAGGAGATATGCTGTGAAGCTCCAGAAATTGGAGTGGTATAAATTGATTAACGTTTTCTTCACAACTCTCTCAACCTCCCTGTTATTTTAAAAATTAGCTAGTTCTGCACATTAATTGCCCATTAAACTCAGGACAGAAAGTTATATCTTATAGTTAACATCGAAGGTATGCTTTTCTCATGCAATGATCTGTTAATGACTTTAAATAGCAAGAGGTCACAATCCAGAAGACACTACCTGAAAGGGATCCAGTAACGGTTTTCAGAAGGGAATTGAAAAAGTACCAGGGAATTTTTCTTTCCTATCTTTCCTAATCAACCTGCTCAAATATGTTATTACACAAACCTGGAGGAGGTGGCACTTGAACCTGGTCCTACCAGTCAAGGGTTAGGGACACTACCACTACGCCACAAGAGGGTCCTTCAAAAGCATCATATTAAGTTCTGGCTGTGAAACTAGTGCTTGCAGAGATCCAGCACGGGATCTGACGGACCAAATGGCCTCCTTCAGAGTTGTAATTATTTTATTTAATCAAGCCCTCCGATCCACAAGTGGACAATTTAAACTGGGAATCTCATTTCTTCAGGTAGAAATATTATGTTTTACACCTTTAAACATAGAAACTAGGAGGAGTAGGCCATTCAACCCATCAAGTCTGCTCCATGATTCAATCTGATCCTGTTTTCTCTTTGACTCTTTTTATTCTCTCTTTCCATCCAATCTTTATTTCCCTCTCTTTCTGCACCCGGTTTGATGTTAACTTCATTCAGATGAATTCTCCCCCATTCTCAATTCCTCCTGCACCCCCCAGCTATTTGTTTCTGAAGATTTCAACCACTTCAGCCACCTATAAAGTGATGAGGTCAGATACTGAGTGGCTCTGTCACTTGTCTTCAGCATCAGGTCTATACCACATCCCCTCCCTACCTACATCCTCCACATCTCTTCTCAGCCTTTGGTTGATAACGGATGGTTGGTGAGACCCCTCGGAGAATGTGAGAATTTCTGCTGCCAGGTTGCAATTCTTCTCCTTTAGTTCACTGGCCCAAGGCAGGTCTGACCCTCAGCACCCATTGGCATCCACAATTGATGATGTAAAAGAGGTGAAATCATAAATCCATCCCTGCTGAACCAGGCTGTTGGCAACAACCTGATCATTCTAACATCCAGCCACCTGAAAGCCCAGAGTCACAGGCCCTTCACCGTTTTGTAACACTTCCCCATTACCTGATTCCAACTCTCTCCAATCAGTCTGTACAGAGATTTTTTTCCTCTGCTACAGGGCACCTCTCAAGATCCAGTCCAAATCTGTGCCTGAGGTTTTGCAAATAAGATGGCCCAGGAAAACAAGGTGTAAATGGTTCACAAAAACACAGAAAGCAGCTCTGAAGAAGGATCACCGGACTCAAAACATTGTCTCAATTTTCTCTCCACAGATGCAGCTAGACCTGCTAAGTGTCTCCAGCAATTTCTGTTTTTGGTGTGTTCCAGATCTCCACAGTTCCTTGTTTTATCTTAAGCATAAATAGCCAACTTTTCATCACCAAATCAAAGACTCATTAATGGCCAACCTGGCAGCAATATTGCCAAAAAAAGGAAATTCACTTCAGTATTTAAATACCTGTTAATTTGAAGGTGTACCCTTGCACTTGGGGTATATGTGACAATAAAATCCAGTCTTATTTAATCTAACGAGTGATTGCAAAGAGCTTAATTCTCTGTCTTAATAAAAAAAAGTATAATTTTCTTCCAAATCATCTGTTCGGCCTTATCTGGTCTCAGGTCAAGCAAGCAGCCAGATTCATTGCTTTGATTTTAGGGGTAAATGTTACTTTTTGACAATCACTTTGGATAATTTCAGTAATGTCAGATTACCACTATTATTCTTCAAACACTTTTGTGCGGAGATTCCTCGGATCTTACCACCACAACAGCTGACAGCCTATCCTCAACAGGTTTAGAGTTAGTTTAAGGGGGACGCAATGGTGTAGTCGTATTATTGTTGGACTGTTAATCCAGTAACCCAGGTAATCTCCTGGAGAGAGACCGTAGGAACTGCCGATGCTGGAGAATCCGAGATAACAAGGTGTGGAGCTGGATGAACACAGCAGGCCAAGCAGCATCAGAGGAGCAGGAAAGCTGACGTTTCGGGCCTAGACCCTTCATCAGAAATGATTTCTGAAGAAG
>JAHRHZ010000105.1:7385732-7412989 GCA_024137785.1 Ginglymostoma cirratum
GCAGCATCAGAGGAACAGGAAAGCTGATGTTTCAGGTTGGGACCCTTCTTCTGAGACCCGACCCGAAACGTCAGCTTTCCTGCTTCTCTGATGCTGCCTGGCCTGCTGTGTTCCTCCAGCTCCACACCTTGTTATCTCAGACTCCAGCATCGGCAGTTCCTACTATCCCTAAGTTCTGCAGTGAGTTACTCACCTCCTGACTCCATAATGCCTGTCCATAATCCGTAAGGTGTAAGTCAGAAGTTTGTTGGAATACTCTTCACTTGTCTGGATAGATACAGCTCCAACAACAGTCAAGAAGGAAAGCAAAGCAGCCCATTTGATTGACAATGCATCCACCATCTTTACTGTTCACTCCCTCCACCACTGGCACCCAGTAACCACAATAAGTGCCACATAGAAGTTTCCATTGACAGCACCTTCCAAAGTTGTGACCTCTATCACCTTGAAGGATCAAGGCAGTCGATGCATAGGAACACCACTGCCTGTAAGTTTTCATTCATAAAATACATCACAAAACATTTTCACTTGAATATTACAGAATCTGCAATAAAATTCAACTTGTCTCCATGCAACACGTTTCACTGTTGTTACCTCAGTACAGTTGTAATACCTTTTATATTTATGATAGAAATTCCATGTCTTGCATGCAGCAAAACATTTCAAGTTGAAAAAGTCCAATCAAACTAAACTTTTCTCTATGTCCCACGATCGACTCTCAGGTGCCTCAGTGCAATGTTGTTACTCTGATGTTTACAGTTTCCATGCTTGGTTAGGCACGGAGCCCAAGGGATATTCCAGTTTCCAGCTTCTCACTGCACTATGGCTGAAAGACCTTAGACAGTGGCCTTTCCTCACGGTGCCTCTGCAGGCAGAATATGCCTCTGCAGAATTGGTTTTATTATCACATGTACTCACATGAGTACATTGACAAGTTCACAAGCTGCCACTTACAACACCATCTGAGGTACAAAGATACCTTGGTACAGATACTTAAGCACCCTGAGCTTTAATGTGCCCTTGTGCATGCAGTCCTGCACCCTGGAATGTGTCATGTTGAGACCAAATCTTCACACTGCATGGCCCACAGGTTTCAGGGAGACAGAAGGGCATCTTTTACTCAATTGATAGTCCTCCAGGCACAATCGATGTTTGTCTCACTGGGTGTCCTGGGAATGATCCAACAGAGCAGAGTCCCATATCATGGAGCTACTCGGGATGAACCTCATCAAGATCAAATGAATCTCCCTCCAGACCTCTTCACAAAGGCACATTCCAATGTGAGGTGGACAATGGTCTCTTCCTCACAAAAAAAAAACACTTCATGGTCAAAGTGCAGGGGCGGAGGGAGAATTTGCGTGGGTTGGTTATGAAGGATGTGACAGGAAGGATCTGTCTCACCGGCAGCCAGCCTACACCTTGGTGCTTATTTGTTAGTTCTGGCAATAAGACATTCTGCTGAATCTCTTTGACAGCCTGCTCAGTGAACCACCTGACAGGACCTGCCATCTTCTTTTCTCACACAGCCTTGAGGATGTTACATGTCGACCACTCCATCATGGCTTTGTGCTGAAAGATGTCATTCTGCGCAATCTTCTTTGCAGCATGGCATGGTGTAGCAGTATGGAGCATTCCACAGCAATATCACCAGACCCATCCTTCACAACACTATGGACAGGTAGAACCTCAGCTGGCAGTGACATGTGGTGTTTGCAAACCAAAGGTCTACGTACAACTTGTTACGGCAACACAAAGAGGTATCCATCAGCATGAGGTTGAGGATGTATTTTTCCCATTTATCTAGAGACCTGTATGTCATGAAAATCAGTCCATTTTCAACATCCAGGTAAAGTGGAAGCAACTGGGATGGTTGCCACAGTGCAGGAGTGAATAATGGGCCAGACCCATGTATAGTACAGCTCCAGCAGGAGCAACCCACACTACATGACCGGGTTCTTACCTACAACAGACACTCTCACATGTTCAGTTTATGTCAGAACATGGCTACTTGCTCCTTCTTGTTTTTATTGCATGCCCTACCCTGTCTGAATCATATCCTAATCCCCTTCATGCAATCGGACCTGAGAGTGAAGGGGACAAAGGTTCATTTGGCCCAGTTCCTGAACAACCTTGCTCTTGCCTCAATTTACCTTGGCTCATCAGGCTAGTTAGAGCTGGCTGCAAATGCTAACCATTTCGGCCTACTGTCAGCAGAAGACAGGGACAATGTCCATGTGCAGGGAGCCTTGACCTGAGTACCTTCACTATCTAGGATAGTCACCTAACTTGTACCCATATCATTGCTGATGGACCCAGCAAGGAATTCTATTGAACCCATGCACAGGACACAGGAGAGTGTGCACACCTGCTTGACTCCAGGATTGAACAGAAAGATTTCTAATTCCTGCCCATTCACTGAAAATACCTTACTGACATTTGAGTAGAGCAGCTGAATCCCGTTTTAATTCTCTCCCCATATGTCATTCTGTAGACCATGCCCATCATGTAGGCGTGGGATATTTTGACAAGGTCCAGGCTGATGAGGTGGATTTCCATCTCCCATTACCTGTAGGTGCTGAGGTGCAGTATCTCACACTCCTGCAAAAAAGTGATATCAAGAAATTGAACTGGTAATGGGCCCTGACAACATTCTGCCAATACAACTAAAGACTTGTGTTGCAGAATTTGCTACACCTCTAGCCAAGCTGTTCCAGTACAGTTACAACACTGGCATCCATCGACAATGTGGAAAATTGCCCAGGTGGGTCCTGTACACAAAAAGCAGGACAAATCTTAACCCATCCAATTACTGCCCTCACAGTTTCCTCTCAATCATCGGTAAAGTGATGAAAGGTGTCATCAACAGTGCTATCAAGCAGCACCTGCTCAGCAGTAACCTGCTCAGTGATGCCCAGTTTGGATTCTCAGCTCCTGACCTCATTACAGCCCTGTTCAAACATGGACATAAGAGCTGAATCCCAGGGGTGAGATGAGGTGATAGTGACAGCTGACTGAGTGTGGCATCATGGAGCCCTAGCAAAACTGGAATGAATGGGAATCGGGGGTATACTCTTGGCTGGTTAGAGTCATACCTGGCACAGAGGAAGATTGCTGAGGTTATTGGAGGTTAGTAATCTCAGCTCCCGGACACCTTTACATGAATTCCTCAGAATAGTGCCCTAATCCCAACCATCTTCAGCTGCTTCATCAATGACCTTCTGTCCGTCATAAGGTCAGAACAGGGGATTTTTGCTGATGATTACAAAATGGTGAGCACCATTTGCAACTCCTTAGATACTGAAGCAGTCTGTGTCCAAATGCAGAGAGATCTGGACGATATCCAGGCTTGAGCAGACACGAGGCAAATAACAGTTGCACCACACAAATGCCAGGCAATGACCATCACCAATAAGAGACAATCTAACCAATGCCCTTTGACATTCAATGATGTTACCATCACTGAATCCCTCACAATCAACATCGTCAGGGTTACCATACACCAGAAACTCAACCAGCCGAATAGTAGCTGCAAGAATAGGTCCAGACGCTAGGAATCCTGTGGTGAATAATTCACCTCCTGACTCCCCAAAGCCTGTCCACCATCTACCAGGCATAAGTCAGGAGTGTGATGGAATACGCCCCACTTGCCTGGATGGGTGCAGCCCCAACAACAATTAAGAAGCTTGACACCATCCAGAAAAAGCAGCCCGCTTGATTAGCACTACATCCACAAGTATCCCCTCCCTCCCACCACTGACACGCAGTAACAGCAGTGAGTTCTACTTACAAGACACACTGCAGAAATTCACGAAAGATCCTTCGGCAGCAGCTTCCAAACCCACGGCCATTTCCATCTAGAAGGACAAGGGCAACAGATACATGGAAATACGGCCCCCTGAAAGTTCCCTTCCAAACCACTCACCATCCTGACTTGGAAATATATCACCATTCCTTCACTGTCACAAGGTCAAAATCCTGGAATTCCCTCCCTAAGGGCACCGTGGGTCAACCTCCACCTCATGGATAGCAGGCAACTCACAACCATCTTCTCGATGGCAACTAGGGATAAGTAATGAATACTGGCCCAGGCAGCATTGCCCAGGTCTCGTGAAAGAACAAAAAAAAAAATGCCTCTCCTTTTAGCAACAGTTGAAAAATCAAACAAATTTTTAATAAGAGATAGCAAGAACTGCCGATGCTGGAGTCAGAGATAACACAGTGTGGAACTGGAGGGACACTGCAGGCTGGGCAGCATCAGAGGAGCAGGAAAGTTGACTTTTCGGGTCGGGACCCTTCTTCAGAAATGGGGAGGGGAAAGGGAGCTCGGAAATAAATAGAGAGGAGGGATGTCCTAGGGAAGGGAGGTGGGATGATGATAAGTGGGTGCAAGTAAGGAGTGGTGGTGATTAGTCAGTGGGATGGAAGGGGCAGGTATGTGGGAGAGAAAATGGACAGGTTGTGTCAGGTCAAGGAGGCAGGGTTAAGACGGAGGGTTGGTCATGAGATGAGGCCAGGGGTGGGGAGATTTTAAAACTGGTGAATTCCATGTTTAGGTCATTGGGCTGCAGGCTCCCGAAGTAGAACATGAGGTATTGCTCCTCCAGTTTATGGGTGGTGTCATTGTGACACTGGGGGCGGCCCAGAATAGACATGTCATCCAGGGAGTGTCAGGGGCTGTTAAAATGGTTGGCAACCGGAAGGTGTTGTCATTTGTTGCATACAGAACGCAAATGCTCCACAAAACAGTCTCCGAGTCTCTGCTTGGTCTCAAGGTAGGGAAGGCCACATTGAGAGCAGCAGATGAACATCCCCCCTCACTTCCATTCAAGGCACTAAACAAACCTTCCACATTAAACAGGGGTTCACCGGCACATATGTCAACTTGGTCTACTGCATCCACTGCTCCCGATGTGGCCTCCTCTACCTAGGTGAGACCAAGCAGTGACTCGGAGACCGTTTTGTAGAGGATCTACGCTCTGTACACGACAAACAACAACATCTTCAGGTCCATTTTAACTCCCCCTCCCACTCCCTGGGTGACATGTCCATCCTGGGCCTCCTCCAGTGCCACAATGACACCACCCGCAAACTGGAGGAGCAATATCTCATATTCCGCCTCAGGACCCTACAGCTCAATGGCCTAAACATGGAATTCACCAGTTTTAAAATCTCCCCCCTCCCCCGGCCTCATTCCATGTCCAACCCTCCCTCTCATCCCCGCCTTCTTGACCCGACACAACCTGTCTATCTTCTCTCCCACCTATCTGCCCCACCCATCCCACTGACCAATACCCACCACTGCCTACCTCCACTCACCTATCACCATCCCACCTACGTTGCCCAACCCCACCCCTCCTCTCTATTTATTTCTGAGATCCCTTCCCCCTCCCCATTTCTGAAGAAGGGTCCTGACTTGAAACGTCAACTTTCCTGCTCCTATGATGCTGCCTGGCCTGCTGTGTTCCTCCAACTGCACCTGTAATGTTGATTCCAGAATAGCACACCACATATGTGTGCAATGAGATATGTGCATGCCTCTAATCCTGAACACTTTGGCATCCCTGGTTTTAATTGCTCCTGGCAGTGCCTTCAGTTGCCTGGGCCCAGTGTTCTGTCATTCCCTCCACAATCCTCTCTGCTACAATTCTGTCCTCCTGTAAGGCACTCCCTGAAAACAAACTTTATGAACATGTTTGATTTTTCTTTCTTTATTCATTCGTGGAATGTGGACTTTGTTGGCTAAGCTGACATTTATTGCCCAGCCCTAACTGGCCAAAGGGCAATTGAGAATCAACCACATTGCTGTGGGTCTGGAGTCACATGTAGGCCAGACCAGGTAAGGATGGCAGTTTCCTTCACTAAAGGTCATTAGCGAAGTAGATGGGTTTTCCCCTGACAATCAGCAATGGCTTCAAGGTCATCATTAGACTCCTAATTCCAGGTTTTTATTGGATTCAAATTCCACCGTCTAACAAGGTGGGATTCAAACCTGGGACCCCATGTCATTACCTGGGTCTCTGGATTAACAGGCCAGCAATAATACCATTAGGACATCGCCTCCCTCTCCTTTGATGTTGACCTTAGACGTTTTACTTTAAAGGGATTCAAAATTACCAACAGGAAGGGAGCATGTTTATCTGATAATAACAGTATCGGTCCTTTCTGTTAGTTCCCTTGACTATCTATTGAATTAAAACACTGAATGTCATATCAAGCTAGTGCACTAGGTAGTGCACTAGCAAAGCAAAGTAAGCCTCTCAGCACCACATGATTATTATTCATTTGTGATTGGCGTTACAGAAAATAAGCCAGATGGTTTCATTCTTGTATCTGGTGCCTATGGATTTGCAATGCACGCATCAATATTAAAGTCTGAAATTGAGCAAACGTCTGGCAAACCTGAAGCACAAAAGGGAGTGAGATGCAGTCACACTGCATATACATCTCATGCAATGTGTGGCACAGCACATGGGCCTGACCTGGGCATTGAAAAACACTTTGGATTCTCCAGTCAAAAAGAATTCTTAGGCTCAAATTGCTCTTAGGCCACTTCTGCTGTCTCTGCTGTTGCCAGCTGAATAATAAATTTGATAAACAGCTGGAAACTTCGCCCCAGAGGAGGGTCGTGAAAAGGGATTATCTTTGAGGTGGAACAGTCTGTCTGCCCAAAAGCTATTTGCTTCTTAATGGGACTTACAAACATTAGACAGATGCGGTCCAAAAAGGGGGGGAAATAAAGAAGCAACATGTGTTTACAATAAATATCACATGTGAATATTCAGTAACTTATGAGATTAGCTTGCTTTATTTTCTAAAGTTATATTCTTCTAGCATTTCACCTGGTAAGTCAGAAGCAGGTGGGGCCTTTAAATAGAACAAGTGGATTACTTAAACATGGTCTGCACCTGAAATTCAGTCATCATTTAACCTAACTGGACCAGATCCATAAACATTGTGATTACAAGAGCAGTTCAAATGATGGATATTCAAAGACAACTGATGTATCTCCTCAGAGATAGTAAGAACTGCAGAAGCTGGAGTCAGAGATAACACAGTGTGGAACTGGAGGAATACAGCAGGCCAGGCAGCATCAGAGGAGCAGGTAAGCTGACGTTTCGGGTTGGGACCCTTCTTCAGATGTATCTCATGTCTCCCCAAAACTTTACCACCACCTATAAGGCACAGGGGGCCTGACGGGATCTGATGAATGTAGCTCCAACAATATTCAGGAAACATACAACCATCCAGGACAAAGTAGGCCACTTGGATTGGCACCCATCCACCACTTTAAACTTTAGTAAAAGTTGCTGGAAAAGCTCAGCAGGTCTGGTAACATTTGTGGAGAGAAATCAAAGTTAACTTTTCAGATCAAGAGACCCTTCCTCAGAGTTCTGCCAGACTTGCTGAGCTTTTCCAGCAACTTCTACTTTTGTCTCTGATTTACAGCATCCACAAGTTCTTTTGGTTTTTACCTTCAACGTTAACTCTGTCTACCTTTGGTGGATAGTGGCAACAATGTGTACAATGTCCTAGATGCATTGCAGCAACTCACCAAGGACTTTTGACAGCAACTCCCAACCCTTCACCATCGTTACAACAGATGCATGGGAACAACACCACTTCCAGCTTTCCCTCTAAATTATGCACCATCCCACATTGGTAATATAGTACCATTCTTTCATCATGACAAGTCCAAGATTAGTCTCCCCAAAACAGCACTGCGGACACAACTTCATATGCACTACAGCTATTCAAGAAAACAGCTCACCATCAACTTCTTGAGGTCAATTAGAAACGAGTTATGCGACAAAGTTAACGTTATATTTATATAGCTTCCAATATCATGATGAAAATATTGTGACAATGCTACGGCTTTAAGAGGTTATTATGTCCTGGTTTTGTTTTGAAGAGTGGTTGTAAGGCAGAGGCACCAAGCAGTCTACCAAACCCACTGGAGTAAACAGCTTGTGAGGCCTTGGGCTTTTTAAACGTTGAAACAATGGAGGCAGCCTGGCTGGGTGTGGCCAGCACTCTCAGACCAGGATTTCTAGTTTTGTTTTCAGTTTTTGGTTTTTGCTTTGAGCAGTTGCTGTCATGGGCTTGAAGAAAATATCTTTTCCCTTTCTCAGTTACAGTTAGAAGCTGGGGTTTCTCTCTGCTACTGGGATACCGATGAGACAAATCTATTTTTTTTGGAATGTGCCTTTTTGCCATGTGTTGGTTATGGGATGTTACTATACTGGAACAGTTAATTAGTCATAGTTACTATATCTATTGTTCAGTTAAATTTTCCAATAGAGTTAAGTTATTCTAAATTCCTTCTTCTTCGGTCGTATTTTAACTACAGTGTTTAAATAAATTATTTTTTACTTAACCTTGAATAGTTTGACCAGTCGCATTACATCTGGAACACTACACTTCACTTTTGCCTTTACAATAAGAAGCATTAGGGTCTTAGCTACATTTTAAAATATTTTAATGGACAATAGGAACATCTAAACATTGATAGAAAGTATGGACAGATGCAGCATCTTTAATATATTACCTGTCAATCTCTTGTCTGTTTGACTGTAGATTAAGGTGTTCTCTTCCCATTTCCATTCTTTATCTGTCTTGGTATCTCCATTCTATTCTGCCTCTCACACCAACCTCCCCCATTCCCTCCTAACTCTTCACTTTTGACTCTGCTTTCTTCTCAGTTCTCTTACGGGAAGATGATGAGTGGTAATGACAAGGAAACATGGAAAATTAAGCTATCAGGAGAGATTACTTTTGGATGGGAATAGCAGAGGCAATATCCCCAGATCCCCATCCCATTGTTCTGGTCCCTACCTGACCATGTGTCTCTTTCCCTTGAAGAATTTCTGTTTGTCTTCAAATTTCAATTTGCCTTTCAAGTAAAAATAAATCAAATTAGGAGGAGGAAAGAACCTGCCTGTCTTTCTCTTTATTTGTATCTTTCTTGCTGTCCTTCCTCTCTGCGTCCTAGTGATAGAAATAAGAATCTCTGTCTCACAGGTTAATGAATTACCACAGTTTGTTCTTAACCATTAATAAAATGCAGGGAGGCAAAGGCCTAGTCGTATTATTGCTGGACTGTTAATGCAGAGATCCAGGTAATGTTCTGGGGACCAGGGTTTGAATCCTGCCATGGCAGATGCAGAAATTTGAAGTCAATAAAAATCTGGAATGAAGAGTCTAATGATGACCAAGAATCCATCGTCAATTGTTGGTTCACTAATGTCCTTCAGGGAAGGGAACTGCCATCCTTACCTGGTCTGGCCTACACGTGACTCCAGACTCACAGCAATGTGGTTGACTCTAAAGTGCCCTCTGGGTAATTAGGGATGAGCAATAAATGCTGGCCTAGACAGCAACGCCCTCACCCTATGAATTAATTTTAAAAAAAGTTAGACTTTCAAAATCTTTATCTTAAATTGGAGCGAAATAGCTACAGCCAATTTCAATTTATTTTAATTTTGATTTTAAGGTAACATTCTGTTATTCTGGACTTGCTCATTAGCAGAGTTTATCTGTAACTACACTATCAGTTCCTTTAATCATTTTACACATCTTAATTAGGTAGATACTTAATCTTCCATGTTTAAGGCAATACAAGTCTAGATTAGAGAAGGCACCCTCAGAACTTGGCAATACAGGATCTGATTGGAAACCTGGCAATAATGTGCCAGTTCGACAGCATCCAAGGAACAGGAAAGTCAATGCTTCAGGTTGGAACCTTTTTCCTTCCGACCCAAAATGTTGAGTTTCCTGCTCCTTGGATGCTATCGAACTGGCACATTATGCCAGGTTTCCAATCAGATCCTCTACTGCTGAGTTCTGACTTGCTGTGCTTTTCCAGCTCCACATTTTTTTAAAATCTAGCTTCCAGCATCTGCAGTGCTATCTGTTTCCATAACATGCTGGTTGCTGAAGTTAAGTGAGGAGACAGCAGGATTACTCATTCTGGGCAGATTCAGATGAAGGTCCAAAGGGTAAGCTGTGAAATTCTACCTGTTAGTTCTTTTCATTGCAAAGATCACCTGTTTCCAACACTGTAACATCACCTGGCTTTGCAATAACTCAGTCTATCTGCTGCTCACCTTGCCTTTAGCATGGGTACTCCAGTGCTGTCATTGTTGGCCTCAGACAGAGTTAGACAGATTTTCGATAAACAATGGTGTTAAAAGATATATGGAGCAGTTAGGGAAAGAGAGGTTGAGACTACAACATGATTAGCTTCAACCTTATTGTTTGGCAAAGCATACTTTACGGGCCAAATAGCTTACTCCTCCTCCTCAGTCCTGTGTTCCTCTGTTTTACATCCTCTACGTTCTGAATGTTGTCAGTCCCTCAAAAGCCTCCAATTTAAAATTCCTATCCTATATTTAAATATTGTCTCTGTTACTGCGTCTAACTTTACAGCCTCACCAATTACCAATACCCCTCATCGTCTGATGGATTTTTTTTACCCACCCTCCTTCTTCCTTCAGATTACCTGTAAGTGCCTTCAGTTATCTTAGCCCATGCTTTAATATTCTCTTTGCATCAATCTACATCTTCACCTACTATGCATTCTTTAAGATCCTGCTTAAACCCCATCTTTTGACCAAGCTTTTTATGAACATGGCTAGTAGTTTTGCTTTCCTCCCTACTGTAATTTTTTAAAAAATACAACTAAACAGTTTTTTTGCATGTTTGGAGGTTTTTTCTATGTTACGGGTGCTACATAAATGCAAGTTGTTGTTGAACTGATGGTATATTGACTAATTTCACCATCCAGTCCCTCTCATTTGTTTGTATGAAAAATAGACTGCTCAATATAAAGACAAAACAAGATGCCAACTGTGAATTCCAGGTCACAATCTTAAAAGAGTGGCTCATTTGGTTGATTTTCCTAAGCTAATCAAAGTTTTCTCTTGCACTTTAAGACATTTTAAACTAAACTTGATTGAATTACTGCCTTGGCAATTCTTGCCAACTATTCATTATACTAAGTGAACTGGACATTTGGAGACACATGACAAATTTGCGCTTTTATGGACTGCCTCTGACTTATTAAATATCCTGATGGAGGTGACTAGCTGTAGGAGAAACACAAAAGTTTCTAAAAGGTATTTCTGATGCCAATGGCCTCATAGAATCTCAAAAGTTTATTTAAACTAATCGACAAAGGAACAGAAGAAATCCTTCCATACAGAGGATTGTTAAAGTTTGGAACGTACTACCTGAAAGGATGGTGGAACTAAATGCCAAGAAACTTTCTTAAGGCAAACAGACCTACACTTCAGTGATGACAGAAACAGAGTTCATGTATCAAGGTCAATTTCACCACAACTACTTCCGAAAACCATTTTCAAGGAGTTATTTCAAACACAAAATGGAAATTCTGTTCCTCTCTCCATAAATGCTGCCAGACCTATTGAGTTTATCCAGCACTTCTGTTTTTAATTTCAGATTTCCAGCATCTGCAGTATTTTACTTTTGTTTGATGTACAGAGCAGGGGAAATGTGAAGGATTATAGGGAGAAAGTGGAGGGGTGGAAATTAACTAGATAGTGCTTTCAAAAAGTTTGCAGAGATATGAAGGGCCGAATGGGCTTCATCTGTGCTGATAAATTCTATGAGAAAGGACCTTTTTGCCTCACTAGATAACTTTCCAGCCAATCAAACCTTTTGTCTTCTTGCTGTAGCTGTTTTCGTAATGACACAGGCCTCAGTTGCTTTTCCGAGTAAGAAAAGTCAAATTGACCCTAATAGTTTTCTAGAACCTATCCTTCAGAAAACAAAGCTCGCAACATAGGGAAATTCCTTGTGGATGAGAATACAGGAATAAGAAGAGGCCAATTATCTCCTCAAGCCTGTTGCATCCTCAATGAGATCATGGCTGATTTGCAACCTGAATTCATTAGTTTTTTTTTAAAGATCTTTCAGGAAGAATGGATATTCATCCCAATTGCCCTTGAGAAGGTGATAGTGAGCTGCTTAAACCACTGCGGTCCTCAGAGGTGTAAGGACACCCACACTGCAGTTGGTGAAGACGTTCCAAGATTTTGAACCAGCAGTACTGATGGAATGACAATATATTTCCAAGGCAGGATGGTGTGTGGCTTGGAGGGGAACTTGTAGGTGATGGTGTCTCCATATACCTGCAGCCCTTGACCTTCTTGGGAGGGGGAAGCATGAGTTTAGAAGCTGCTCTTGTGTAGGGGCTTCAGGACACTGGAGCAACTTTGTCATGAAGCTTCACATCACTGATCATACATAGCACAGAGTTAGAATACTCCAGAATTAGAGATAGTCTTGGACATAACACATGAACAAGTTTAGCCCTTTGCTCATGTGACTCCAACATATAGAATCCCAACAGTGTGGAAGCAGGCCATTCAGCCCATCGAGTTAGCACCAACCCTCCGAAAAGCGTCCCGCCTGGACCCCCTATCCAATAACCCTGTATGGCTAACTAATCGACCCAACCTACACATCCACGGACACTGTGAGCAATCCACCCTAACCTGCACATCTTTGGACTGTGGGAGGAAACTGGAGCATCCGAAGGAAACCCACGCAGACACAGGGAGAATGTGCAAACTCCACACAGACAGCGGTGCTAACCACTGAGCCACTGTACCGGTTCTAGTTGCCATGCACAGCAGTACTTAGTACTCAGGTAGGATAAGTATTCTTGCTTTGAAGTCTAAATCTGAAGACAGTTCTTGACTTTGCCTTCTCCTCAACTCATCTGTAAAGAGCCCAAACCCATAATGGGGCATCAAACCACATGAGAAAAGACTGTCGAAGGAACCTTGGTGAGTTACTGCAGTGCAACTTCCAGATTGTACATAGTGATGGAAAAGTGCATGTTGATGTTGGTGGATTGCAAGGCAATCAAACAGTCTACTTTGTCCTGGGTTGTGTCATGTTGGTTGAGTATTGGAGCTGCAATGGTATGTAAAGAATATTCCATCACTTGTGGATGATGGACAGGTTTTCGGGAGAGAGGAGAGAAGTTACTCACTGCAGAACATCCAGCCTATGACCCGCCCTTGTAGTCATTGTTTGTATGGCTGGTCCAGTTTAGTTGCTGCCTTTGCCCTATATTCATTAAAGTATTTGGCTTAAAGAAATCTATAAATCTCAATTTTCAAAATAAAGCTTGATCTTGCATAAGAGAATTCCAGACCTCCACCACCCTCCATGTGAAAAAATGTTTTCTAATTTCAATCGTAAAAAGTCTTAAAAAAGAGCCGGAAAAGAAGCTTGAACAGATCAACAATGTTCTGGTTAAATGGTAGGGCAGGCTTGAGGGACCGAAAAGCCTATATCTGCATTTGTGGAGGTTGTCAGAGGTGCTACAGAAACGTCAAGTATTTTCCTTCTGTCAAAATGTTGCAAATTAGGAAAGAAATGAGTAGGTGTGGTGCTGGGAGGTGAGATGTCATGAAATGAAACGTCTAAGAGTACATTCAACAAAGCCATGGCCACACTGGTTAGCCATCGCTCAGTAAGGGTAACAAGCTCTGCAAGAAAATAAATGGGGAAGGTAGAAGGCACAGGGCGGAAGTGAAGGTGGAACAAACAAGCTTAAAATAGTAAGGATTCTTAGTTGTAAGTAGTTCTTGAAAAGATTGAAGACTGCAGAAAAAGCATCTTTGAAATTGGTTCCCAGGCATTTCAGCCTTTACTCGATGGCAATTTCAACTGGCAACACTATTAATCGCGAGTTGTAGTTCAATAAACCATTCTACTGCCAAACCAAAGTGCAGTGAGTCTGTGGAAAGGTCCTTCACACAGCAAGATGCCAGCACCAGTCTGTGTCATACTGTAGCAAGTTAGCAGATTAATTTTTACTGCCTGGGCTCAAATTCCTTGTACAGTTATTGGCACTCAAATACAGAATATGCTTATCCTTCTCCTAATTATAGACATTATGCGAGAGGATTTGAAACCTGGTTCAAGGAGCCTGCGTTGTTATCACCATGAAGAGACTTCCCCTCATCCGCTTCCATCTTAGGAATTTTGTAAAGGAGTAGGCCATTCGGCCCATCAAGCCTGCTTCACCTTTCATTACAATCATGGCTGAATGAACATTTCAATGCCTGTTACCCACATTATCCCCATTAGCCTGTATGCCATTGATAATCAAAAATTATCAACCTCGAAACATACTCAAAGACTCAGCCTCCAAGGTCCTCTAGGGAAGAGAATTCCAAAGATTCACCACCCCTTGTGTTAAAGATTTCTCCTCATCTTAGTCCTAAATGGTGTCCACTTATTTTAAGTTGTGCCCTTTGTTCTAGATTCCCCAACCAAGGGAAACATCTTACTTGTATCTACCCTGTTGATCCCTTTATGTACTGGATAGGTTTCCATGGGATCACCACTTATTCTTCAAATCTCTATAGAATTCAGGCCCAGTTTGCATGACCTCCCATCATAACACATTCCTGCCATCCTGGGAATAAATCTGGTGAATCTTTGTTGCACTCTGTCTCTTTGGCAATAATATCTTTCCTGACATAAAGAGACCAAAACTGCACACAGTACGCCAGGTGCAGTCTAACCAACCTCCTACATAACTGAAGCAAGACTGCATCACTCCTGTACTTAAATCCGATTGCAACAAAGACTAAAATTCCCTTAGCCTTCCTAACAGCTTGCTGCACTTTAGCCTTCTATGACTTATTGACTAAGACACTCAAGTCCCTTTGCACATCACACTTTTCAACCTTTCACCACTTAAGCAATATTTTGGACATCTGCCCTTCCTATCAAAGTAACTAATCACACCACGCTGTCCATCCCCACTTTTCCCTGACCTGCATCCGTTCTCCAGGGAGGAAGCGTAAAATCTGACCTCTGACACTCTCGCTATTTCAGATGCATTGTTCATTATCAACTTGGTTCTGAAGAAGAGTCATACCACATTCAAAACATGAACTCTGTTTCTCTCTCCACAGATGCTGCCAGACCTGCTCATCTTCTCCAGGGTGTTTTGTTTGCATTTCAGATCTCATGAATGGAGTTGAAACAATTAATTTAAAAATGTTACAATGGTTTACTGACTTTGAGCTGTCTGTGTCGACCACAGCTACCAGCTACACGAATGGAAACAAAGTAGCCAACCCACAAGCTTCACACCTTGGGCTCCACTTCTCATTGGGATCTCCACCCCTTCCCAACCAAAATTCCTCGGCTTACGTGAAGTGCAGTATCCTCTTCTTCCCAGAACTCCTTGTACCCAACAAGAACCTCATAGTCAAAAAGATCCACCTGGTTCCAATCACTACAGAGATGTTAGAAATCATTTATGTGTGAGTATATGGAGGTGAGGTTTTAGATGCACTGTATTCCCAACCGTGGCCACTCCCTGCTTCTGGCACAACAGCTGCCTGCCAAGGTGATTGGCTAGCATACCTGATGGGGTGGGACTTCCTATCACTGAAGCGCAGAAGTGTTAGTCCAAAGTCATTAAGCTACACCAGCCCAAAGCAAATTATCACAGTGGGGCAGCCAGATTTGATGCTGGTGAGCTGGCCATTGACTTTTCAACTCAGGGGACAGGAGCAAGAACAAGGAATACAGTGCATCTAAAACCTCACCTCCATATACTCACACATAAATGATTTCTAACATCTCTGTAGTGATTGGAACCAGGTGGATCTTTTTGACTATGAGGTTCTTGATTGGGGTTGTTAACCTGGGCCAATCAGGCAGTCCTGGCTGACAGATATTAACAGGGGATTCAGAATCTACTCAGTTCAAGGGACCGATTCCGAGCTGGCTCGCTACAGCCAGTATACTGTCCACATGTAAATAAAGGGTGACTTGGTGATGGGGTACTGGCCTCTTTGCAGTTATTTCAATCTCTAATAGCGAAAACGTTTTGGCTAAATAAATTTTAGTTTCATGCTTTCCAACCCCCTCACTTTTTATAAATAACGAAATTACATTTGTTGTTTTCCAATCCAATGGAGACCTCAGTCTAGATAATTTTGGAAAATTCAAACCCAATGCATCGACTCTACCACTAACCCTAAGGATAAAGTCCAACAGGACCCAGGCACTTATCAGCTCACACCACTTTGCTCAGTGCCACTTGCCTGGTGATTATAATATTCTTGAGTTCCTTCCTCCTTTCCATTTCCTGATTTGTAGCTTTTTCTGAAATGTCCCTTACATCCTCGATAGTGAACACTGCTCTTTCACACTGTAATTTACAGATACTCTTGTGCCACATTGCTGCTCATCTATTTCATACTGTTACGATGTAAAGTGCTGCTTCAGCCTAACTGCATACTCTGTTAAATGGATACAGATGAACAATGCATACATCTGTTCGAAAAGCAAGCCTGCTGTTCTGTTATGAGAATTTCCTGCCTACATGTTGCCTCCCCTCAGTCCTTTCTTGTAGCTTTTCTTCATGCAAGGCGCGTTCTGTTGAATTGCATTGCTGCAGCATCATTCAGTTATGGTTGTGGAACCATACATGGAGCCCCAAGCACAAAACCGAGCCGAACTTCAAGGTATCACAACAAAAGGGGCTTGACAGCGAATGTTTTTCTCTGTTTAGCAATTTAACCACGAACTATGGTAATAAGAAAGGATCCCAATTTGGTCCTGACAGTTTACAAGTGTGTGGAGTTGCTAACACAGTTTGCTCTCAAATAGTAAAACCCTTGTTGCTGTAAAAGGAGTTTTTTGCTCTGGAGGTTAATTACTCATAAAAACAAAGTAATCCAACTTTAATGAGATGCCTGTGTTGAAAATAATCAGTTTTAAAAATCAGAGTTGTTTCTGTAATTGATGCTCGTGAAATGGAAATCTTCACAATAGGCTAGAAATTATTGCCCACAACAATGAGGGGTATAAATGGCAGGGTTGTAATTGTACAGAAAGTCATGGCAATATCAGAGAGCAAAAAAAAAGAAGAAAAAACTGTGCATGCAGTACATCAGAAACAAAAACAGAAATTGCTGGAAAAGCCCAGAAGGTCTGGCAGCAGCTGTGGAGAGAAATCAGAGTTAACGTTTCGGGTTGAGTTGCTCAGAGGAGGGGTCAATCGAACCAAAACATTAAATCTGATTTCTCTCCACTGATGCTGCCAGATCTGCTGAGCTTTTTCAGTAATTTCAGAGAAGGCAGGCTTTGATGATTCTCTGTAAACACTCACTAACTCTGCAACCTCTTTCAGGCCAACAACCATCTAAGAGTTCAGCGTTCCTCAACACTGGTGTCTTGTAAATCCCTCATTTCCATGCCTTTCCACTGACAGAGGTTTGGGCGTTAAACTCTGAAAGTTTCTCTCTACACTTTTCCTTTCTTTGTCTTCAGTATTGGTGGAGCAATTCAACTCAGAGCACTCAGCTGAGAAATCTCCTCTCTAATCCTTTCCATTTCTTTCCTCCTTTAAAATGCATAAGACCCATCTCGCTAAGCAAGCTTTTGGTCATCTGTCCTCAGTGTCAAAATATTTTTTAAAAATTTGTTCATGGGGCATAGGTATCATTTATCACTTTTCCCCCCCCAGAGGACAGTTAAGAGTTAATCACTGTGGCTCTTGGGTTACACACAGGCCTGATCATTGAGAGATGGCAGATTTCATCATGGAATGCCTTTAGCATGGAATCAGGTCATTCAGCCCATCGAGTCCACACCTACCCTTTGAAGATCATCCCATCTAGACCCACACCCTTACCCTATAACCCCACAGTTCCCATGGCTAATCCACCTAGCCTGCATATCCCTGGACACTTTGGACAATTTAGCATGGCTAATCCACCTAACCTGTACATCTTTGGACTGAGGGAGAAAACTGGAGCACCCAGAGGAAACCCATGCAGACACGGGGAGAACGTGCAAACTCCACACAGACAGTCACTCAAGGATGGAGCTGAACCCGAGTCCCTGGCGCAGTGAGGCAGCAGTGCTAACTGAGCCACCATGCTACCCGCTTTCCCTCCCTAAAGGACATTCATGAACAAGAATGGGGTTTTTATAGCAATCAAAAATATTTATATGATAGCTATTAGGCCAGATTTTTATTCCAGATATTTTAATTGAATTTAAATTTCATTATCTGATGGAATCCAAACCCATGTCTTCAGAACATTACCCAGGGTTTCTGGATTATGACAAACAGGAGGCTGGAAGAACACAGCAGGCCAGGCAGCATCTGGAGGAAAGGAGCGGTCAACGTTTCAGGTATTACCTTCTTCAGGAGGGCATTACCACCATGCCACTGCCTCCCCTCATGAAGTGCCTTGAAATGTGTTGCTATGTTAAAGGTGCTGTATAAATGCAATTTGTTGTTGAGACAACATTAACCCTTTGAGCAACAGAGAACTTCAGACTGACATAGAACTCCAGATTTTCCACTGGCACTGTGTCATGCCAATGCTGGTGACACTGGGGAGTGCAAGTGTTTTTTAATCATTCACAGGATCTGAGCATTGCTGCCTGGGTCTACATTTATTGCTCATCCCTAGTTGCCCTTGAGGAAGTGATGGTGAGCTGCCTTCTTGAGCCGCTGCACTCCATTTGGTTTCAGTCCATCTACAATGCAGTTAGGGAGAGAGTTCCAGGATTTTAACACAGTGACACCAATGGAACGCCTATATATTTTCACATCTGGATAATGAATAGCTGAGTGTGTCTGCTGTAGTTCAAATGATAGCTTCTGATTCTCAAGATTAGGTAGTCAATTCCTAATCCAGGAATCCTGCACAGACATATTGGGTAGTGCAGTCACTATGGACCCATTAGAGAGAGACAGCTGGTGGTGAGCTTAATCTGAATGTTACCTCACCTCAGACAAGGGCTGAGGATGAGAAGGTAGGACTTGCATGGTGACCTCGGTTGTCGGAATTGGACTCACACTGCTGACTTCGCAAACCAGCTGTCCACCAAACTGAGCGAACCTGCAGCACTGTGGGTGGCAATGGCCTAGTGGCGTTATTGCTGGACTATTGATGCAGAGACCAACTGTTCTGGGACCCAGGTTTGAATCCTACATGGCAGATGGTAGAATTTGAATTCAATAAAAAAAATGTGATTTGGAATAGAGTGATGATCATGAATCAATTGTTACGGAAAAGCACATCCTGATCACTAATGCCCTTCAGAGAAGGAAGCTGCAATCCTTACCTGGTCTGGCCTACATGGGACTCCAGACCCAGCGCAATGTGATTGACCTTTAACTGCCCTTTGGGCAATTATGGATGGGCAATAAATACTGCCTAGCCAACGACACCCTCAACCCAGGAATGGATTTTTTTTTTCAAAAAGCGAGAGAATGCCGTACTGTTGGAGTTGCTCTATCTCAGCTGGACACAAGAACGCTCACCACTATTTCAAAAGTTAGAGGCCATCACCTTTGTACACTGGCAAATATTTATTCCTCAAACAACATCACTCTAACAGATTATCTGCTCGTCATTACTTCCCTGATTGTGGGAATTCACTGAGTACCAAGTTGCTGTCATGTTTCTTACTTTACAATGGTGACTGCATGTCACAGCCTGTTGGCTACAAAGCATTTTGGAGCCTCCAGAGATTATGAAAATACACCGCAGAAACAAAAGTTCTTTCTTGCTTTTCTTTCTGAGGTAACTTTGCTTGGAAGCTTTCTATAAAAAGAATGGTTCAAATTAACACTTTGATTCGACACACAATGAAACCAGTAACCACATCCTTCCCAGACTCAGGAAGCAATGTGGGAGGCAGTACTCAGGAACTGTATTACATCAACCAGAAATTCATCGGATTCTTCAATAAGGACAACCTGCATTTAGATCTACCCCATTCCCTGCTCTCCCATATTCCCTGCTCTCCCATATTCCCAATGGAAATCCATCCTGAAAATTCACATGTAACCTGGATCTTAGGAATTATTACTTTTTCAAGGATGCCCTGTATTTTTCCATTTATGACAGCACCCTGAGGAGTTGGTTAGCTCAGCTGGCTGGGCAGCTGGTGATTCCTGCACTGGCTGAGGTCACAATGAAGATCCCACCCTCTTGGCTTTGCCTCTCACCCTGAGGTGTGGCAACTCTCAGGTTAAACCTGCCACAAGTTGTGTTTCTTTCTAATGAGAGAGTTTTTGGGACTATGGCTGCTATTGTTGCTATAACTTCACTCTCAAATGATGGCACGAAAGTCAAAGTGATGACAAGATCAGTCAACTTCATCTTCACCCCTACACTCGACATTTAAGCCCAAGCTACCACACTCTCATAGATCTCCATCCTGGCACTCTTAGCTGTCATCCTGGTGAGCTCATGCTCTTACCTTCCAGCAGAAACATTAGAAAAGGGAATCTTGGCTCCTGTTTCTCCCACTCAGCTGGTAAAACACTGAGGCTCGATATCCCACCTCCCCGCCTCAGTACTGCGACCAACTGGTAAACTACTAACGGTGTCTGTGCAAGGCGTATTTCCAATAAGGTCACTTTACCAAAACGCCCAATGGTGGAGAAGGGATTTGACAGCTAGGGGGTGAGCTCTCCATCACCACAGAATCACAGGGGTTTGTGGATCACAACAGAACCCAAGAACAAGGCTGACACCATAGATGGCAGTACCGTCCTATGTGGAGAGATTGGTTCAACTGTACCTGGAGTCTAAAAGGATGAGAGGAGATCTGATTAAAATGGAAAAAATTGTAACAGGGTTGGACAGAATAGATGCAGGGAGGATGTTTGCCCTGGTTAGGGAGTCTAGAATGAGGGAACATGGTCTCAGGATACAGAATAAGCCACTTAGGACCGAGATGAGGAAATATCTCTTCTCTCAAAGGGTTGTGGGCCCGCCAAATTCTATATTATGGCAGGCTGTGGAGCTTGAGTCACTTAGTATATTCAAGGAAAAAGGATTATATTTGAGATTTTAAAGGCATCGGGGGTGCGTGGAGAAAGCAGGAATATGGCATTGAGATAGAGGATCAGCCATGATCATATTGAATGGTAGAGCAGGCTTGAAGGGCCGAACAGCCTACTCCTGCTCCAAGTGTCTATGTTGAACACAAGAAAAAGGGCCCTTTGTCCCTCTGAACCTGCCCCATCACCAGGGGAATAAACCAGTTGGCTCAGAGGCCCCTTTTATTACTAGACGTTGCTACACAACAGTAACACACATGGGGCTGAAAGGTCAGCAATTCCTGCAACTCTTCAAATGCATTTTAAATTTGTATGTGCCCCAGTTGGAACAATATTCCCTGCCCAGCACCTCCAAGAACACTGCTCCTCATTTCTTGTAATCTTGCTCGGGACCAGTTAGCAACCATGAGTCTCACACACATATGCTTGTGGTTAGGTTGTGGTGTTTATAAGCTGCTCTTGTCAATCTGTGGTCTGTTTTAAAGATTTCCATCACTGGCATGCTGCTTTCTGTAATTGCTAACATACTTTATACTTTTGACTTATTTAGAATATCCATTGAAAGTGTCGGCCAGTTGGCACTGCTGGGAAGGTGAGTTTGTTACGCACAGTCTTTGTAGTCTTGAAGTGCCACTTGTAACACTGGCAGAAACTCGAGGCACCCAAACGTGCCAGGATCACAAGACTTCCTCGCATGTTCATACTCCATTGGGCATAATGCTAAGTTCACTTAGAATACCAGCCTTCTGACTCAGTCAACACCTTATATTTATATAGCACCTATATCATGAAAACAACCCATCCCAAGATATCTCAAAGGGGATTAGTCAGACAAAGGTTGCTTCTTTTCCAAAGAATTGTAGTTGCAGTGTGCAGATGTCAGTGTTCATCCTTGTGCATGGCACTTGCAAAGTTTAAATCTTGACCCAACATCTGGAGACCCTTTTTCATATTTGTCGTGCACCCTAGCATAGATCACATGAGAAGATCTGACCAGAAGTTCACCTTTGCTTGACTGTAGGCTCATATCCATTCTGAGTAAGTGTCACCGGACACTAAACATTAACTCTGATTTTTCTTCACAGATGCTGCCAAACTGCTCAGCTTTTCTGGCAACCTCTGTTTTAGTTTCTGATTTACAGCATCCACAGTTCTTTCAGTTTTTATCTCATTCACACCCCTTCCTTTTATTGTAGAGCATGGTACATACCTCAACTAAGTGTTGTGAGAAAACCACATTTTTCAATTTGGTTAATAGATGTACACACTTTTTCTGGCAAGAAATGCTATGCGCGCAACAGGAGATGGTCAACTTTTCATCTCTGAAATGCACATTGTACTCATCTTACACGTCAGTGCATGGGATCAAGCAGACATTCTGGGTTCTGTCGTCAAGAGGATTTAAGGCAATTTGAGACACCTATGCAGACAGACCACTCATGACAAAGAACAAATGGAGATGGGTCCTCCAGAAAGAAGAATGAAGTTTGAAGATTGCTTCAAGCTGAAAATTGCAATATTTGATAACTTGTCAAATAACTGCTGTGCGGTGAAGTGTACTGGGTTTGGTGATCTTTTTGGAGAGACAAGAATCTGCACCTGAAAGGACAATCAGGTCCAAAGTGGGATCCTGATGTAAACAACAGAGCCAAAGTGACTCATAAAGAATTCGATAAATTCTTTGCATCAGATGCCAAAGTATTTGGCGCTTTTGAAAATTTTTGTTTGTGCTTAAACATACTCTTGAAGAATAAGTTAATTGAATACAGTGTGTCATATTGATTGGATTCGAATCACCAATGCTTTCTCTTCTCGCATTTCAAAATGATGTCCACCTACACTAACACCAGTGCTTCACATTCTAAAATTTCTTGTATTTTTTGAATTTTGAAGTTTTAAAAGTCAACTCATACGCTATGATCAACTGTAAACCAAGTTGGTTATATAACACGAGATAACAAGCATGGGGCTGGATGAACAAGGGTTTAGGCCCGAAACGTCAAGTTTTCCTGCTCCTATGATGCTGCTTGACCTGCTGTGTTCATCCAGCCCCATGCTTGTTATCTCGGATTCTCCAGCATCTGCAGTACCTTTTATCTCTGGTTATATAACACTGCCTGACATGATTGACATCCATAACGACTAGCCTTTCCAAAGGAACACTGAGATGTAAGAAGAGAGATAACAAGGTGTGGAGCTGGATGAACACAGCAGGCCAAGCAGCATTATAGGAGCAGGAAAGCTTGACGTTTCGGGCCTAGACCCTTCATCAGAAATGGGGGAGGGGAAGAGGGTTCTGAAATAAATAGGGAGACAGGGGGAGGCGGATAGAGGATGGATAGAAGAGAGGATAGGTGGAGAGAAGGCAGACAAGTCGAAGAGGCGGGGATAGAGCCAGTAAAGGTGAGTGCAGGTGGGGGGATAGGGAGGAGATAGGTCAGTCCAGGGAGGATGGACAGGTCAAGGGGGCGGGATGATGTGAGTAGATAGGAGATGGGGGTGGGGCTTGAGGTGGGAGGAGGGGATAGGTGAGAGGAAGAACAGGTTAGGGAGGCGGGACAAGCTGGCCTGGTTTGGGATGCGGTTGGGGGAGGGGAGATCTTGAAGCTTGTGAAATCCACATTGATGCCATTGGGCTGCAGGGTTCCCAGGCTGAATATGATTTGCTGTTCCTGCAGCCTTCGGGTGGCATCACTGTGGCATTGCAGGAGGCCCAGGATGGACATGTCGTCTGAGGAATGGGAGGGGGAGTTGAAATGGTTCGCGACTGGGAGGTGCAGTTGTTTGTTGCGAACCGAGCGCAGGTGTTCTGCAAAGCGGTCCCCAAGCCTCCGCTTGGTTTCCCCGATGTACAGGATGTAAGAATATCTTTTTCCTTCCTCCTATCTTCTAAGGATTCATGTTTCCTGTACATGTACAACGGCACCTGATTTGGCCAACGCTCAACATCTATAAAGAGATAACTCAAACATGAGTGAGTGTTCTAGTTCATGTTTTCCATGTCCAACACTGTTTAACAGACCATATCCATGTGTTGAATTCAGCAGCAAAAGATTTTGAAAAATTTAAAAGGGCTTTATTTTAAATCGATAGTTTAGCACGAACATTAGTTTCCACCTTTCCCTTATGAACCGTTTCCCTCCCTGGAAGCTAACTTCTCACTGAGGAAGGACCCGGTTCTTGGTATTTTCCAATCAGCTTGTTCAGAGATGTTCCAACATATGTTCCAATGTTGAGGGTGGCACAGTGGCTTAGAGGCTAGCACTGTTACCTCATAGCACCAGGGACCTGGTTTGATTCCACCCTGGGGCAACTGTCTGTGTGGGATTTGCACATTCTCCCCATATGTGTGCAGCTTTCCTCCGGGAGCTCCGGTTTCCTCCCACAGTCCAAAGATCTGCAAGTTAGGTGGATTAGCCATGCTAAATTGTCGTTAGTGTCCAGGGGTGTGCAGGCTAGGTAGATTAGCCAAGGGAAATGTAGTGTTTCAGGGATAGGATCGGGGTGTGGTTCTGGGACCCTCTTTGCAGGGTCGGCGTGGACTCGATGGGCCGAATGATACATCCCTGGGGCAGATGGGACTTGAATGTGGGTTTCCTAGCCCAGAGATAAGAGACACTATCATTGCACCATAAAAGCCCTCTGCAAAGAACCGAGTTCCTCTTTTTCTTCTTTACAAGGGAGGTCAGACATTATTTCTCAGTCAAATTCCTTTGCTACTCTTATGGAGTTATTAACAGTTGTTGATTACCAACAATATTTTGAAAACCAACAAAAATAGCCAAAAGTATTATTAGTGGTTATATTTCTTCCTAATAGTTGCTTTTTTAAAGAAAATATGATGGTAAGTTGCATGAGATAACAAGGTGTAGAGCTGGATGAACACAGCAGGCCAAGCAGCATCAGGGGAGCAGGAAGGCTGACGTTTCGGGCCTAGACCCTTCAGCTTTCCTGACCCTCTGATGCTGCTTGGCCTGCTGTGTTCATCCAGCTCTACACCTCATTATCTCAGATTGTCCAGCATCGGCAGTTCCTACTATCTCATGGTAAGTTGCATGATCTTTTGAGAATAACTGTTATCCACCATTACTAACTCACCCCTGTCTCCAATTAATCAAATTCTGAGCAACGACCAGAAAGAGAAATACAGATCACCAAAGGTGAGGGAAAGGTAGGGATACGGGGAGGGAGTTAAGTCAAAATGGAGTTGGAGGGGGAGATAAAGCACTCTATCGCCTGCGGTGCCCACCTCTTTCTAAAGGCATTGATAGAATTGATGGACACCATGTGCTACCTCTCCAAGGATATCCGGGCACTAATGTACCCGCAGAAGAGGGGCAGACAGTCAGCAGCTATGACCCCCCTGCATAGCCCAGCTGCCTGAACCCTGTTAATGGCCAACTTGGCCAGGCCCAGGAGCAGACCCATGAAGATGCCCTACATTTGCCTGCACCCCTTGGCACTGATTGCCCAAAGATCAGGAACATAGGGCTGAAGTGCAACCAAAAGCACAAGAAAAGATTTTTCAAATAACCAAAAAGGCAAGGACACCGTTTTTTTTTTAATCCAGAAGTGTGTACTCTTACACACAACTGAATGTTTCTTCCCCCATCACTAAACCACCCACAGTATATTTTTATCTCATCTATTGACCACCATCGGTCAAGTACCTGTGTTCCCAATTGAATAATTTACACACAGAGCCCATTAAGTGCAATTAAAACCATTAAAGGTGAGGGACACGAAGATCCATGTTCTTGTTTTTATGTACACCTGGTATTCCCAGACAGACTCCCATCTAACCAGGCCTGAGTCAAGTTCAGTTCTAAGATGAGACAAGATTGAATGTTTTCAGATTAGTATGGCCGTACACAGGGCCCAATTTATTTTTTTAAATTAAATCAGCCTTTTCAGAGATGCTATGACACACCTCTTGAGCAAGTGGGACTTGAACCCAGACCTTCATAGCTCAGAGGTAGGGACACTGCCACTGTGCCACAAGGATCCTACGCCAGGCCACAGTCCTTATATTTTCTAAGCAACCTGTTCAGTAGTGCTGTACACATCTCCTGAACAGGTGGGACCTGAACCCAAGTTCTCCTGGTTCAGAGATAGGTATACTACCATTTCACCACAAAAAACCCAGGACCCAGTTCTGAAATGCAAACTGCAACGACCATCACCTACTCTTGATCAACTCTGCAGTTGTTCTGGTTGAACCTTAGACGGACTGCACTGTAACACTGATTTCTACACAGCAGGCTGGTTAGATCAAACCATCATCACCTTGACTGAGCTTGCCTACCCCTGCACTGACAAGAAACGGAAACCAGTAGCTCGCGGGTTTTGTAAAATTTGCCAGCACATGAACCAGTGAATGCTCGGAGCTTTGGGGTGTCAGCAATGGGTCAGTTGGTAGCAACTGCCTCTGAATCAGAAACTTGTGAATGAGCACAAACCTCAATGCTAACACAGCAGTGGAGTACAGAGGGAGCACTGCGCTGTTGGAGATACTACTTCCTACATTAAATGTTAAACTGAGGCCTTTCAGACAGATGTAAAAGATCCCATGTGTCCATTATGAAGAGTAACACTGGAGCTTTCCCTTGTGTCCTAGCTTGCATTAATTATTCATTCAACATCATTAAAAATTGTGTTTATTGTACATTAGCCATTGCCATTATGGGAGCTTGCTGAGGACAAATTGGCTGCAATGTTCCCTACATTACAACAGCAGCTTTACTAAGACAGTAATACTATAGGAAATAGGAATGGGAGGAGGCCATTCGATCACTCAAGCCTGCCCTGCCATTTAATAGGATCCAATGTTCTCCATGTTCACTTCCCTCCCCTCTCCTCATAACCAATTGAATCACCAAAGGCCTGATCTGTATGAACTTCAGTAAGGCGTCCAACAGGTTCCTCATGGTAGACTGGTTAGCAAGGTCAAATCACGTGGAATACAGGGGGGGTGAGCTATCTGGATATAGAACTGGCTCAAAGGTAGAAGACCCAAAGCTGGCTCAAAGGTGGTGGTGGAGGGTTGCTTTTCAGACTGGAGGCCTGTGACCAGTGGTGTGCTACAAGGATCAGTGGTGGGTCAACTGTTTTTTGTCACTTACATGAATGATTTGAATGTGAACGTAGGAGGTATGGTTATTAAGTTTACAGATGACACCAAAATTGAAAGTGTAGTGGACAGCGAAGAACGTTATCTCAGAGTACAATGGGACCTTGATCAAATGGGTAAATGAGCTGAGGAGTGGCTGGTGGAGTTTAATTTAGATAAAATGTGAGGTGCTGAATTTTGGAAAAACAAATCAGGACAGGACTTTGCAGCATCATAGGAGCAGGAAAACTTGACGTTTCGGGCCTAGACCCT
>JAHRHZ010000105.1:7413389-7481532 GCA_024137785.1 Ginglymostoma cirratum
TGGCCTGCTGTGTTCATCCAGCCCCACGCTTGTTATCTCGGATTCTCCAGCATCTGCAGTACCTTTTATCTCAGGACAGGACTTATACACTTAATGGTAAGGTCCTGGGGAGTGTGGCTGAACAAAGAGACCTTGGAGTGCAGGTTCATAGTTCCTTAAAAGTGGATTCCCAAGTAGATAGCATAGTGAAGAAGGCGTTTGCTACGCTTGCCTTTATTGGTCAGTGCATTGAGTATAGGTGTTGGGAGGTTATGTTGCAGCTGTACAGGACATTGGTTAGGCCACTGTTGGAATATTGCATGCAACTCTGGTCTCCCTGCTACAGGAAGGATGCTGTGAAACTTGAAAGGGTTCAGAAAACATATACAGGGATGTTGTCAGGGTTGGAGGGTTTGAGCTAGAGGGAGAGGCTGAATAGACTTGGAGCTATTTTCCCTGGAGCATTGGAGGCTGACGGGGGAACTTATAGAAGTTTATAAAATCATGAGGGATATGGATAGGATAAATAGACATGGTCTTTTCCCTGGGGCATAGGTTTAAGGTGAGAGGAGAAAGATTTAAAAGGGACCTAGGGGCAATGTTTTCCCACAGAGGGTGGTGTGATTATGGAATGAGTTGCCAGAGGAAGTGATGGAGGCTGGTACAATTACAACATTTAAAAGGCATTTGGATGGGTATATGATTAGGAAGTGTTCAGAGGGATATGGGCCAAATGCTGGCAAATGGGACTAGATTGATGTAAGATATCTGATCAGCATGGATGAGTTGGATCCAAAGGTCCTTTTCCGTGCTGTATATCCCTATGACTCTATGACCAAGAACCTATCAATATCAGCCTTAAATATACACAAGGAGTCTGCCCCTACTGCTCTCTGTGGCAAGGAGCTCCAAAAGACTCACAATCCTCTGACAGAAGTAATTCCTCCTCATCTCAGTCTTAAATTGGCACCCCTGTATTCTGAGACTACCCCCTCTGTCTTAGACTCTCCCATGAGGGGGAATATCCTCTCAGCATTGACCCTGTCAAGCCCCTTAAGAATTTTCTCTGCTTCAATGAGATTGTCTCTCAATCTTCTTAACTTCAGTGAGTAGAATCTGCGTGTGTACTTCATTTTGTGTGAAATGCTTTGAGTATGTGGTTGTCCCAAGAGGCATCATATAAAAGCAAGCCTTTCGTTTGTAGACAGTGCATTCATTTTGAAGAAGAGGTGGGGTGAACGGGAAGAGACGGAGAGAGAGAGAGAGAGTGAGAGAGAAACAGTTAGGGGCAGGAGGTGGTAGGACAGAATAGGGATTGTCCACAACCTCATCAAGAAGATTCTGAAATGAACAGGGGCAGGCCAATACAAATCTCTCCACACCAGCCCAGTTCTAGTCAGCTCACAATCAGTCTCAGAGTATATACATTGTAAAAAGATGCTAACTGAGCACAAACCTCTCATATTAAAATCTGGGACTAAACGTTAGTTTCGGTGATGGCCATTGATTGCTGTAAATGTCAATTTGATTCATTAATGACCTTCTGGGAAGGAATTCTCTGTTCTTACCTGGCCTGGTCAACTCCAGACCCACATCAGTGATTCTTAGCTGCCCTTGGAAATGGCCCAGGAAAACAGTGAATCCAAGTGTAATTCGGGATGGTTAACAAATAGTGGCCTTGCCAAAAACACCCACATCCTATGAAAGAATATCAAAAAGCAATATTTCCTGGAGAGTATTGCTGTTGCTGTTCTGGCTTGAAGGCCTTCATTAGTCTGGATTATCTGAACTGAACACTATATCCCAGGATTTACAGTGAGAGCTTCCCTCTAAATTATTTGTTACATTGGAAGCAGGCACCAATTTTCTGGGGTTAAGTCTAGTCAGCACCACCTTTGTGCCTCCTTAGCAGGAGCATTCAACCTCAGAGGGCAGAACAATGAAAGAATAAGATGTGGGAACTTTTAGTCCTGAGCATTGCATCTCAATTATTTATCCTGAGCAGCAAAAACTTACCTGTTTCAATCTCACAACCAAGGCAGATTTGTCAGTCCAACATAAATGGGAATAAATGTCAATTGGTAGAAATATATCAAAACTTGGGGCAGTGATTACACTCAAGACCATAAGTTATAGGAACAAAAGTAGGCCACTTGGCCCATTGAGTCTGTTGCACCATTCAGTGGGATCATAAACTTTCCAACAATCCTCTACTTCACTTTTCTGCTAGTTCCCTTGATTCACTTACTGGCTAACAATCTGTCTACCTCAACCCTGAATATTCTTAAAGTCCCAGCCTTGGCAGCTCCCTGCAATAAAGAATTTGAAAGAATTCACTACCCTCTGAGAGAAGTAATCTTCCTCGTCTGTGTCTTAAATGGGCAGCCCCTTACTTTGAGATTATGCCCTCTGGTCCAAGACTCTCCCACCAGGGGAAACAACTTCTCTACATCTATCAAATCAAGTCCCCTAAGAATCTTGTATGTTTCAATAAGGTCGCCTCACATACTTCTAAACTCCAATGAATACAGGCCTAACCTACTCACCTCACCTCATGAGAAATCCCACCAAGCCTGGACTCAACTTAGTGAACCTTCTCTAGACTGCCTCCAATGACAGTATGTCTTTCCTTAGTTGAGGGGACCAAAAATGCTCACAACATTCTAGGTGTTACAGGGTTAAGGAAGTCTTCAAGATATTAATAGGAAAAGACAGTGTCGATAAAGATAAACTATTTTCACTGATTGGACATTCTAGAACTAAGGGGTATAGACTGAAAATTAGGGCCAGACCATTCAGGAAAGATGTTAGGAAGCATTTAGAGTCATAGAGGCATACAGCACGGAAACAGACCCTTTGGTCCAACTTGTCCGCGCCAACTAGATTCCTAAATTAATCTAGTCCCATTTTCCAGCATTTGGCCCATGTCTCTCTAAACCCTTTCTATTCATATATCCATCCCGATGCCTTTTAAATGTTGTAATTGTACCAGCCTCCAACAATTCCTCTGGCAGCTTGTTCCATACACACACTGCCCTCTGTGTGAAAACATTGCCCCTTAGATCCCTTTTAAATCTTTCCCCTCTCACCCTAAACCTACGCCCTCTAGTTTTGGACTCCTCTACACCAGGGAAAAGACCATGTCTATTTGTCATATTCACGCCCCTCATGATTTTATAAACTTCTAAAAGGTAATCCCTCAGCCTCCGACGCTCCAGGGAAAAGAGCCCCAGCCTATTCAGCCTCTCCCTATAGCTCAAACCCTCCAACCCTGGCAACATCCTCGTAAATCTTTTCTGAACCCTTTCGAGTTTCACAACATCCTTCCTATGGCACTTCTACACACGAAGGGTGTTAGAGGTTTGGAACTCTCTTCCACAAATGGCAGTCAATGCAGGATCAGTTGCTAATTATAAATCTGAGATAGATATTTTTTGTTCGGCAAAGGTATTAGGGATGTGGGCCAAAGACAGGAAATGGAATTGGGACAGAGATCAGTCATGATCTCATTGAGTGGTGGAAGAGGCTTGAGGGGATGAATGGCCTACTCCTATGTGTGACTTGACTGGATTCAAGGTACTTCAAAACTTTCTGAAGTCAGGAAAGGTATTATTGAAATGCAAATAATTTCTTCAGTGGCATCAGCGGCATTAACTTAATTGTTAGTTAGAGAATTGTACAGAAAGTTGTATAAGGAATTCAGGACCCTGGGGAAACCCTGCAATGATGTCACAGAGCTGTAAATCACTGGGTACAAATAGAACAAAGTGGGCAGTGATAAAGCACACTACAGCAAATTAGACCAGCGTGCACTCTTGAAGATTCACACGAGCACACTGGGGACAAACACATGAAAATATGTGGATTAGTCCTTAATAATGTAACTATAAGATCAGAATATTGTGTGTCTATGATTCCCATGCACAGCAGTATTAAGTATTAATATTTAATAAATATGTTATTTTGAAGTCTAAACCTAAAGACAGTTCTTGACCGTGCCTTCTCCAATCTGTCCTGAACCCAAACTCAGAGCGTGGCATCAACAATCACACAATAAAAGACACAGCAAGACATTTTTTTCTGAATTTGAAGAATTGTCACATTTTGAATCTGTCTGTCTGATTGACCTCCACCCGTTTAAAGACCCTTCCCTTTTTTCTGATCAGCTGACAATTTGTGCTTTTGCTGACTTGTGTACTCACTGATAATCAATTCCTTACCCTGGTTCTGGTGAGGGATTCTCAATCTGTCCTGTAGAAAAGTCAGCAGGCTTGAAACATTAACTCTGCTTCTCTCTCTGCAGATGGTATTGAACCTGGTGAGTATTAATAAGTGCCCATGTGACAGGCAGTAGCCCACTAGTGGAGCATACATTTCGAAAAGCTCCCCATACCACGGCTCGTTAATGACTTTCAACATAAAATGATTCAAGGTCACTGTGAATACTGACAGGTACTGGTTGGGTCAAATGGTCTGTTTCTATGTTATAAGTAATCCTGTTCTTTCCTTAACAAACTAACAAAGGGCCTTAGCTGGGCAAATGCAATGAGTGCCACCCACCAAGAGATCAAATTTCATACCGGAGTCGGAATCACTCAAACAACGACAATATTGATTTCTACTGAACTGCACCATATGGGAAAACACTTCCAACATGTTGGGAGACTTTATGACATCCCAGCAAGAATTATAGGTCAAAACAGTTAGTACTGAAAGGAAATGGTTAAGTGAATGGCACCATCTGAAGAACCGTTAAGCCCAGCTTGTTTTGGTTTGAAATCTGGAAAATGCGCGACACATTAACTTATCAATTTCCGCTGCTTTGCCTGAGAACTTAAAGCCTCTTAAATGCCGTCTTTACAAGTGAACTCGGAGGCCTGGATTTGCTATCAGAGGACTGGAGCCAGGAAAAGGAATTCAGTCTCTAATTGACTAAGGGAGATCAAACCCCTTGGAAAATGTGCATGTGCGTGTGTCATCTCAGCAACATGACACTGAAGCTGAAGGAAAATATTCCTCCCTGCGATCCAACTCCATAGCCCACACAAGTTGGGTTACGGTTTTTTTCCATTGTTTCAGGCTGCACACATTTGTTCTGTTTTAACTGCGCCTAGCAACTATTGTCCTGTAACTGTATTTTTACAGCAGCAGCACAGCTGTTAGGACCTGTGAGAGTGAGAAACATACA
Source organism: Ginglymostoma cirratum (assembly GCA_024137785.1). NCBI lineage: Eukaryota > Metazoa > Chordata > Chondrichthyes > Orectolobiformes > Ginglymostomatidae > Ginglymostoma > Ginglymostoma cirratum. Next base: position 7,418,557 of record JAHRHZ010000105.1, read on the forward strand.
GTGTTTAATGTCTCTTGCAATCTGCTCCCAGTTGTAACTATGCAGAAGTCATTAGCAGGTTGCGTTTCGTGGATGCTGACTATCTGAGGAATTCTGTTTTAGACTCCATCACATTCCAGCATCTCCTTGAATATTAAAACTTCCTGATTTGCCGCTGGAACTTGTTTTCCTTTCAATGATGCTCAACTCTGGCAAAATACCAAATCTGGCTCTGAAATACTACTCTTAATTACTGGGGTTTGGTGGTGGCATTGTAGTACGGTGGTAATGTCACTGGATTACTAACCTAGAACCTCAAGCTAATGTTGGAGGGACATGTGTTTGAGTCCCGCCATAGCGAATGGTGAAATTTGAATTCAACAAAAATACGGGATTAAAAATTTGGACTAGTAGTGACTATTGCGGATTTTAGTAAAAACCTATTTGGGTTCACTAACATCCTTCATGGAGGGAAATGTGACCTTCATGGAGGTAAATGTGACCTTCATGTGACTCCAGACCCACAGCCATGTGGCTGCCCTCTGGTGAGTTAGGAATGGGCAATAAATGCTGGCCTTTCCAGTGACACCTATATCCAATGCATGAGAAAGAAAAAAGCTCCTCATTTAAGTAGGATGCTCACCATCTAGAATCAGAGAATCACAACAGTGTGGAAGGCCATTCAGTTCATCATGTCATTGCAGGCCCCCTGCAAGTGCAGCTCACATTGTCTGTCTTTCTTGCCTTTTTGCCGCAAGCTTTTTCTCCTCCGTTAAGCATGTTTTGTAGATCTTGATGAAATTTACATTAACTACAACCTCAAACAGTGCATTTGAAATCCTTGCCACATGCTCCAAGAGTTTTTCCCACTAACCATTATTGCTTCTTTTGTCAATCCTCTTACAGAGGTGTTCCCAATCCTTCTGCCAACAGGAATAATTTCTCTTCACGTACGCAGTCCAGACCCTTCAGCACATGAATGCCTCTATCCTCTTAATCTCATCTTCTCCAAAAAATATTACCCCAGCTTCTCCAATCTCTCGACATAACTGAACTCATCCATGCAACCATTTTCATGAATCTTTTCTTGACTCTCCCTAATGCCATTAGATCATTTCTAAAATGCAGTACCTTCACTCACCTACAACCCCACTGTCCCCTGTTCCCTTGTTGTACATTTTTTGTTTCATTTTGAAACTATTACCAATCTTTGCATTCAACTGAAACTTTGTCTCTCAAATTTTTGTTTTTCTGGAATTGCCTTCCTAATGGCATTGCGGGTCTACCTACAGCAACGGTTCAAGAAGGTAGCTCACCTCCACCTTCTCAAGCAGAGTTACAGATGGGCAATAAATTCTGGACATTTCAGTGGTGCTCATGCCCCATAAGAGATTTGACAAAATGTCTCTCCAAGTTCTGGATCAGATGTCCTCAACAAACGTACCTTCTCAGCATTGGAAAAGTTGAGAGGGAAATGGACCAAATACAGGCAAGTGGGACTAGTTCCATTTGGGAAACTAGGGCAGCATGGACGAGTCAGACCAAAGAGTCTGTTTCCTTGCTGTATGACCCTATGACTTGATCCTACCCATGCTGAAAAGTGAGATTCCTTACAATGACTTAAAAGTTCTAGCACCCATCTCTCAGATTTGAAATGGCCTCCAGGGCTTTCAATATTGTGGTCAGATAGTGTAGACACACTATGAGCTAACATTGAGACCTCTACCATATTGTGTAAAAGTCAAAAACAAACTGACTGTGTCCTGTCCACACCTGGAACTATTCACAGATCCCCATAAACAGGCTCAATGCATCATTTCTCCTGAAGTAGATTGCACTAGCTGAAAACCAGGTCTACAGTTCCCAAAAAAAAATTATTTATATAATGTGTAAAAGCACACAGGTTTCAGTTCAAGTGACATTACCTCGAGTGCACGTCTTTCCGTACAGTGCACGTCACTCTAAGGTTGTCTCACCATACCTACAACTGCAACAATGAACGTTTGCATTTCATGTGGTGTTGTTATTCCAAGGGATTTTCTACAGGTTCTAGTACAATTGTACACAATGGCAAGAGAACATCTCTGGTCTTTTCCCATTCACGGCCTAACAAGTGATCCTTAAATGGTTGGAAAGAAAATGATAAGATTTCAAAAATAATGACCAAGATGTGAAACTAGGAAGGAAGAAATGACTCAGTGCTGACGAAGGGTCAATTAACCTGAAAAGTCAACTCTTGCTTTCTCTCCGCAGATGCTGCCAGACCTGCTGAGCTTTCCCAGCGATTTCTGTTTTCGTTTCTGATTTACAGCACCTGCTGTTCTTTCGGTTTTTAGAAATGACTCCATGTTCGATTGGAGAACTTGACTTTCTAAGCCTCTTGGACCTATTCTAGTGTAGTTAAGAACCTGGTAGAGTGACAATACTCATCCATCACCCTTTTACAATTCACAGGTATCGGATTTCTTCTTGATTTACCTTGTCATCTCTCGTATCTCTTTCAAGCTTTCAAACTCCCAGGTAGCCTTTGGCTCTTCATCTGTCCCAACAATAAAACACTCAATAAGGCCTGGTGCAGTGTGACAGTGAAAATTATGGCCTGTGCACCACATCATCTCGACAATAAAATGACAACTGGCTTCTCCGAACAAGGCAACATTTGATAAATTATTTTCTTCAATGAAAACAGTATTCCCTCAAACCATTTCCTTCCTATTTTATTAGCTCTGAGCTGTTGAGACTTAAAAGCAATGGCAGTTTTTTTTCACATTAGAAGAAACCACTGAACCCACAGCCTAGCGCAGGCGCTGAATGTACATTAGGAAGCTCAGACGAACTTCTGTTATCTGTGCTCCAATTATCAATCTCCCCAATTACCTGACAGAGCTTGTGCTGGATAAATTCCATTGCAGAACACGAATCCTATCTGCTTCACCAATCTCCTCTATATCTGACGCAAATCAACCACACAGAGCAAGAAATGTTCACCTCAATTTACACTTTTTGCTGTTATACTTGTCTTCATTCTCCTGTCAAAATAGTTGGTGTACAACCAGGGTCAGATTCTTACTCACTCACCCAGGGGATTCCCTTCAAATTGTTGCTATGCGGAGGCAGTGGTGCTGGGAGGGGATTTGGTGGCAGATAAGAGAGAGTTGTTTCTACAAAATCTCCTAATCTGTGTTTTATGCATCTTTAGAGATTTGTGATTATGAGCCATAAACTTGCTAAGATCCCCGGCAACGCAAGACACAAACACCAGTGAAGTAGTGCGATCAAGAGTTGATCAAGAGTCAATGTACCAGAGACTGGGAGAAATGTTTTATTGGCAGAATGCTACCTGATGGATAAACGGTTCAACAGTGATCTGGTGACCCAGGTAGCAGAATTACAGGCTAAAACAGGAACAGAAACAAAGCTGCTGGAAAAGCCCAGCAGGTCTGGCAGCATCTGTGAAGGAAAAAACAGAGTTAACATTTCGGGTCTGGTGCCCCTTCCTCAGAAATACAGGCTGGGTGAGAGACAGAGTGTATGGCTTGATACTAGGGGGTAGGGAAAATATTCTAATTGATCATTCACAGCATTGACGCCTACCACTGCGCACCCCCTGCAGTAGGCAAAGAAAGAAGGAAGAAGAAAAATCCAAAGGACCATGGATGCTGGAAATCAGAAACAAAAACAGAAATTGTTGGGAAAACTCAGCAGGTCTGGCAACATTTGTGGTCAGAAAGCAGAGTTTCAGGTCTAGTGACGCTTCTTCAGAACACAGGCCCTGTGTTCCAGAGGGTACGTTTGTTTACATTGCACTTTTCACAATTTTAGAATGCCCAAAACATTTTATATCCAGTATGCAATTAATGAAGCGCAGTCTGTATTGTAATGTAGGAAACGCAGCAGCCAATCTGCACATTGTGAGATTCCATAGTCAGCCTGGCAATCATGGCAAAACAACCCACTTTGGTGATGCTGCTTGAGGGGAAATTGACCAGGACATTAGCCAATATTCTCATACTTCTCTAAGACAGTTCCATGGGATTTTTATCTCGTCCTGAGAGGATCAATTGGGCCTTTGTTGAACAACTCATCTAAAAAATGGCACCCCTGACATGGAACGCCACTCTATCTGCCTAGATTTCACACTCAGGTCTGTTTAGTGACACTTGAACCCACAACTTTCTGGTTCAGAGACAAGAATGAGACTGATCGTATTTAGATGCGTTTGTGATGCTAAGGCGTACATGGCTGTAGACCAAGTGCTGGAAAATGGGATTAGAATAGTTAGGTCATTATTTTTGACTGGTATAAACTAGATGGCCCGAAGGGTGTTTTTCTGTTCAGTGGCCATGACTATGACAAGGACACAGCTGAAACCTGCTATCCAAAGCAGCAGTAATACAGGGATCAAACACTAGGGTGCAATGTATAAAATACACTCAACTGGCTCAGGCAAACCTTCTCACATTGTTCCCCAGTTCTGAACTTTTTATTTCTTTATTTCATTATTTTTCTAATTTATTACTTTGATTTTGTACTTTTGAACATCTGTAATGTTGGACTTCTTATTCCTTTATTTTTTCTATTTTTCTTTCCTAAGAATTTGTGCTGAAGAGCCTGCATCTAGGTACCTTTGTACCTAAGATGGTGCCATAAGTGGCCACTTGTAAGCTGTTCACTGGAACTCATGTGAGTACATGGGACAATAAAGACATTTTAATTCAATTCAACACTGTGCCATTTCCGTCTTGTCTTATTTGGTTGGATTACAGGAGGTGCTTAGTTTGGGAAACTGGGATTTATAGCCTTTCATCTATCCATCAGCCTAGATTTCACACTCAGGTCTGTTTAGTGTCACTTGAACTCACAATTTTCTGGTTCAGAGACAAGAATGTGAATGATGGTACTGAGATGCACTTGCGATGCCAGGGTATACATGGCAGTATGCCTGCAAGCAGGGAGAGGGAGTTTTGAGACAGAGTAGGAGTGCAACTACTTTCTCGGAGTACCACTTTATCGAACCACTCATGAGGAGCCTCCCTTGGATCAAGTCAGCAGCAGCACTCTTCCTTCCAATTTAGAAGGTCATGTGTTCAAATCTCAGGAGTGGCACAAAGTTGGGCTGATACTCCAATGCAGTCCTGAGGCAGTGAATGTAGAGCTGGCAAAGCACAGCAGGTCAGACAGCATCCGAGGAACAGGGAAATCAACATCTCAGGCCGAAACCCTTTGTCAGCAGTCCATTATGCCCTCCGAGGTAAAAGCAAAACATTCTGGCCCTTTGGCCAATATTTATCGCTCAACAGCACCTAAGTAAGAAGATCATAACTGCACTGCTGTTAAAAGGTACTAATTAGTTATAAAGACATCCTAAGGCAATGAAGATTCTATATAAATGCAAATTCTCTCTTTAATTCATGACAAGCTTTCCTGGAATTCCCAATCGGATGGGGAACAGGTAAATTGTAGAAACAATTACTGACTTCAAGGTATTTAGAAATCAGTACATCTGAATCCCAAAATTTATTTGGAAAACTCTTGACACTTGTTGCTTTTCCAGAACCCTGGTTACTTACTTTATTTCTGGGTGTTTACTGAATAAGTCTGGCCAGAAACTGAATTTAACTAAAGGCTCACTGCAAGAAACTGTCAGCATTTTAAAAAATGTGATATTCCATTTCACTCTCACACCAAGCCTGCACATTCTGGTGTCTATCACTTTAGACATTAAACCCCCTCCACCCAGAGGGAGATATCACATACTCTGATGCTTCTCCTGTTCTGGGTCCCTTCCTCCGCCACACCCTCTACTTTTAACCCTGGTCATCTTCCATCACACATCTTCACAATGTGCTTTGGATCGTACAGAATATAAGGAGGCCATTGAGATCATTGGGTCTTCTAGAGTGTTCCAATCAGTCCCATCACCAACCACCCTTCACAACCCATTATTTCCCTTGATTATTGCCAAGAATGATCCAATTTCCTTCAGGACATTCGTTTGAACCTACATCTACCTCAATATCAGAGAGGGCATGCATTCCAACTCCTAAGCACTCCTTGTGTAAAGGTTTTTCTTCAGGTTACCTCTGATTCTTTTGCCAATCAATGTATGTATGCCAGCTGATCATCGATCTTTCCGCTGTTGGAACAGCTTCTTTTCATTCTATCCAAAGCCTTCATAATTTTATATATTTCCATCAAGTCTCCTCCACCTTCTTGGCTTTCTGGAGAACAACCTCAGCATTTCTGCATTCTTTCATCCGTGAGACTGCTCTAGTACATTGCTTCTGTCATCTCTACAAAACATTCATTTCCTTGTGGTGTCCAGAACTGGAAGCCGTAGAGACAGTGGAGTTGAACATTTTTTGTATAACTCCAGCAAAAAGAATCCCTGCTTTTGTATTCAATGCCTCTGCTTATAAAGATCATCAAAATTACTGGTTTTAATATGATACATCTTACGACCATTGCACTGTCAGACTGTTGCACACAATGTGGTTGTACATCATTTGCAAACAGCAACCCGTGTCTATTGTTTTTCTGAGGGTTTTTTCTAAAATTTTCTGAAACCTTAGCTTTTGATTTTCAAGGGTTGCAATTCATTCTTACTAACTTATTTATCAGGTGCTGCAGTCAACAAGTAACAATACTTCCTGCATTTCTGTTCACATAAGAGGTATTTGGACTCACAAACGAGCAGAATTAGAATAGATCTTTTTTGTTAAGCAAACGTATTAAGGGATATGGACCGTTGGAGATAGGCACACACCTGACATGATCTCATTGACTGGTAGAAGAGGCTTGAGGGGCTGAATGGTCTGCTCCTCAAAAGATTTGCTTGCAACAGTTGTCTTTGCGTTGGGCTAAGCACGTCTGGCATCCTGCCGCTAATGGGGAAGCTTGACTCGTTTGACCCTGCCATCGAACACTATGCCCAGATAGAGAAGGAACGTTTGGCGGTCATATTTGCAGTTAGGACGTTCCACCAATACCTTTAAGGTCGCAAATTTGTAACAATAACGAACCGTAAATCTCTGCTCGGTCTACTTCGAGAGAACAAGGCAGTGTCACCCATAGCTTCAGGCCGAATTCAGCGGTGGGCTCTAATCCTAAGTGCATATAATTACAAGTTGGAACATCATCTGGGAGGCCAAGTAGCAAACGTAGATGCATTGAACCGCCTCACACAACAGATACACCACTGATGGTATTGCCACCGGAAGATTCCATTCTGGTTTTAAATTTTTTGGACACACTCCCAGTCACAGCTGACAATATCAGACTTTGGACGCAGAAAGATCCGATCCTGGCAAAACTGAAACAGCTGGTGGTGATGAGGGAAACTAAAGGGTCATCACAACCAGAAGTGAACCGTTTTTGGACCTGGAGAGACTAGATCACAGGAGAGGATGGCATATTATTACGGGGAGCAAGGGTGACTGCCCCGAACAAAGGCACGTCCAGGAACTCCACAAGGGTCATCCAGGGGTTTCCAAAATGAAGATGTTGGTGAGATGTTATGTCTGGTGGCCAGGATTGGATGCAAACATAGCTGCATTGGTGGAGTGGTGCCCAGAGTGCCAACAAGGACAAAAATTGTTGCCAGCAGCTCCCCCACATTCATGGGAATGGCCAGGTAAATGTTGGACTTGATTACATGTCGACTAAGCAGGTCCTTTCATGGGCTCAATGTTCTTAGTCATCATGGGCATGCACTCAAAGTAGCTGGACGTGCAGAGTGCATTCATCAAACATGGGGATGATGATAGAAAAACTGCGCACATCTTTTGCAATACACAGACTCCCCGAAGTGTTGGTCACAGATAATGGGCCATCGTCTACTAACAGGGAATTTGAGTATTTCCTAAAGTCGAATAGGATTTGACATGTAAGGATATGCATCTCTATACCATCATCATCCAATGATCTGGCAGAACGAGCAGTCCAAATTTTGAAGGCAGGCTTAGAGAAACAGCCTACAGCTTCACTCGATACCAAACTGTCCCTGCTCCTATTCGACTATAGGACCAGCCCTCATGCGGCTACAGGGATAGCTCCAGCAGAGTTGCTAATGGGGAGACTATTCCATACCAGGTTAAATCTGATCACCCCCGAGCTGGATGGGTGGGGGGAGGGTGAAGTTGCATCAGGAACGCTAATACCAGACACAAGACTTCACTAAGCAAGAGAGGCAGCTTGCTTCAGAGGACCAGGTTTGGCGTACGAACCATGGAAATGGCCCTACATGGGTCAGAGGCATGGTCTACATCAGGTCAGATCCAGTGATGTATATACTTTGGGTAGGTGCGACAGTTCTGAACGAGCACGTGGGCCACATAAAAGCGCAAATTTGCAAACGGTGCGGGGAAAAATACATGCCCGTCCCCTCAGCCTGTCAGTCTGTTCCGGAACCCATGGGTTCTCCTTCTCCATCAAGTGTTGAAGAGACCTCAGAATCTCAGATGGACGTGGCATCCCTTGATGCCCCCTTGATGCCCCCTTGATGCCTCTGCCCCTGAAGCAGAGAATGAATTTCTTCTGAGACACAATGGGTGCAAGAAGCAAACTATTATGCGTTACACACTGCCCGTATCAGAGGCTGAGACGAGGGAACCTGATGTGGTGCTGAAATGCCCCAGGAGGAGCTACAAAAAAAAACATTGGCCTAAGTCCTTGGACTCAAATGAGGGAGGGCTGCAGTGATTGTAATGAGGTCAGCCAGAATATGAGTTCCCTGATTGGGGCTGTTAATCTGGTCCAATCAGGGAGCCCTGGCTGACAGATATGGACAGGAGTATCAGAAGTTGTGTTCACTCAGAGAGCTGGCTCTGAGGAGGTTGGATCAGCGTCAAGGACTCTCCATGTGCAAATAAAGGGTGACCTGGTGATGGGATACAGGCATCTGTGGTGTTATTTCAGTACCTTGAAATATAATTGCCTCACCTTGTTGACCATGCTGTGGAGCTTCCTCCTTAAGCCACTCTATCTCTTGCCTCTCTATCTTCCTTGACATGTTACTTAAAACCTACCTCTCAGATTACATAGGGAGCAACATCACCTGAAAGTTCACGGGCCATCCCTCAGTGTTCTCTTTTCGAGATAAAAAGACTCAGTCTGTTCAATCTTTCCTGATGAATATGACTTCTTAATTCTGGTATTGTTTAATAGATTTTTTTGCACCTTTTCTGGTATGTACAAAACAAACTGCAGACACGTACAGTACTCACATGCAGTCTAACCTAGGTTTATATAACATTGATCCCAGTCAATTTCAGATGGTGTTACAAAGAAAACGACTGACCACAATTTGGGTTCCATTGTCGGGCAGAGTGTCGATGGCGAGACTGGCCCCTTCTAAATCTAGGCTCAAGCGGTCTCCTTCAGTCTCCAACGTTTTTATGGAGTCAATATTGACAGGCGAGCTTCGCCTCCAGCGCTGGCCTTTCGGGTTCACGCTGACTGTGCTTCCAATCGGTAGTTGGTAAGTGAAATCTATTAAATTGTACAAAACACAAATGAGTGGAGCAATAATCACTGCAGGATTTCCAGTCTTCTGCAGAAAATAAACACGGGCATAATGTTAACAAACCAATACGGGGAGGTTTTCCACTGAGACCCATCCCACGTGCAAAGCAAAACGACATGGAAGACATTAACGCTAATCCTAGAAATAGTAAGAACTGCAGATGCTGGAGTCAGACATAACACAGCGTGGAGCTGGAGGAACACAGCAGGCCGGGCAGCATCAGAGGAGCATGAAAGCTTCTTCGAAGGGTCCCAACGCAAAACGTCAGCTTTCCTGCTCCTCTGATGCTGCCTGGCCTGCTGTGCTCCTCCAGCTCCACACTGTGTTAATGCCAATCCTAGTTAGTTTTAGTGATTAAAAATGGGAGTTGGTTAGTGCAGTGAGCTGGATGGCCAGTTTGCAAGGCAGAGTGACAACAACAGCACGGGTTCAATTCCCACATCAGCTGAGGCTATCTGCTCAACCTCTCCCCTCATCTAAGGTGTGGAAACCCTCAGGTTAAGCCGCCACCATTTCTCTCTTTCTGATGAGAGAGCAGCCCAACGGTCTGGTAGGATGATGAAGACTTTACCTTTCTTACCGATCTAATCTCCAGAAGTTGTGCTGATGGCTGGGTTTTGCTTTATTTATTTAACGGTTGAGATTTATTGTTTTATTTGTACCTTTTGTTGAACTCTGAGCTGTATGAGAGAGGGTGCTCGAGCCAAGAAACAGAACACACATTAACACGAGCATCCAGAAAATTAAGCCCTCAGAAATTTCAGAATCCATAGCAGCAGAAGAAGAGGGCACAATTTTAAAATTAAAATAAAGAGTGACATCAGGAAGCACACAGAGGGTAGAGGAAATCTGGAAAGCTGTCCCCAAAATGTTATCGACAGTGAGTCAATTGATAGTTTGACAACGGAGATGGGACAGATTTATGTTAGTTCTGAGTGCCAACTGATTAAAGCAGGTGAGAGGACTTAAGCCACAGTTCAGGAACAATCTAATTGAATTACAGGACAGGCTAGAGGGGCTGAATGCCCTACTGGCATTGCAGTGTAGAGAGATCATTGCTGTTTCTGCTTTGCTTTTGTTGACATCAGATACATTTTGCTTGTAATGAAGGAAGTGGCAAGGAGATGTGATTATGTTTGGATAATGTGGGTTTATTCAAATGGTGATTCAGAGACAAGCCAAAGACACTCCCATGCTCTCTTCAAAATAGTGCCATGGGTGTGAGGCTTTGAAAGCATTAATATTGAGGAGTGCCTTAAACACCACTCCCTATAATGATGATTAATGATTGGAACAGAGTCAGTCAGGTAGATTCACTGAGTAGGAGTTCCCTGATTGGGGCTGTTAACCTGGGCCAATCAGCAGAACTAGCTGACAGATACAAATGGAAGTCAGGCTGGCTCTGAGCTGGCTGGTCAGAGTCCCTGTGCTGTGCATGTGTAAACAAAGGGTGACTTGCTGACGGAATACCAGCCTCTATGGAATTACTTTAGATGATAAACGGGTGTGGTGGGGGAACAGTCGAGGGTGTCAAAGGAGTGAGAACTACTGGCCAGGCCCTCCCCACAGTCTCCGTAACAATTTCATGGTAATATCCCTTAATTTGCACCTGTACACTAACATGCCATGAACTGCATCTTGTTCAAAACTTCCCATTAGTCTAGCAATTGCTTTTCCTACGCCATGCCAGACTGTGTGTGAGCCATCTAGATTCTTACCCTAAAAGAGGTTTAAGACAGCAAACCTATCCTACAGGTTGCAGATGCCTCATACAACACAGCGGTCTGCAGTGAACTTTCCAACAACAGGGGTTTTCTTCTATTAACATTCACCCAGCCTCAGATCACATCCCATTGGTGGCACTTGGCACGTCCAGCAGCGAAATGTTCCCTCAGGGCTACACTGAAGTGAGAGCCTTAATTTCTGTGCTCATGGCCTCGAGTGAGTCTTGAACCTGAAACCCAGCTCAGAACCGAGTGCACTACCAACTCAGCTAGAGTTGACACTTGCGATTTCTCATTCCCTAAAACACATTCCCTCAGCAGTTATCTGCGATCATATTTTGGTGCCTGAAAGAATCTTTCCTCACATCAAGCCTTCACGCAGTGACTAGCCAGGGAAACAGCAGCAATTTCTGTACATTGCTGATTTCCTCCTTTCAGTTTCTATTTCCAGCAGGTACAATGGATATTGAGAATAAAACATATTTTACAGGTAAGGAAAATGCAGTTGGTTAATAATTAAAAATGAAACTTTAATTAAAATCGATAATTCATCAATTATTTTAAATTGGAAACAATATGCACAGGAATAAGTCTCGCAAAAGCCTTGAGGTTGTCCCGACATTCAATTAAATTGTGGCCTGTCTCTACCTTAAATCCTACAATGCACCATAGTTCCATAATCATTAATACCTTTGCTGAACAAAAATCTATAAAACTCAATTTTAAAATGCATAATTGCCCCATAACAAACTTTGTGGTGATCGGTGGGGGGGTTGGGAATAAAAATTCTAAATTTCCGCCACCCCCTTGTGAAGTGGTTCAGGAATCTCCCCTGACTGATGTTCAAAGACTTTTAAACGTGAACTGATTTGTTGGATTTCTGTTCGAAGGGGAACCTGCCAGAATTGGTCTATCAGCTGCAGCAGGAAGGAAAATCAGCTGAGGAAGCCTTTGGGTCCTCAGAGACAAATGAGAAGGCTTATTTAAATCAAACCGTCCAATTCCTGTCAATAACTGCTTAATTGTTATGTGTGACTCGGGAAGGGTAAAGTCCCCCTCAACCTATATTTCTACCTGTTATAGCAACCTCAGTCGTCAGGGATACAACTGTGTTGCTATGATCACGCTGATAGCAATGCACCATTTGTCCATCCTTACTAGAACTTAACTGTCCACAACAGACCAAGTGGCCTGGGTTCAAGTCCCACCTGCTCCAGAGACGTGTAACACTATTTCTGGAAAATAGCGAGCTCTGGTATCTTAGCGATGGCTCTTGTGGTGCAGTGTTAGTGTCTCTACCTCTGAGCTAGGTGGCCTGGGTTCAAGTCTTACTTGCTCCAGAGGTCCCGATAAAGGTCTTAGAATCATACAGCATGGAAACAGGCCCTTCGGCCCAACTCATCCATGCTGACCAGTCTTCCTAAACTGAACGAGTCCCATTTGGCCCATATCCCTCAAAACCTTTCCAAAATATGTACCTAGTAAATGTTGTCTTTGTATCAGCCTCTACCACTTCCTCTGACAGTTTGCTCCATACATGCATTATCCTCTGTGTGAAAAAGTTGCCCCTCTTTTAAATCTTTCCCCTCTCACCTTAAACCTATGCCGTATAGTTTTGGACTCCCCTGCCTCATGGAAAAGACCCTATTCACCCTACCCATGCCCCTGATGATTTTATAAACCTCTGTAAGGTTGCTCCTCAGTCTCCTACGCTCCAGGGAAAAAAAAAAGCCCCAGCCTATCCAGCCCCTCCATATAACTCAAAACCTCCAGCCTCGGTAACATCCTCGTAAATATTTTCTGTCCGCTTTCCAGTTTAATAACATCTTTCCTACAGCAGGGTGCCCAGAACTGTGTGCAGACTGTGGTCTTGGATTGGAAAGTATCTAAACTCCACAATCGGGTTCTTTTGTCTCCATGTCTGGGTTCAAGTCCCACCTGTTCCAGGTGACACAGCATATCTGAACACTTTGTTTAAAAATATCTAAACTCCACGGTCGCTTCCAGTGCAATGCCATGGAACTGCTATGAATGGCATGAATGAGGATGGAGCTGCCCCGGTAGCTCCTTACATGGCAAAAACTCAAATTTTGTGAAATGTTTCTTGGTGTTTTGCTACATTAAAGGAGCTATAGAAATACAAGTTGTTCTTTTCAATAGAAACATAAGTTCTGGTGTAGATCTTGGCCTTGTGGTATTATCCATTAATCCAGAGAGCCAGGTAATGTTTCAGGACCTGGGTTTGAATCCCACCATGGGACTAGGTAAAATTTGGATTCAATAATAATCTGGAAATAAGAGTCTAAGGATGACCATGAAACCATTGCTGATAGTCAGAGAAAAATACCTACCAGTTTCACTAATATAGTTTAGGGAAGGAAATTGGCCAACCTTACCTGGTCTGGCCATCAAGTGACTTCAGACCCACAGCACTTGGTTGACTCTTACCTACCTTCTGGGCAATTAAGGATGGGCAATAAATGCTGCCTACCTAGTGATGCCCTCATCCCATGGATATAAAAAAGCTGACAGGTTTATTCTGAAGACTGAGACAATAGAGAAGATAAACGTCTGATGTCATGTCTGGCAAAACAACTCCATATTTGGGCAAAATTACATAGTGACGATGACAGAGTGAGGATGATATTTGTTCCTTCAATGAGTCAACCATCAGTTGCCAAAATAATGTGGACTGTTAGGCAAGACAGGAGTGTAGTGATTGTAACAAGGGCAGCCAGATGGACCTCATAGAATATGAGTTCCCTCATTGAGGCTGTTAATCTGGTCCAATCAGGGAGCCCTGGCTGACATATAAAAAGGGTGAGAGTCAGGGATACTGGCTCTCTGATACCTGGCTCTGAATGAGGCAGTACTAAAGTCAAGGACTCTTCATGTGTAAATAAAGGGTGACATGGTGATGGGAAACTGGCCCCTGTGGAGTTATTTCAAGGTAGTGTAATCAACATTAATTAGAAAAATAGGATGGTACACCAGGAGGCTGTTAGGCGCATCATGCTTATGCAGGCTGTAAAGACTATCCAACAGTGAATAGGACCCACCCATTTTACTCTCAAATTTGATGAATTATAGTATTTGTTTAAAGAAGGCAACATAGAGACAACACAGCCAACAGGAATATAGAACCATGAAATAATACAGCACAGGATGAGACCATGTGGCCCAACATGCTTGTACTGGCCCCTTGAAAGAGCCAATCATTTAGCCCTGCTGTACTGCACTTTCCCCTTAGCCTAGCAAATTTTCCCCTTCCTGAATTTTTTGAATCCTATTTTGAAAGTTCCTGTTGAATTGGTGCCCTAGACCCTTTCAGGCGGCACATTTCAGATCATGACAGGCCACTTCTTCATCACTCAAATACTTCTCATGCTCAAAGACCACTTTTGCTATCCATCCCAGTTGTTTTATTCATATTCTTCATGGGTTGAGGGTGTCGCTGACCAGGCAGCATTTATTGCCCATCCCTAATTGCCTAGAGGGCAGTTAAGAGTCAACCACATTGCAGCGGGTCTGGAGTCACATGTAATCCAGAGCATGTAAGGATGGCAGTTACCTTCCCTTCAGGGCATTAGTGAATCAGATGGGCTTTTCTGCCAATTGACAATGGATTCATGGTCATCATTAGACTCTTGATTCCATATATTTATTAAATTCAAATTCTACCATCTGATGGGTAGAATTTGAACCCAGGTCCCGGGTCCCTGGATTAACAGTCCAGTGATAATACCATTAGACCATCACTGGCTTAGTCAACAATCTTAAATGCTACAGTCCTTGTGACAAGGTTAACCTGAAGTAGTGAAATCCAAAATATTGTTTCATCAATAATACCTTCCAAGGTATGTGATGTGGCGGGGAGTTTGGAAATGATAGTGATGCTGCAGCATCGGTGCTCCTTTGTTTCTTGGTGGTCAAGGGAGATGCTGATGAACTCACCTTGATGGGTTTACATGCAATTTAAACCTACTATTGTCGACAACTGCAAGCCGCTTTCTGAATGTTTTGGGAAAAAGTGTCTAAAAGTTTTCAATTTGCCTATAGCGTGTGCAAAATGATCTGACAAAGATTCGGTGAATCCTTGAGCCAATCAAATATTTTTTCAGAATAAAATAAAAGCAGCAAGGCAGAAAACAACTTTTCCTCCCAACATCCCCCCAACCCCACCCCTCACCACCTTTAAAGAGCTCCCCCACATGAGTCCATTACCTGCCTGGTGTGAAGCATGTGTTTTTTCATTCATTCAGGAGAAGAGGGCATCGTTGGCTGAGCCAGCCTTTATTACCTGTCTCTCGATGCCCTTGAGAAGGTGGTAGTGAGCTGTTTTCTTGAACCACTGTAGTCCATTTGGTGTAGGTAGACCCACAATGCTGTTGGGGAGGGTGTTCCAGGATGTCAGGGATTCCTAGTCACGGAGCCCAAGACCTTTCACTCATTGACCCATCCTTAACATGGGGTATGTCACCCAAAGAAAGCACATCTCAGGAAATGGTGCACTGAGCTGCCAACATTGTTAAATCTGTTCACTTCAAGGCGAGCTGCCTGCTCAGTTTATATCTCATTGCTACCCACAAGGGGCTTCCCTTGTTTTAGATGGACAACACTCTGTTGAAAAGTTTTGTGTTTCAGAACTATTTCAGAAACCTCAGCACAGTCTAATCTAACATTCCAGTGCTGAGGGAGTGCTGCACTTTTACGAGTACCGTCTTTCCGATGAGATATTGCACCAAAGCCCCATCAGCCCTCTTGAGGTAGACTGAAATGATTCTGTGGCATTATTTCCAAAAGCAAGGGACTTCTCCCTGTATCCTGGACAATATTTAGTTCTAAAGCACCATCACTAAAACAGATGAACTGGTTGTACTCTCATTGCTACATGTGAAAGCTTGCTGGGCACAAATTTGATGTCACAGTTCCTACATTACAACAGTGACCATTATTCACAAGTAGATAATTGGCTATAAAGTGCTTGCGGATCTTCTCGGTTCTTTTTTATTTTATGTTCACAATGTGCTTTAAAGGCAGAAAGAGAAATCTTAGCATGAAAACTGAGAAGTTTCATCCAGTATTTGCTGAAATTTCTTAGATGAGGAAACAGCTTGCCTTTATACCCAGTGCTGCCTGATGGGTAGCGAGAGAGTGTGTTGGTGCTAGATGCCAGTCTAATGGTCAATTAACTCACCAGCAATCTCTGCATAGGCTAAAATATCCGTGGAAGTGGTCTCCCTCAAACATTTACACCTTTCACGGGGACGGAGAGAAATGGAGAGATTAGGACAAAAAGGACAAACCGGGAGAATGGCAGTTCCTTGTCATCTGTGATATACATTTCTCCTCCTCCAGATAACAGTGGTCCATATTCTCTCACATGGAAGGGTCATGGAGAATTTTACACCTGTTGTGTTGTGAAGGTGTATCAATCAAAGGCTCAAAACTCAATTAAAACCAGTTCTAAAAAAACGTTTGAAAAGGAAAGATCAGAAGGCAAAGAATTGTTTGACATATTTGCGCATTCAGCAAATGAAACCTTGTTTTCCATGAAGATATAATTTCTGACCTGCTTACAGCAAACACTGTGGGCTGACAAATGATATTTAATTAACTCATAATTAATGACAATTGTGGGGTTTTTTGTGAAGATGAAATTGGCATGTAAGAGTCAGTAATGCAGTGATGGATAGTTCCGACTGCATTCAGGCACACAGGCCAATCAATCATGATGGAGTCCTAGAGTGCAAGCAGCTACCTGACTAGATTTCAGAGAATGCATCATTTTTCATCCCGTCAAACTCAATCAAGCATCCAATCAGAATTGCACCTTTTATAATTCATTAACCCTTTGGACTGCTTTGCAACTGCTGACTCCTATTAAAAACAAGGTGCTCGAGGTCTTCCTGGTGACTCAGTTAGTGAGGTGACTGATTAACCTGAAACTGGCTCACTCTCTAGTGAAATCCCAGTAGCAGAACTGACCCCTGGGCTGGGTCAAAGCCAAGTGACGGGCCGGGGAGGGGGGTGAAGAGTGAAGAATGCTCTTGATCATTACTCACTATCTCATACGAATGAAGAACAAGAGTAGGCCACTCGGCCCTTTGAGACTGCCATTCAATAAAATTATGGCTGATCTGATTTTATCATTTACTCTCCATTCCTGCATATCTCTGATAATCTTTCATCACCTTGGTAATCTCCTGTTAGCAAGTACAGAAGGATGGACATCAGATAAGGAAACCATTAAATGATTCATCCCATGACCAAATGACATTTGAGGTCTAAGCTCAGTGTGGGCTTGTTGGGCTGAAGGGCCTGTTTCCACACTGTAGGGTTTCTATGATCTATGATCTTATACGTGAAGCACACCCATTCAAGGAAGACATGAGAGAGGTCTTTCATGTGTCAGTGCAGGAGAATAGAAACACAGAAACACTGTACATGAGATAGTAGGAACTGCCGATGCTGGAGAATCTGAGGTAACAAGGTGTAGAGCTGGATTTGCGCATGATGTGGGGATGCCAGTGTCGGACTGGGGTGGACAAAGTCAGAAGTCCCATGACAACAGGTTATAGTCCAGCAGGTTTATTTAAAATCGCAAGCTTTAGGAGTGCTGCTCCTTTGTCAGATTTTAAATAAACCCGTTGGACTATAACCTGATGTCATGTGACTTCTCACTCAGTATTTGTGTAATTTAACTTCACAAGTTTTATTGGTTAATTTAAAATGGCCTAAAGATTGTCCTTAGCTTGCTCAGAGCTAGAAAGGTCAGACACAAAAAGTGACAGTGACATCATATGGGTCAATTAGCATATCAAACCTGAGATTCACTTTCCCGCTATTTCATTGCATAGAATGGATAGTTTCCATTGATAGGGCAGCGTGTATCCAGAGTACTTGGAATGGAGTTGAATTAGTGATACAAATCTGATGGGTGGTGAACATGTTTTGCACAGCCAACTGCTGTGATGTGGGAATGCACAGCCTGAGAGACTGATGGGAGAAAATTCAAATGTAACATTCAAAAGAGAATTGGATAGATCGCTGAAAAGGTAAAAAAGGAGGGAGCACTCTGGGGAATCAGCCAGCAGTGAGACTCATTAATTGAAAGAGATGACCCAGGCACAATGCGACAAACTGTGGGCTATGTCCTGCACTGATAGATTCTTTTTGTTTATTCTTGTATGGAAGATGAGCATCACTGGCAAGGCTAGGATATTGTTGCCCGTCCCCAGTTTTCCTTCCATGCATTGGCTCTCTAGGCCATTTCAGAGTCAGCTACATCACTGTGAGTCTGGAGTCATATGTAGGTAAGGACAGCAGGTTCTTCATGACTAGATGGGTTTTTAGGACAATCAACTGTGGTGACCATTAGATTAACTTTTAATTCCAGATTTCATTAATTCAAATCTCACCAGCTGACATGGTGGGATTTGAAACCATAGCCCCAGAACTTTAGTCTGGGTTTTTCGATTGCTAGTTACATTACCACTACACCACTGCTCCTATGTCTAAACCCTTATTTTAATGGCAAATTATATCCATACACTGCAGTATGCTAACCCATACTTGGCAATGATTAAAGTTACAAGTGTATCTTCTAAGCCCCAGTCCTCTTAAGAAAACTATTGCCTAGCCATGAAAACAAGGGAGCTTTGTAGTAAAGCCTAGCACGTAACAGCTTGCTCCACTTAGCAGTAAAAATCAAAAGACATTCTCCCTTCATCTGCTGCAGGGTGCTACCTACCACAGCACATGTCCAAGAACAGCACAATTGTTTACTACCCTATGCAGGGCTCATTCTTTGTATGTATATTGTTGGAGTAGGGAAAGAAAGGAAAAATAGGGCAATCCTTTTACCAGTCTATCAGCTGGGATGAAGGATTAAATCCAATGCATTATTCTTTCCATCCGATACTGAGCCAGTAATTGCAGATTTCTAGAACACAATGTTTATTTGTTGCATTTCCAATCCCAGCTGAGATTTTCCCCCAGCTTTAGTCAAAATGACGTGTTTTCAGTTGAGGGGTGCCTCATTTTTCCAGCACATACAAGAATATCTATCTGTACAGGAAGACTGTTACTCCCAAAGGCTGTGAGTTAACCCTTGATTGGCAATTCTGTCTGAATTACCTCATTTCCAGATAGTGGAAGGTATGTTCTTTGCAAAGCTGCAGAATCTGAATTTGGATTGGGAGTTGGGGACAGCTCATATTCCACCACCATTCGCTCTTTGTAATTACCATTGTGTTTCAGCAGACATAACCCATGAGTCCCTGATCTCTCATCCTTTCTTCACATAATCCCTCCCCAGTATCAGTCCCATCAATCTTCAATTACTTGTGATATCAAATAGGATTCAACCTTTATTCACTTGCTCAGTCGTACATTTCCTCATGGTAGAAGTCAAAGTCCTTTCAGTTACGAGGCTTTAGCGTACATTAGGGACAATATTCTTGCCTCTGAATCAAAAGATTGTGAATTCATGAACCCCTGCAGAATATAAAATCTATTTTTTAAATTTATTCATTTATGTAATGTGTACATTGCTGATTAGTCCAGCACTTATAGCCCATTCCAAATTGGCCTTAAGAAGATGCTTTCTTCAACAGTCCTTTGGTTGTAAGGGCACCCACATTTTTGTCAAGAAAGGAGTTCCAGGTGACAATGAGGAAACAGTGATATATTTCCAAGTCAGGATAGAGAACTTGCAAGTGGTGACGTTCCTGTGTATCTACTGCCCTAGTCTTTCTATGTGGTACAGGTTGTGAGTTTGGAAGGTGCTTTAGAAGAGCATTGGTGAGTTTCTGCAGTGCATCTTGTAGTTTTTTTTATTCATTCGTGGGATGTGGGCGTCACTGGCTGGCCAGCATTTCTTGCCCATCCCTAGTTGCCCTTGAGAAGGTGGTGATGAGCTGCCTTTTTGAACCGCTGCAGTCCTCCTGCTGTGGGTTGACCCACAATGCTATTAGGGAGGGAATTCCAGGATTTTTGACCCAGCAACAGTGACGGAACGGTGATATATTTCCAAGTCAGGATGGTGAGTGAATTGGAGGGGAATTGGAGGTGGTGATGTTCCCATATGTCTGCCGCCCTTGTTCTTCTAGAAGGAAGTGGTCGTGGGTTTAGAAAGTGCTGTCTGAGGATCTTTGGTGAATTTCTGCAGTGCATCTTGTAGATAATACACACTGCTGCTACTGAGAGTCAGTGGTGGAGGGACTAAATGCTTGTGGGTATAGTGCCAATCAAGCGGGCTGCTTTGTCCTGGATGGTGGCAAGCTTCTTGAGTGTTGTTGGGGCTTCACTCATCCAGGCAAGTGGGGAGTACACACTGTCACAATATGTGGTAGAGGTGAAGGGGGTGAATGTTGAAGATGATGGATGGGCGTCATTAAAAGAAGGCTGTTTTATTTCTTGAGTGTTGTTGGAACTGCAGTCATTCAGGCATGTTTAGAGTGTTCCTCATACTCTTGGCTTATACCTTGTAGATGGTGGATAGAACATTAGTTACTCGCCACAGGATTCCTAGCCCCTGACCTGCTCTTGTAGCCACAGTATTTATATGGTTGTTCAGTTCAGCTGAATGGTAACCCCACTCCCAAAATGTAAACCGTAGAGGATTCAGTGATGCTAATGCCAATGAATATCAAGAGTGATGGTTGAATTCTCTCTTGTTAGGGTTGGTCATTTTCTGGCACTTGCGTGGTGCGAATGTTATTTGTAATTTATCAGGCCAAGCCCAGAATAATAATCCACCGCAATGCTGAGGCAGTGTTTCACTTTAGCTTTTTGAATGAGATGTTAAAGCAAGGTGTTCTGAAGGAAGGTCACTTGACCTGAAACACTAACTGTGATTTCTGTCCATAGATGCTGCCAGACCTGTTGAGCTTTTCCAGCAATTTGTGTTATGGTTTCCGTTAAAGCGAGGGACTGACTTCAACAGGCATTAAAGATCCCACAGCACAATTCTGCAGAAGAGTAGAGGAGTTCACACTGATGCACTGGCCAAGATTAAGCACTATGCAACACTAAAAGCAATCAGCTCTGAAGAATAGTCATATTGGCCCTGAAATGTTAGCTTTGTTTATCTCTCCACTGATGCTGCCAGACCTGCTGTGCTTCTCCAGTATTCTCTGCAATGTTTCATATTTCAAGCATCCACAGTATTTTGCTTTTACTAAAAAAAGATCGTAGGGACATTGCTGCTTGTGGGAACTTTCTGTGCACAAATTGGTTGCTATGTTTTCTGCATTATATCAAGGACTACATTTCATAAGCAATTTACTGACTAAAAAACATTGTTGGGACAATCTCTCCCAAACAAAGAGATTATTTGGCAAAATATAAAAACTGAAACTCCTCATCTTTTGCAATTTAAAATCTCAAAATCTAAAGCAATGGCCACCCATTGTTTGCAGTTTTATTCAATTACATTCATACATTTTTCTGTCTTGTGATGGTTTGGCGCTATGACTCTTCTCCTGGATTTGGCAATAAGTTAAGATTCAACATACAATTTTACAATATCAATGTGAACTGTGCCGTACACAAAACATACCTTTAACAGTTTTGTGGTGTTTCAGTGGAGTGTTACCAAATAAAATTTGACACCAAACCACATGAAGATATCTCATGACAAGTGACTGAAGGCTTAAATAAAGAAGGATATTTTAAGGGAGTATCTCAAATGTTAAACATTAATAATCTGGATGGAGGAATTGAGGAATTATTAATAAGCTTTGAGGTGACATCGGTGGAGGGACAGGTAACGTTGAAGTAGCAAGAAGGACTCTTGACAGGCTAGGAGAGTGGGCAAACAAGTAGCAAAAGGAATAAAGTGTGGGAAACTGTGAGGTTATGCACTATGGTAGGAAGCATAGAGGCATAGAATATTTTTGAAATGGGTAAAGGCTTCAGAAACCTGAAGCTCAAAGAGACATGGGAATCCTAGTTCAGGATTCCCTTGAGGTTAAAGTGCAGGCGCAGCTGGCAGTTAGAAAGGCAAATGCAATGTTAAGCATTCATTTCAAGAGAGCTAGAATACAAGAGCAGGTATGTACTGCTGAGGGTGTATAACGCTCTGGTCAGACTGCATTTGGAATATTATGAGCAGCTTTAGGCCCTATATCTAAGGGAAGATGTACTAACATTGGAGGAGGTCATGAGGAGTTTTACAAGAATAATCCTGCGAATGAAGAGCTTGTCATATGAGGAGCGTTGAGGACTCTGGGTCTGTACTCGATGGAGTTTAGAAGGATGAGGGAGGACGTCACTGAAACTTACAGAATACTGAGAGCCCTGGATAGAGTGGATAGGGTGTCTGTGGAAAAGATGTTTCTACCAGTAGGATAGACTAGGACTTGGGGGCACAGCCTCAGAATGTATGGACGACCCTTTAGAACTGAGAATGAGGAGGAATTTCTTCCACCAGAGAGTGGTGAATCTGATAAACTCATTGCTGCAGAGGGCTGTGGAAGACAAGTCACTGAATTTATTTAAGACAGAGTTAGATAGGTTCTTGATTAGCAAGGGGATCAAAAGGTTACGGAGAGAAAGCAGGAGAATGTGGTTGTGAAATATATCGGTCATGATCGAATGGCTGAGCAGACTCAATGGTGTAACAACCTAATTCTGCTCCTGCATCCTATGGTCTTATGGTCTAAAGGAGGAACGAGTGAAAATATAGTTTAGGAAAGCAATTCTACATTGTAGGACCTAACAGTTAGCCAAGTCACTGCAAGCAAGCAACGAAAATCAGGATATGCAAGAGGCCAGAGATCAGAGTGCAGAGATCTTGCAAGGTTTTTGGGCTGAAGGAGGTTACAGAGATAGGGAGAGGTGGCCTCATTCAAACAACACCATACAGAAGGACAAATGATCTAAAACAGCGTTTGCCTCATTCCATGCAGCAAGAAAAATCAAAAACCAAAAGAACGTGGTTGAAAAGTGAGCATTAGGGAGAAAGTACTATGCTATAGACCCCAGCGTGACTGCTTGATCTGTGTGTCAGGAAAGCATTCTGACCTCTGCACTAGCTTGCAGTTTTTTTGGAAAAGTTGCATTCATTTTTGTATGAGAATCTAGAACTAGGAGTCAGCATTCAAAATTATGGGATCGTCAATTTAGGACAGAGATGAAGGAAAAAAGAACTAAGTGTTGAGAATCTTCACAATTGCCTTCCTCAAAAAGCAATGGGTGCAGAACCTTTCAAATATTTAATGCAGAGATAAATAGATTTTTGATCACCAAGCAGATGAAAAATTATACGGGATATTCAGGAATGTCGAATTGATGTTAAAATCAGATCAACCATGATCTTATTGAATGGTGGAGCAGGCTGAATGGGCTGAATAGCCTACTGTTTCCTTGCTTGTGTGCAGGTTGTAAAAGACCTCATGTTATATGTGATTGAGTCCAAAGAGATGTCAAGAACTCCAATGACACATAATATTACATTATATTTACTGCACAGATACAGTTCATACAGCCAACTTGATACATTCTGGTGTGATTCCTCCAATTCTCTTCACATCATTACCCACTCTTACTTCCCTCACCCACCCACCCCCCAAATACAAAAATTATTTTAATTCGTTCATGGGATGTTGTTATTTAGCTCAACTGCAACATTTAAAAGGCATCTGGAGGGGTACATGAATAGGAAAGGTTTAGAGGGATATAGGCCAAATGGGACTAGCTCATAGAATAGAATGCCTATTGCGTGGAAACAGACCTTCGGCCCAACAAGTCTACACTGACCATCACAGCATCTCATCCAGACCCATCTCCCTATAACCCACCTAATCCACATATCCCTGAACACTATGGGCAATTTAGCATGGCCAATCCACCTAGCCTGCACATCTTTGGACTGTGGGAGGAAGCCCACACAGACACAGGAAGAATGTACAAACTTCACACAGACAGTCACCCAAGGGTGGAATCAAACCCGTGTCCCTGGCGCTGTGAGGCAGCAGTGTTAACCACTGAGCCACCAACTCTTCTGGCAAGATGGCGGCTGAGTAAGTTGTTCCAGTCGGAGCTCCTCTGTTCTGTCCATTCTTTTTCCATTGTTTCCTTCTTCTTTTTTCAAATTTCTAACTTCAACTTACCGGAAATGAATGGAGGAGGCTGGAGATCGTGGTGAGTCCCAGTGACAGTCCCCAGGCGTGGGAGCTGAGAGTACAGGTGGGTCTCAAGGACTTGGCATACACCCTAAACATCAAGGGCTTTTTAAAAGAAGAAAACTTCTCTTTTATTTGTTCTAATGCTGAACTTTACGTATGATTCTCTGTACAGGTCTATAGTAAATACTTAAGTATTCTGTACCTGGGTACCTAGCATCTAAGATGGTGCCAAAGCAGTGACATTACAAACTTTTCACTGCACACATTCGCATGCACTTGACAATAAAGGCCATTCTATAGATTAATTTAGGATATCTGCTTGGCATGGAGGAGTAGGACTGAATGGTCTGTTTCCATGCTGTATGACTCTACTCCATATGGTATGGATTTCCACGTTCTCACCGCTCTGTGGGCAATGAAAATGCCCTTGAATTTTTAATTGGAATCATTTGCAATGACTTTATAGTTAATTTCCATAGGTCCCACAAGCAGAAGCATCACAATTTTAAACACTTAATTAGGTCACCCCTCAGCCTTCAGGAAATGTGCAGATACCACTCAATATTTTCCAGTGGTTCTAATTTCATACTTCTGGCATTGCCATTGTAATCATTTTTGTTTTACATTCTCTTTAGGGTGCTTCTTTTATATTATGGAATTATGCTCAAAGTATTCTTTGAGCTGATACCTCTTTCCAGCATCTTGGGTTTCAAATTTGCCTTTTAACACAAGATGCTGTGCTCCCAGCCCATAAGAGCTAAATTCGAAGGGAGCACAGAATCAATGCTGTATCTCCTGGTTCCTCAAGCTGAGTTCTTTGCTAGGGCTGTGTATTTACGTTACAGGGAATTGAGAGTGTCAATACATGCTCAATTACACTTGGCTCCTGGCAACAATGTCCCCATGTCTTTAAAGAGTGATTGTGGAGCCTCTGTGGCTCAGTGGTTAACACTGCTGCCTCACAGCGCCAGGCACCCGGCTTTGATTCCAGCCTTGGGTGACTGACTGTGTGGAGTTTGCACATTCTCCCTGTGTCTGCGTGGGTTTGCTCCGGTTTCCTCCCACAGTCCAAAGATGTGCAGCATAGGTGGATTGGCCATGCTAAATTGCCCAGAGATGTTTAGGTTAGGTGGGTTAGAATTGGGAAATTAGGGGTAGGATAATGGGTCTGGGTGGGATGCTGCTCGGAGAGGTGGTGTGGACTTGTTGGGCCGAATGGCCTGTTTGCACACTGTGGGGATTCTATGAATCTATTCTATGAACCTGTGCTGGATGAACAGATTTCCTGAGTTATTTGCACTAATGGAAAACTAATGGAAATGCCACAAGTGGCATTCTCAGAGTAAGGAGTTGCCCAGTTTGGAAAAAGCCAAGGAGGAGTTCCTTCTCTTGGAGGGCAACAGTCTGTGGAATTCTTTCCATTGGAGAGCTGTCAAGGTTGTGTCATTACACATGTTCAAAGGTGAGATAGACAATCAAGGAATCAAGGGTTATCGGGACAAGTGAAGTTGAGGGTTATCATATCAGCCATGTTCACATTGAATGGTGGAGCAGACTAAATGGGCTGAATGGCCTACACTGCTTCCATGTATTATGCATTGCTCATGATTTGAGGGGGTATAGCTTAGTGGTAGAGCATTTGACTGCAGATCAAGAGATTTCCCCAGTTCAAATCTGGTGCCCCCCTTTATAAAGGCACCTTGCCTGAATGTGAGTTGAGTTGTAAACTGCGTTTCAACATGCTTAAATCAAACCGGGGGGTGGGGGGGGCATGTCAGGTCAGAGTGCTCTTGCTGGTAAAAAGTCATTTTGGGGCAGCATGGTGGCTCAATGGTTAGCACTGCTACCTCACAGTGCCTGGGACCTGGGTTCAATTCCAGCCTAGGGTGACTGTCTGTGCGGCATATTCATGTTCTTGCCATGTCTGCATGGGTTTCCTCCAACAGTCCAAAGATGTACAGGTTAGGTGAATTGGACATGCTAAATTGCCCCGTTAGTGTGCAGGCTAGGTGCGTTAATATGGTAAATGTGGGGTTACGGGGATAGAGTGAAGGGTTGGGTCTGGATAGGATATTGTTTTGAGGGTCAGTGTAAACTTGATGGGTCAAATGGCCTTTTTCTACATTGCAGGGATTCTGTGATTCTATATCAAGAAGGTAGAGATGCTTTTACAAGAAAGGCAAGCCCAGCTAAATACCCTTATTAGATCATTTTAATTGACCTGTTCAGATGCATAATGACACATTTCTGGTACCACTGGGTCTTAAACCCAGGCCTTCTGGCTCAGAGGAAGCACCACAGGGGCTTTTCTGTTATTTGTATGCTTGCTTCACTGGCCTACACTTGCTTTATTGCTCCCTGGCTTCATCATTTTTGATGTTCCACAGAGATTTGAACCCTGATCTCAGTGAAGTTTCAATCAGTGCATCTCTGGCAGTTTCTCTGTGCTTAAGAGATGATCCGATGTCAGCATTTCTTTGTGCAGTGGGGGCTTTCCTTCATTAACTGACAAATATATCATGACTTACTTCAATTCACAATGTCAGGTGCATGGAGAGGACTGCACACAGCGACTTGGCACTCTTCTGGATAACAAATTAATGTAGGGACAAAGGATTAAAGCAGGTTCAACATGCAGGAGATCTAATGGATTGCTCCTGACTGTGAGGTGCTGACTGACTCACTTCCTCTGAGATGCTCTAACTTGCATTCCTTACAGCTTATAAAAAGCTTTCTGTTAATTGTATATTAACTCTCTTTAATTAAATTCAGGTCATAAACATTGACTGTGTCCCTATAAATAGGAACAAACGTCAGTCGTTGAATTAGGTAGAAAACCATGGCTTTTCAACTCGTTCATGCTCCTCATTTTTTCTGTTAATTTATGGGATGTAGGCTTTGTTGGCTGGGCCAGTATTTATTGCCCATCCCTAGTTGCCCTTGAGAAGGTGGTGGTGAGCTGCCTTCTTGAACCACTGCAGTCCATGTGCTGTAGGTTGACCCACAATGCCATTAAGGAGGGAATTCCAGGTTTTTGATCCAGCGACAGTGAAGGAATGGTGATATATTTCCAAGTCAGGTTGGTGAGTGATTTTATAAATCCCTACAAGGTCACCCCTCACCCTCCTATGCTCCAGGGAAAAAAGTTCCAACCTATCCAGCCTCTCATAGAATCCTTACAGTGTGGAAGCAGGCCATTCGGCCCATTGAGTCCACACTGACCCTCCGAGGATTGGTTGTTGACTTGCCTACCGAACTGATAAGTTTGTTTGCAGACATTTCATCACCATACTAGGTAATACCATCCGTGTGCCTCCGGTGAACCGTCAGTGTTGTGTCCCACTTGCTATTTATGCGTCTTGTATTGATGGGTGGTGGGGGGGCGGTGGCGGGGGGCATCACTTTGGGATTTGTTTCTCAGTGGTTGTTCTGCAAACAAACATGTAGAACTGGGCCCCTTATGCCAAACACTAAGAAACAAATCCAGAAGTGACGCCACCCACCCCAGCAAACCGAGACATATAAATAGCAAGTGGGACAGAAAGCTGACGCTTCACCGGAGGCACACTAATGATCTTACCTAGCATGGTGACGAAATGTTTGCGAACAAACTTACCAGCTTGGCGAGCAAATCAACAACCCGAGCTACAAATCTGAAGAGCATCCTACCCAGACCCACTCCCTCATGCCTGCACTCCCCATGGCCAAAACCACCTAGCCTGCACATTCCTGGACGCAGTGGGAAATTCAGCAATGCCAATCCACTTAATCTGCACATCTTTGGACTGTGGGAGGAAACCCACACAGATGCAGGGAAAATGTGCAAACTCCATACAGACAGTCACCTGAGAGGGGAATCCAACCTGGGTCCCTGACGCCGCAAGGCAGCAGTGCTAACCACCGAGCCACCACACTATCCGTATAACTCAAACTCTCTCGTCTCAGTAACATCTTGTAAATCTTTTTTACACCCTTTTCAGTTTAATACCATCCTTCCTATAGCAGGGGCGGCCAGAATTTGCACTGTACTCCAAAGGTGGCCTCACCAATGTAATGTACAACTGTAAAATGATGTACCAACTACTGTACTCAATGCTCTGACTGATGAAGGCAAGCGTGCCTTTCTACGACGCTGCGTTGCATTTTGCTGACATGATGTGCTTCAGTGCTTTATATAGTCGTGGAGTCAAGCTAAGGATAAAAAGCCGCTCTTTCCTACAGCCAGCAAAGGCTTGGTGGGATGATTTTGACCTCTGTTGTAAGATTCTATGACAAGGCCTGAAGACTGGATTTGTCCGAGACACTCGTCCCAATGGCAAGTGTTTAGAAACAAAGAAAATTCCATTATCTCCTCATGCAACTGTCTTGTTCAATCCATGAACAGTAGCCCAGGCCTGGCACAGGTACCACATCCTACTTAAAACATGGAAACACCCATTATCTGCACATTCCCCTCCAAACCACTCACCATCCTGACTTGGGAAAACTACTGCCCTTTCGTTGCTGTCGCTGTGTCAAATTCCTGGAATTACTTCATAAGGGCATTGTGGATGTATCTACTGCTCATGGACTACAGCAGTTCAAGAAGGCAGCTCTTAATCACCTTCTCAAGGGCAACTAGAAATCGACAATAAATGCTGGCCCAGCCAGCAATGCCCATATCCCATGAGTGAATAAAAATAAGCATGAAAGCACTCAGGATATTGAGACCAATTTATTTTCCACTTCATTTTGCAGCCAGAATCTGCTGGAACAGACATCACTGCTAGAAACTTTTGCAAAGTGACAAACTGCTGTGGGCGCCCAGAGACCAATTCAGAATCTGTTTGGAAGCAAATTGCAAAGAAAGTAGAATAGACAGGGGCTGAACCTGCAGGCAGGGGCTGAAAGAAAGTTTATGCAATAAAAGGAGGCGAGATTTTACGCAGAGTAATGAAGAGAAAGCAACTGGTAGCAAGTGTTTTGTATTTCCAGGCACTGCAACAGAGGCAATGATAAGGTTTTGCATGATCTACCAGAGCACTTTAAAGGATCATTTAGCTCAGCATTTGTTTTTAATATCTTGTAAATAAAATTGAAACTTCTTCACCTTCCCTCCTGCCCAACCCCATAATCCTATTATTAACAAGTAATATAATCTTAAGTAAAATGCAGTTTTGATTCTTCATAGTTCTGCTCCATTATCTTTTATTGATGTTGGAAGAGCAGTGGGATTTTTGACTTAGATTGGTGCAACAGTTCAAAGCAATTCCTTGTTTGTGAAGCGTATTAAAATATTTCTGCAAAATGTGATAAAGAAGGGTTACATGAAACTTTCCTTTCAGCAACCAGCAGAAATGCAACTGAGATTTTTGAAATTGATTACCACAATGCCTGGATCCTTGGCGCAGCAGAATCAGAGAAGAACCACACAACACAAAAGGAGATCATTCAGCCCATTGCTCCTGTGCTCATAGAATCCCTACCATGCAGAGAGATTCCATTTGGACCAGTGGGTCTGCACTAACCCTCCAAACAGCATCCCATCCTATCCCTGTAGCCCTGTGTTTACCATGGCCTATCAACGTAACCTGCACATCTTTGGACTGTGGGAGGAAACTGGAATATAGGTTGCTAATCAACAACTGCTAATAGCTTCATTAGAGTAACAGGGGGAAAAAAAACCTAGAAATAATGTCTGACCTAACTGGTAAAGAAGAAAAAAGAAAAAGAAAGTACTCGGTCCTTTGCAGAGGGCTTTTATGGTACAGTGATAGTGTCTCTACCTCTGGGAAACTATCCAGGTTCAAGTCACATCTGCTCCAGAAATGTGTCATAACATCCCTGAGCAGGTTGATTAGAAATATCTAAGAACTGTGTCCTACAGTGTTCTTGTGGCGCAGTGGTAGTGTCCCTATCGCTGAGCCAGAAGAGCTGGGTTCAAGTCTTACTTTCTCCAGAGGTATGCATTCATAGAATCATAGAATCCCTACAGTGTGGAAACAGGCCATTTGGCCCATTGAGTCCACACTGAACCTCCAAAAGGCATCCTTCCCAGAC
The DNA here is from genome assembly GCA_024137785.1 of Ginglymostoma cirratum. Lineage (NCBI taxonomy): Eukaryota > Metazoa > Chordata > Chondrichthyes > Orectolobiformes > Ginglymostomatidae > Ginglymostoma > Ginglymostoma cirratum. The sequence goes on from JAHRHZ010000105.1 coordinate 7,448,955, forward strand.
CCCACACCCCTAACACTTGGGGAGGAAATGGCCTAGTGGTGTTATCACTGGGCTGTTAATCTAGAGACCCAGGTAATATTCTGGGAGCTTGCGTTCGAATCCTGCCAAGGCAAATGATAGCATTTGAATTCAATTAACTTCTGGAATTAAAAGTCTAATGGTGACCATAAAATGATCATCTGGTTCACTAATGTCCTTTAGGAAAAGAAATCTGCCATCCTTGCCTGGTCTGGCCTATGTGTGACTCCAGATCCACAGCAATGTGGTTGACTCAGAACTGCCCTCTGGGGGCAGATAGGGATGAATGCTGGCCTAGCCAGTGCCACCTACAGCCTGTGAATGAATTAAAAGGAAGCCAATGTGGATAGAGGGAGAGTTGTCTGAGGCTGTGGTTATGGCCGCAGCTGAAAATGGATCAAAATTGAATAGGTGTCTAGAAAGGCAAATGACAAAACAACTTTAAGGGAACAGGGTGGGGCAAATGGGGTTGGAATTTACACCAAGGGTTTTAACAATGACAGGGTCAAGATGGACCAAATAGCTTGTTTCTGTCTTGTAGCTTTTAAGTGTTTATTAATAGTGAAGAGGAGAAAGATGTTTGGTTGATTCTCTTCCCCCTCCTCTGGCACTGATGTTATTTTAAAGCAAGGACTAGCACATGGTTCTAGAACCTGTACTCCACCCCAACTGAGATCTGGAATACCTCATGGTAAGGAGTAAACCATTCAGCCCTTCAAACCTGGTCTGCCATTCAATACAGTCATGACCAATGTTCAGCTTTAATGCCACATTCCAGCCCATTCTCAAGCGCTCCCAATCTCCTTCGATTCTCTGAGATGGAGACTGTCAATCTCAGGCTTAACGATATTCACAGATGGAGCAGAGATGGCATGGAGAATTCAGTACAGTTCATTGGCTGTTGATTGGCTGGGACTGAGGGGCTCATGTACAAGTGTTTTTCAAATGTTCCATTTCCATCTACAAATAAAGTCAATAGTACCTGAGCCGTCAGCTAAACTCAGTAAAGTTTAAGTATTATATCCTCACAGCCATTTCACGAAGAGGATCATAGAAAAATCAGAACGAGGAAATGGGGCATGCAGTCTGTCTCCTCTGGCCCACCATTTAACTCCGCGTACAGGATCAGCCCAAGTGCATCTGGTCTCTGCCTTGGCACCAAGCTTACATCATATTCCTTTATACCCTGTCGGATTAGAATCTGTCCATTTAATTTTGAATGTCTCAGCCAAGCTTGTCTTCACTGAAGTGGTTTTCCAACTATTCCAGTCAATCTGGAGTCAGCAGCTCCTTTGTCATTAAATGTGATGAAGCTATGGCATTAGCTCGCAGCCAGTCCTGCCTGTCTGGCAGAGGCCACAGTTAGCGGGGGCTGGTGTTTCATCTCGACATCATGTCATGTGTTCGGTGTCTGAACATGGAGTTATCCAGCAGATGGATAGAGATGGATTCTGCTGCCAGGTCCAGGTTAAATCTGGGATGATCCAAATATTACCTGTATAGATCTGTCACACACTACACTTTGCGGCAGTTCATTTTACTAAATCCAGTTGACATTGTGTTATTAGGAATCCAATGCAGCATTTTTACTAGGTGGAACTTGAGACCACATGAAGTAGTTCAGGTGATGCATTTGAGAAGGAGCTACTAGGATTAAACACAAGGGAGAAAGGATTAGGAAGATATGTTGAGAGGATGAGATAAAAATAAGCAGAGGCTCATATAGAAGACAAGCACTGCTTTTGGCCACTTTGGCAAAAAGGCCTTTTTCTGTGCTGTACATGTTGTGTAATACTGTGCTGGAAGTTATTTTAAGCAAAGCTTTAACTAAAATTTTATGTTCAAAAATCCTCATGGGACCAATGTTTGTTTATGCACAGATGTGTTGTTTTTCTGCCAACTATTTTTGATTAGAAAATGGCACTTGGATGCTGATAAATGTGACTTTAGGTGGCCACTCGCCTCAATAATAGAAAGTTTCTTGGTAATAACTTGCATAATCATCATGGATTAAAACATTTAGAGAAGCAGTGCCTTATGTCAAAGAGGCTCCTACATAGCACATTGGGAAAGTGAATGGTACAGCGTTGCACTGAGCCATATATAGAAGAAACACAATGGAGTTAGTCCTTGGTCAATACTAAGTTAACGGAGTTAAATCAGGGCAGTACTCGAGGTCCTGCAATTGGTCTTAATTACCCAGTGGTTAGGAATGGAAAACTCTATCAGGGTTTCTGTTGTTGATCCCTTTCCAGTGATCTCCACTGTGTATAGTTGTGTGGGTGTCTGGCAACACGCTAGCTCAGCTGTGAAGCCTCTAATGCTGACTACTACGAAGACCTTGCCTGCTACATCTGGCCTTTTGGACAGGGGATGAAGGGACTGCAGATGCTGTGAGAAATATATGTGACTGAAATCAACATTTCTGGAGGAGAGAGAAAAATCTTCTGAAATTTTTTTAATGGTCACAATTTATTTTCAGGTTATAGAAAACCTCGGCATTGTCAGAGATTATTGAACATCCTTCCTTGCCCTAAGAAGGTGACGGATCAGTTTTCTTCTTCAGCTGCATTGTACAATTGAATGGCTTGCCAGGCTGTTCCAGGGAGTAGTCGGTATACTGCAACAACGTGTCTGTGTTAACAGAGGGCTAGATTTCCTTCTCAGAAGTATAGTAGTGAATCTATTGGGTGTTTACAGCAAGCTAACAGCTTGCTACTCACTTTATAAACTGACTAAAATTCTCAAAGGCAGATATTAAGTACCATTCGCTGGGATTACCAGCATTGCAGCACTATACCCACATCTGTGTGTCTAGGATTAAAGTAAATCTTCTTCCTGTTATTTAATAAGTTCTTGTAATACACTGTATTGCTTTCATAGAGTGTGAGTAAGTAGCACACAGCATTATAGATATTTTCTGATCAACTGTTCAGAGTTGTTATTATACATCTCTGGAGCAGGTGGGTCTCCAACCTGAGTCACCTAGCTCAGAAGCAGTGGCGCTACCACCACGTCACAAAAAGCCTAACACACAGCACTGTACAATAGGAGCACTGAGCCGACTTTCAGATGCGAGCTTGTTGGGTCTGTTTTGGGACACATCACAGCCTTCTCCTCATTGGTTGAACGGCTTAAGATGCTCAATTGCCACCCATTCAACCAGGATTCACCTAGCAATCGATGTGCGACTAAATGGAAATTGGAAATCCACACAAAGCCGAGCACAGCTGCAGGATGCTGAATGCCACAGTGAAAATTAATTACGCAGAGGATTACAGATTGTGTTTTTTTTTCCCCTCTCTCAGAACTCGCTCAGCCAGGCAAGCAATTGGACCATGTTGTCTAAATGAACTGTTAAGCGAGAACAAAATAGTCTTTCTCCTACGAAACAAATTTCCCACTCAAGCTTCCAGTCGCACAACACAATCTCAATTAACAGAGCCACAGGAAACACATGTTCACACTGGTTGTTGCTAGAGGCCAACTGATGAATGGCTCCAGTTAACTGCCAACAATTTGCATCGCTAAGGTTCACATCAGGGAAGAAATAGATCTTAGTTTTGGATGAGGAATTGCTACGCAGGTGTCCTTCCATTTCAAGTTATTAGAATGAAGAAAACGAAAACCAGGGTGGAGTCTTTCCAGCTCTGAACACTGTGGGCTGTGGCAAGAAATTTGGGAAATTTCGAGTCCTTCTTGACTTTGAGTCCAGAAAGTCAGATGTTCCTACCAAGCCCTGGATGTAAATTCAAGATTCTCACTAGTGAGCAGCAAGAAGCCTATTAGTGTTACAGAAATAGTGGGAACTGCCGATGCTGGAGAATCTAATGTAACAAGGTGTAGAGCTGGATGAACACAGCAGGCCAAGCAGCATCAGAGGAGCAGGAAAGCTGACGTTTCGGGTCTGGACCCTTGTTCAGAGAATATTGTCTGAGAAAAAATTGAGTTCATTTTCTGAAGAAGGGTCCAGACCCGAAATGTCAGCTTTCCTGCTCCTCTGATGTTGCTTGGCCTGCTGTGTTCATCCAGCTCTACACCTTGTTATATCAGCCTATTAGTGTAGTTGATCGCTGATTATCACTTTCATTATCACATCAACCTCACCTCACTAATACGCAGTCTCTCATTCTCCCACTCAACAAATAGAAAAAAGATGCCGATAACTACTGACATGAAAGTCTGAGTAGGAACCTGGTGACTCCAGCTCATCACTTGCTTGTCCAGGTGTTCACCTTGGAAATCCTGATCCAACATTCTGGGCACACTTCACAGGCTATGAATGCAACCACCCCATTTCCACAGAACCCCAATGTGTACCAGCATCACCACACCATGGCACACCTCCAATCCATTACTTTGAAGTGAGCTGGCACCTTGCATTCAAAGGTTTGCTGCTCACAGCGGCAGGCACCTGGCTTACAGATTGGACCAGTGGGTATCACAGAATCCCTACAGTGGAAGTTGGCCATTCGGCCCATTGAGTTCACACTGATCCTCCAAAGAACAGCCCACACAGACCCATCCTCCTATCTCTGTAACCCTGGATTTCCAAGGTTAATCCACCTAGCCTACACATCCCACTATGAGCAATTTAGCATGGCCAATCCACCCTAACCTGCACATCTTTGGTCTGTGGGAGGAAACCAGGGCACCCAGAGGAGACGCACACTGTCATGAAAAAAATGCGCAAACTCCACATTCCAAGGCTGGAATCAAACTCGGGTCCCTGGCACTGTGATGCACCATCTCACCCTCTGGCTGCTTGCTCACTCGCTCTCTTACGGCACACTCACTTTGCATCTGCCTGGATGCTCAAAGAATCCCTGCCCTTGTCTTCTCACACCTTACCTTCTCAGCCAGAGCATAAAGGCTCACAGGAATACTGCCTTGCCTTGCTGTTCAGTGCAGGCACAAAGCCAGGCAGCTTATGGTTGCAGTCCGCAGCCATCAGACAGCAGGGTGGTTAGTTCACTGTACCGTCCCATCTCAGTCCCACACCTACAGCATTTACCAGCAAACATACTGGATCAACCAAATGGCCTTGGCTCACTGTGATTGGCCCTCAGTCAAGTCAGGGTGGGTGATGTCAGTCAGGGGTCTGATACAGTCAGTTCAGGACTTTGTTCAGTATCAGTCCAGGGCCTTGGACACAGTCAGCTGACGCTCCCCCTTCCCCCGTCCATGGCGGCCAGGGTCAGAATCCTATCCTTGTAGGTGGTGAGGAGCTGATGGGTATATACCCACCACCGACCTTGCCCCTTTCTGTCCTATTATGGACTGCTTTCTCCTGGAATGAGGCAAAGGGAGAGATCGAGTGAGACAGAGTAGGTGGCACAGCCATTAGTATAGGTGATGATGCATCCTGAGTGTGAGAATGGGCAGCACAGAGGCCACGTGGGGAAGGTTTGGGTGGGTATTAGTGAGTGTGGGACGATGTTGCATGTGAGAGTGGGAATATGAGCCTTGGCTGAAAGTGGGCACAGTAAGACAGATAGAGTGAGGGTGAGGCTACAAAGCCAGTGAGAGAGAGAGAGATAGAGGACGGTGGCACTTGCCCTGGCACACAGTGGAGAGGTTCACGAGCCTATCTGCAGGATTGCTGGGCATTCCTCCAGATGTTTGAGGCTGTACTGTTGTGGGGGGTGGGTAGAAGTGAGGGGCGGCCAACTTCAAAGTAGGCTGACAGGATCTGATGTAGCCACCTCCTCTGCCAGTCCTGGGGGAAGAGGGAATGCCCTTCCTCTGTACCATCCCATTCACCAGGATCTCCAGCTCCCTGTCCACTAAGTGATGAGCCAATGTCCCCATATCTGTTACAACCAGGGAAATGTCACAAACTGTGCAGGGCAGCTCAGGAACAACAATGCTTTGTCCAGGACCGCTATGTCCTTTTAAAGATGGCAGTAGTGCACAGAATCCTGGGATATCCTAGCAGTGGCAGCATGTACCTCTGCCTGTTGTGACTGGGAGAATTGGGTTAACACTGGACGAGAGCACTATAGGGGCTGCCGTGAGTTTGGGATGATAGTGTGAGAAATCTCACTAGGCCTCACAGGGAGAAACCTCCCACAAAACCGGAGGAAAATGACTCAGCTGCTTTCATGCAAGATTCGGCCTGAGGCTTCCATTCATCCAAGAGACCAAGTGAAAAAGGCTTCATGACCTGGGGCGGGATCAAGATGATTAGTCCATTTTTCTTCCAAAATTTACCCTTTTTTTAACTCTTTATTCTAGTATGGGATGTGGGTGTCACTGGGAAGATGGATATTTATCCTCATCCCTAATTGCCCAGTGGGCAGTTAAGGGTCAACCCTGTAAATAGGTCAGCCAGGTGGACCTCATAGGGTATGAGTTCCCTGATTGGGGCTGCTAATCTGGTCCAATCAAGGAGCCCTGGCTGACAGATAAAGAGTGTCAGAGATACTGTTCACTCTGAAAGCTGACTCTGATGGAGCTGGACCAGCGTCAAATACTCTCCACGTGTAAGTAAAGGGTGATGCGATAGCAGCCATTGTGGAGTTATTTCAAACACCACTGCTGTGGGACTGAAGTCCTACAAAGGCCAGACTGGGTAAGGATGGCAGACAGCGTTCCCTCTAAGCCACACGGCTCTGTGCACAGCGGTTGGCACTGCATGTGAGAGTCGGAGTTTGAGCCTTGGTGGAAGGTGGGCACAGTAAGACAGTGACCTCTGGTTTTGGAAGTCACTGCCGAACACAAGCCTTCGAGGCCTGTGCAACCATTAAGAAAATGAGAGGGAACGTTGATGGTAGATTTCCTACCCAAAGGGTAAGTTTACAGATCAACAACATTGACAAGGTCATTAGACCAGCTTTTAACGAATTCAGATCCCACTATCTGCCATGGTGAGAATTGAACACATGTTCTCCATACCATTACCCCCTGACATTTCCACTATGCCACTGACTATTCTAGGAAAATAACAAAATTAACCATCTCTGTTTAGAGATCCAATTCTTGATTGGGTTCCATGCAACCATCTTGAATATCCATGATACCATTAACTAAGCTATACAAAACCCTGGTTCGGCCACATCTGGAGTATTGTGGCCAGTTCTGGTCGCCTCATTACAGGAAAGATGTGGAAGTGTTGGAAAAGGCGCAGAGGAGATTTACCAGGATGCCGCCTGGGATAGAGGGAAGGTCTTACGAGGAAAGGTTGAGAGAGCTAGGGCTTTTCTCTTTAGAACAACGAAGGATGAGAAGTGACTTGATAGAGGTGATACAAAATGATCAGAGATATGGATAGAATGGACAGCCAGAGACTTTTTCCTCAGGTGGAGGTAGCTATTATGAGGGTGCATAGTTTTAAAATGAGTGGAGATAGATATAGGGGAGAAATCAGAGGTAGGTTCTTTATTCAGAGAGTGGTCGGGGCGTGGAATGCATTGCCGGAGAGGGTAGTGGAGTCGGCCTCATTAGGGGCATTTAAGCAGCTATTTGATAGGCGTATGGATGATAGTATAAGGTAGGGGTGGTGGTTAGATAGACCTTAGGTTTAGTGTAAAAGTTCGGTACAACATCGTGGGCTGAAGGGCCTGTACTGTGCTGTACTGTACTGTTCTATGTTCTATATGTTCTATGTTCTATGTATCCTGGAAGGGAGTTTCACGGATATACAATTTATGTAAAGATGTTTCTCTTATCCTGGCTCTAAACCTTTGTACATTTCACTGTAGATCTATGTGTCTATGTTTTTGTCATTTAAATCTGTCTATTTCCACCTCTCCTGTGCAGAGTTGCTTCAATGAAATTTTATCAAAACTTGAGCTATGATATGTGTGAACAATCGGCATGTCTGCAGTTATGATTTAAGTCTACTGCCCTTTAAAACCTTAACATTCCTTCTTCAATTTTTATTTGACCTTTCAAAATAAATATGAAAGATAGCCAGCAATCAGGTTGTAGAAGAGGTTCCGTTATTGATTTTCTGCCGTCTGTTTCATGATCAATAATGTAAACCATCCAGTAAAAGCGCCAATGCTGCATTTATGTATACCGTTCTCACTGAGGGTTTCACATATAGCAAATCAGCAGCAAATACTTCAAACCTGGGCACCTATTCAATTTAAGATAACACGGTGTGGGGCTAGATGAACACAGCAGGCCAAGCAGCATCATAGGAGCAGGAAAGCTTGATGTTTCGGGCCTAGACCCTTCATCAGAAAGTGTGTTCATCCAGCCCCACACCGTGTTATCTCGGATTCTCCAGCATCTGCAGTACCTTTTATCTCTCCCCACCTATTCAATTTGATCCCTGGCAAGATCAAAAGTCACAAGTCATGGTAGAGATGTGCGTGTTTCAAAGGGAAATCTATTTATCCACAGGATGGAGATTAAAGTGCCGTCAACACCAGCATCACTGAGGGAGCTATTCAAATAAACCATCATAAAATGTATTGATCACTGAGTCATTGAATACAAATCTTCCTCAATGCCCGGGGAAAATCCTAAACAGGAGATAAATGCTTTTTGGCTGGGAACTTAGATAACACAGTGTGGAGCTGGAGGAACACAGCAGGCCAGGCAGCATCAGAGGAGCAGGAAAGCTGATGTTTCGGACCTGGACCCTTCTTCAGAATTTAGCTGGCTTGTAACCTGCGAAATGGGCAGAGAAACCCACAGCATCAAGAAGACATTGTTTCTCTTTGAATTCAGAGATCAGCTGATAATCTACTTGATGGAGTTAGTCTCAGCACCTCCAGAGACATCTCACTTATCTTGCAACGTTGTCCCAGGATGTAGATAAACTCAACTGTCAAAGCAAAGACCTTCCATTGATAGGAATGCACTGTTGAAATGGTGACATAATAACATAATAACTATTGAAAGGAAATTGAATAAATATCCTTGAAGAGGAGGAAACTTTTGCTGGGTTATGGGGAAAGAGCATGTTGCAAGTGTGAGACTAACTGGATACTTCCCTGGTATTACGATTGTAGTGGAGATAGACTATTAAAACTTAACCTTTCATTATTTGACGTTAAAGTCTGAGATTTTCATGCATTGTTAATAGTTCTAAAATGAACATTGATTACCCAGGATGGCAACTATGATCACCTGAGAAAGCCAGGCAAGTTACATGGAATATACAAAACCAGCTTCCTTGGAATTACCACTTTAATTAGAGGCACTGAAGCAGTGAATTGTCAAGAAATTCTCGTTTCTTGTTTTACTCACACTTTCATGATAACAGCACTTATTGGAGATGTTCTGTTTGGAAAAAGACAGTGTAGCTAGACTTAGAATATGCATATGAGCCACATTTTAGTAACTTTCTTTGAGATCAAAGCAGAAAGATACTGTGGACTGATAACAGCAAGGATACAGAAATCCCTTATCTCCTATTCCCTCTTAACCTTCCTGAAGCTCAGAAACGAGCTGATGAAAAGCAACTTAGAACAACAATTCACCAACAAGTCCAGGACATCTGCAGCTTTCTCATTAAGAAGGAAATAAGATAGCAGTTAACAGACTCTTGCAACTCAAAGTCTCTTAAGAAAAACATAGACTTCTGCTGCCTTTACCTTCCGGTCGATACCAGATACAAAACTCCCCACTACTCAACTCTTCTAACATCACCTGCCTCAAACCCCCAAACCTCCACCCCCCCAAAATTCTTTGTAAGCTCAGCCTATTTCTTCTATAAGTGTTTGATGTCACATTTTATTATTTTTGGGAGTTAGTAAATCCTAAAACCCCAATTTTTCACTCAAGAAAACCTTGGAATTGATTCTCCATTGTTTTTGATCTGTTTAACTAAGTTTAATTGCACTGGCCAATATCGCAATTTCAGTGAGTACACATTCTGCTGTTGCACTGAAAATGGCAAGGAATGGCCTCTTTTGGTCAATATGGAACTCACGACGACAAGGCACTATCCTGACTTTCAAGCACAGAATTATATATTCACGTCAAATAGTCCACTTTTAAGCCATTTTAAAGACTGTTAAATCCAGAACGCAATCTGATGGCTTTTTAATGTAAGAATAAACAATTCAGGAGCAGTTATTTCTTTCAATGCAGAGTACATTTGCAGCTGTTCTACTTAAGTAGATGGTTCTCTGAAGGTTAGGCACAACTGAGCTATATTTCTGTAATCTAATTATCCATCAATCTGAAAGCATATGGGAGTGCTGCAAATGTTTGAAAATTACAAGGTGTTTCACAAATAAAGGGAATCATTAAATACAGTATGTAAATGTACCAGACTTTTGTCATGCTGTTATCCTACTCCAGAGAATGCGCAGGGTATTGAGTTTAATTCTTATTCAAAAGACTGCACCTTCAACATTGCAGCTTTCCCTCAATACTGCACTGGGCTGTCAGTCTAGATTATTTAATATCACTAGACATAACGGTTCAGGGGCAAGTCAAGGTTTAAAATGACCAGAATAAAAGCTATCTGCCAGAATTGGATGATATTTCTTTCAGAATTCTAGGTGAAGGGTCCCGCTGAGAAGTCAGGGCAGCACAAACATCGAAATGAGGAACGGAAATCTTTTCTTAGGTCTGTCAGAAAAGTTTGCCAAATTAAAAGCTGGATATGGTAATGGCCTAATTAATTGCAATGTGATCTCATGGGAAGCCAGCTGAAGTCAGCAACCAGCTGCCAAAGCAGATAAAGAGAAAACATTTGGCCTCTGGCTTTGATTATGGGACAGAAAGGATTTCAGATCCAACAATTCAAGGCCTAAATTAATAAGCTCTTCCAGACCATTGGCTTAACCACAGAAAGATATTCTGAACCAATCTGACTCTCACCTTGAAGAAATCAGTCTGCCCTGTCTACATTGGTTAACATGGTATATTAGTTGTGGATCAGTTAGTAACATCCTTGCCTCAAGTGGAGACCAGTGGGTTGATATTCCCAGTGCCATCTTCAGCAGTACTCAGGGAGGTTGTTTGAGGTGCCATCTTTTGAGTGAGGATTTAAGCTGGGGTTATACATGCCCTCTGAGGGGAAATACACTTGGAATATTTCACAGATTACAAGGGTGGTTATCCTGTTCGATATAACAAATAATCTACCCATTGTTGGACTCAGTTTGTGGGACTTTGTGCTGGCAAATTGCCTGTTGTACCACTTCAAATTCTAAAGAGGAGTCACCAGATGTAAAATGTTAACTCTGCTTTCTCTCCACAGATGCTGCCAGACCTGTTGAGTTTTTCCAGCAATTTCTGTTTCTGTTTCAGATTCTCAGCACTTGCGGTGCCTTGTCTTTTTGTCAAAATTACTTCTTTGGTTGTAAAATGCTTTGGGAATTCTTTGATTACACAAGGTGCTATAGAAATGCAAGTCTTCCTTCCATCGGGAGCTAACATCTAAGATATTGGTATCAGAACTTTTCTGTAGGACTTGGAAATATTCCCACACTCACATGTTGAGGTCACCAAACCTAGGAAAAAGCAATGCTTTGGTCAGAGAAACCAATGTGCATGGCATTTCTTAAATGCCAAAACGTTGGGAAGTGTAGATATGCAGAAGGATCTGGGTGTCCTTGTCAATATGTCACTGAAGGTTAACATGCCAGTGCAGCAAGTCGTTAAGAATTCTAATGGAATGTTAGCCTTTATCACAAGGAAATTTGAGTACAGTTGGTTCTGCTATAATGCGACAGTTGCATTCCTACCCAACATCGTGTTACAGAAAATTGTGCTACAGAAATAATGGGACCTATTGGAAAAGCCGTGTTAGGGACAGACCACCAAACAAAAAAAATCACTGAAAACCGCTCAAAACTCATTCAAAAGCCTAACACAAAGGATAGCACAATTTGAATAAATGTTTAATTCATATCTAATAATGAAATAAAAGTAAGTTTAACACATTACCTTGAAAAAATGTCAAGATGACTTTATGGGGAAGGACGTTGTATTGTACCTCTCACAGAAAGCACTTCCCAACAAAGCCCACGAAATGATCACGTGATGCCGGCACAGAGACTCGCTCGGTGCTAATATTGTACATATTCACAACAAAGCGCTTGAAACGAGCATGTGATGTCAACGCTTACTCCTCCGCGCACTGATGGAATCGCTTTATAGCCAACACAAATTCACGTTTAGAAATACCATTCCCCTATTTGTCAATCGCATTGCCAGAACACATATTATTGAAGAACCAACTGCACAGAAGTAGTGAACCTTTCTTCAATTGTGTAGGAGCTTGGTCAGACTGCACCTGGGGTACCGTGTGCAGTTTTGTTCTCTTTATCTCAGCAAAGATATTATTTCCATCAAATGGAGTGCAATAAAGATTGAGGTTGACGGGTCTGTCCCCACATGGGATGGTGGGTCTCTCCTATGAACAGGAATTGGGCAAACTGGGCTTATATTTTCTAGAGTTTCATAGAATGAGAGGTGATTTCTTTGAAACTTAGAAATACTTAAAGGGATAGGCAGGAGAGATACAGATAAGATTTTTTTTCCTGGTTGTGGAGGTTCAAAACAGGGGACAAAACTTAAAAATAAAGGGGATGCCACTGAGGTCCAAGATGAGGAGATTGTGAACCATTGGAATTCCCAACTGCAGAGGGTAGTGGCAGTTCAGATGTTGAGTATATGTGAAGTAAATATTGATAGATTTCTGATTACCAATGGTGCACAGGATGCTGTGATGGGAAACATGTTCCATGTTACTCTCCTTCCATTCCATTTCATCGCACCCTATCACTATACTGTTCTATTCATTTCTCCACTCCCACAAGCTTATCTAGCTTCCTCGTAAATATGCCCATACTATTTCCCCATGCTTTTGAGCTTATCATTCCAGCTGCTATCTGGGTAAAGTTTCTGTTGAATTCTTGACTGGATTTACCAATGAACAATATTATTCTTATAGCCCTGAGCTTCGGATTTCTCCCACCCCCACCAGAAATGGAAACATATTTTCTGTGTCTGTACCAAAAGACCCATTTTGGAAGGTTGAATTTGAATGCAGAATATAGGGTTAATGGCAGGATTCTTAGCAGTGTGGAGGAACAGAGAGATCTTGGGGTCCACATCCACAGATCCCTCAAAGTTGCTACCCAAGTTGTTAAGAAGATATAAGGTGTGTTGACTTTCATTGGCAGGAGAATTGAGTTTAAGAGCCGCAAGGTTATGCTGCAGCTCTAAAAAAACCCTGGTTAGACCACACTTGGAATATTGTGTTCAGTTCTGGAAGCCTCATTATAGGAAAGATGTGGAAGCTTTAGAAAGAGTGCAGAGGAGATTTACCAGGATACTGCTCGGAATGGAGGGCAGGTCATATGAGGAAAGGTTGAGGGAGCTAGGGCTTTTCTCATTAGAGCAAAGAAGGATGCGAGGTGACTTGATAGAGGTGTACAAGATGATGAGAGGCATAGAGTGGATGGCCAGAGACTTTTTCCTAGGGCGGAAGTGACTGTTACGAGGGGGCATAATTTTAAGGTGATTGGAGGAAGGTATAGGGGAGATGTCAGAGGTTTGTTCTTTACACAGAGAGTGGTGGGTGCGTGAAATGTGCTGCCAGCAGTGGTAGTGAAGTCAGATACTTTAGGGACATATAAGCGACTCTTGGATAGATACATGGAGGATAGTAAAATGTAGGGTATGCAGGGAAGTTTGATCTTAGTAGCATAATAGGTCGGCACAACATCGTGGGCCGAAGGGCCTGTACTGTGCTGTACTGTTTGATGTTCTGTGTTCTATGTTCTGTGTTCTATGTTCTGATCCCGTCTGCTCCAGAGATGTGTAAAAACATCTTGGAACAAGTTAATTAGAAAACTACCTGTAATTATAGAGGTGGGATCAAGGCACACTTTGGTAGATAGGAGAGGCCAAATAGTTTGGCTTGCACAAATAAACCGAGCTTCAAAATATTTCAGCACCAATCATTACTGTAAAACATCTAGCTAGCAAACCAATGTAAAACAAAAATACATTTTCAGCAGTAATAAGCCATCTGGAAACACAGCATCAAGTTTCTTTATGTCACAATTAATAAGTGGCTCACACCCAGAGGAGAATTTAAGCACTTCTTTTTTAGTACTTCGGCTCACTCATTGCCATCTGTCCTGGTTACATCAGGCAACTTGTGGACTTTAGTCAATAAATGTGGAGCTGGAAATGCACAGCAGGTCAGACAGCATCCGAGGAGCAGGGATGTCAACATTTCAGGCCAAAACCCTTCGTCAGGACTGGTGAGGGGGAGGGGACCCCAGAAATAAATAGAGGGAGTGGGGGTGGGGCTGGAGGGAGGGTAGGTGAGATGGAGATAGGTGGATGCAGGTAGAGGGTTATTGTGGTTGGTCAGTGGGAAGGTTAGAGCGGATTGGTGAATAGAATGATGGAAAGGTTGGGGTAGAGAGATTCTGCACGCACCAACCAACCCGCCCTCTGGTTGCCATCCACTTTAACTCCCTCTCCCACTCCCCTGGTGATATGTCCATCCTCGGCCTCCTCCACTGTCAGAGTGAGGCCAAACGTAAACTGGAGGAACAACACCTCATATTCCACCTTGGGAGGTTACAGCCCAATGGCCTTAATATTGACTTCACCAGCTTCAAAATCTCTCTACCCCGAACCTGTCCATCTTCCTACTCACCCATCCACTCCACCCTCCCCACTGACCAACCACAGTAACCCCCTACCTGCATCCACCTATCACCATCCTTCTACTGCCCCCTAGCCCCATCACCCCTCCCTCTAATTATTTCTGGGCTTGCCCCTCCCACACCCTCCCCAGTCCTGAAGAAGGGTTTCGGCCCGAAACGTTGACTTTCCTGCTGCTTGGATGCTGTCTGACCTGCTGTGCTTTTCCAGCTCCACATTAATTAATCTTCCAGCATCCGCACTCCTTACTGTCTCTCAACATGTGGACCTTAACTGTGGCTATTTTCCATTTGGTGAAAAAATAATCTATGACTGTAAAAGTAAAACAGACCCGTACAGAATCCATTTCCCAAGCAGTGGAACACAGCTTGGGCTAGGCAGAGAGGAATGTGCTCAACTTCCTTGCTCTGCATTTTATCGTAGTATGACCTGGTTTGAAAAGAGTTCGGTGTAGATAGTGCATGAGGATAAATTGGGACCAATGATGATACTTCCAGTCAAGGTGTTTGCCAGCCAAACTCTGTCAAGACTGACATACAAACAGAAGTTGTGTTAAGCCTGTATGGAATATTAATTAGATGACACTTGGAGAACCGTGTGCATTTTTGGTCTCCATGTTATAAAAATTATATGAAGGCACTGGAGGAAATAAACACAAAATACTTGAGTTCCAGAAATGAGAGATTACGCCTTTAAGGAAAGACTAAATGGGGTGGGACTCTTTTCTAAAGAAAAGAGAAGATTGAAAAGTGGCCAGTAGAGGTCATTGAGATTATGAAAGGGTTTGATAGGATTGACGTAGAAAAGGTATTTCTATTTGTGGGGTAAGACGTAACCTTAGAGCCATAAACATGAGATAATCATGAATAAATCCAAAAGAAAACTCAGGAGAAAAATCTTCACCTGGAAACTGATGAGAATGTCGCCTCATTATAACAAGAAGCAGTTGAGGTGAACAGCATTGGTGTTTTCAATGGGGAGCTAGATAAACTCATGAGTGGGAAAAGAATTAACAGGACATATTGATGGGGTTGATGATGGAGAGTGAGAGAAGGCCAATGTAAATGTAAATACTGGCACGGATCAGTGTATTATTTCTACATTCTAAGTACAATGATATATGAGAAAAATTTCCAATTAGATATGGGACTAGAATTTCCAATTGGATAAGGTACTGGAGTTTCCAATTGGATCCAGGACTGGAGTTTCCAATTGGAAAAGCTATTGGAGTTTGGAAGGACTTATGAACTAAACTCCAAAGAGGAAAAACTGTCATGAAGAATGAATGGGAACAACTGTCGAGACAAAGCTCAAAAGAAATTAAATATCTCATGCTTTATCATCTAGGGATCCCAGTGTTTGACATGGCATTAATTATGTTTGTCCAATAATATTGGCTAACTTTTGACAGTTCTCCTGTTCTTGGGAACTATTCATAACGTCTGGCAGTGTATAGCAGCTGCTAGACATGATTGATGCTCATATTATTGATCACAGTATTTCAGGAAGCTATTGATGAGAAACTGTCCTTTGTGAATGAAGGTGAGAACATCATTGCTGGCAATCAGAATATTCCTCACTTTTTGTCCCTGTCAAACAGTTCAAGACCAAATAGAAACGTAAATTTGACATAAACCTTCCTCTGTGCTGTTCTAGTAATACCCCTGAGCTTAGTTCAGTTGAACACTTCACCTCGTTGACACTTGCAATTTTCAAAACAGCCACCTTGCGGATTTTTTGTTACAACCCCATTGTAATGAAAAATGCGAAACTGACATGGATGGTAATGCGCTGAGCCTCTATTCCCCAAGGACAACACTGAAGCTGCCCAATATTCTTCTAGCCAGGACACCAGTCAGAACTCTGGGCATGTGCATCCCACACGACAGTATGTCCAACACAAGTTTAAAATCAGCATTTTTA
The DNA here is from genome assembly GCA_024137785.1 of Ginglymostoma cirratum. Classification (NCBI taxonomy): domain Eukaryota; kingdom Metazoa; phylum Chordata; class Chondrichthyes; order Orectolobiformes; family Ginglymostomatidae; genus Ginglymostoma; species Ginglymostoma cirratum. Next base: position 7,465,497 of record JAHRHZ010000105.1, read on the forward strand.
TTTAAAAATTCATTCATGGGCTGAGGTCATTGCAGGATAGGCCCATCCCTAATTGCCCAGAGGGCAATTAAGTGTCAACCGCATCGCTGTGGGTCTGGAGTCACATGTAGGCCATACCAGGTAAGGATGGCAGTTTCCTTCCCTAAAGGACGTTAGTGAACCAGATGGGTTTTTCCAACAATCAACAATGGATTGATGGTCATCAACAGACTCTTAATTCCAGATTTTTATTGAATCCAATTTCTACCATCTGCCATGGCAAGATTCAAACCCAGGTACCCAGGACATTAGAGATAAAACGTTATGGAGCTGGATGAACACAGCAGGCCGAGCAGCATCAGAGGAGCAGGAAAGTTGACGTTTCGGGTCAAGGACATTAGCTGGTTTAACCGTCCAGTGATACCACCAAGCCGTCACCTCCCCTAAATTACCACTAGTTTCCATGTATTTCTAGGTGAGGAGACTAACAGATTTTGGTGCCTTGGGTTAGCACTCCATTAGTGAAGCATTGGTGCTAAATAGAAGTTCCTGGGCCATGAAGTTCAAACAGGATGATCTCGAGAATAATAAGCCCCAGTGAAGACGGGACTGCATGGTCAGGCATTTTGTGGGAATGAGGTCATTGTTGGTGAGAGGGTGTGAAAATTCATGAGCCAAAAATGCTATTGGGCCCGATGGAAACGCTTCCTGCCTTTCATGGGTGAGGGGAGGTGGGAAAACAATAACAGCAAAGTCAGTGGGCAGAGGAGCAGAGGAACCTTACACCAGGTGAGGTCTATGGTTTCGTCTTGGTGTGAGGACACTGGCTGTTGCATCTTATGCTGTAGATGCTGTGCAGCATTAAAGTCTGCAATTGAACTGGCTAATGTAACAGGAAGTGAGTTTGCCATTTAAAATCAGACGTTTGCTCCTCTGCCCCAATTCAGCAGGAGGGGAAGTTAAGACTAAGAGGGTATGCGAGCCTCAATGCAGCATAAACCCAGCAATTCCCTTCCCATCAATAGTGCCCTATTTTCGGCGGGGAGGTGGAAAGAGTGAAATCAGCTCTACATTATATTGCTGTAGGCAATACTGTGGGAGTGATGTGCATTCTGAGGTGTTATCAAATGAATCAAAGCTTTGTCCAGTGGGATCAGACAGATTTAGCAGAACTGTTGGATTATTGAAGAGTAGGAGCCATCCCAATGCTCCAGTTTACATTTCTCTCTCAAATGGCACTAAGAAAAACTAAAGAACTGCATTTTCATCTCATAGCGACATTTTCAAAGTAGAAAACAAAAGCCGAAAGAACTGCGGATGCTGTAAATCAGAAACAAACGCAGAAATTGATGGAAAAGCTCAGCAGGTCTGGCAGCATCTGTGAAGAGATATCCGAGTTAACATTTCAGGTCTGGTGACCTTCCTCAGAAAATGTTTCTTATGCAGAAGATAGGGTGGGGGGAGGGGGTAAGGATTAAATGATAGGTAGGCATAGAGCCCAAAGAGAGAGATGAACTGTTGCGTAGACAATGGAGTTGATAACGATCCGGCTAGCCGAATGAATAGCTGTTAATGCAGACTGTTAGTGCCTAACAATGGGTTGTGTGTAATAGCAGACGATGAGATAACAAGGCCTAGTGGGTCGGGTAGGGGGCTAGGACAGAGTCCAAGCCCTAAAGTTATTTAACTTGATATGGCTGCAGGGTCCCCAAGCAGAAAAGGCTGTTCCTCTAGCTTATGCTGAGCATCATTGGAACATTGCAGCAAGCCTGAGACAGGGATATTGGCCAGGGAACAGGGTGGTGTGTTCAAGAGGCAGGCAATTGGAAGCTTAGGGCCTCTTTGCAGGCAGACGTAGATGTTCTGCGAAGCGGTCACCCAGTTTATGCTTTGTTTCCACAATGTAGAGGAGACCACATTGTGAGCAGCGAATGCAATAGACTAGATTCTGGGAAGTGCAGGTAAAGTGCTGCTTCACCTGGAAGGTATGTGTGGGCCCTTGGACACTGAGTTGCAGTGGATGGTGCTGTGGGGCTGTTGCAGGGGATGTTAGGAGTGAAGGAAGAGTGGACCAGGGCGACCTGGCAGGAACAGTCCCTACAGAAGGCAGACAAGCTGGGGGTGGGGGTGTGAGGGTGGGCGGGGGAGAACAGGAGGTGGGGGATGGGTGGGTGCAGGCTATGTGTCTGGAGGTGGCAGAAATGGCAGCTGATGATTTTCCGGATGTGGATGCTGGTGAGATAGTAGACAAGGGAAACCTACTGTTGTTGCGGGAAGGAACAGAGGGGGTGAGGGTCACACCGCTGGCACAATCCTGGACACTACAGATCATTTGTCATCGCCAATCCACCTAACCTGCACATCTTTGACTGTGGGAGGAAACCAGAGCACCCGGAAGAAACCCACGGGGAGAATGTGCAAACTCCACACCGACGGTCACCCAAGGCTGGAATCAAAACCAGGTCCTTGGCACTGTGGGGCAGCAGTGCTAACCACTGAGCTACTGTGCTGCCCTCTGGGCTGCTCACTCACTCTCTTGCAGCACACTCACTTTGCACCAACCTGGATGCTAGCAGCATCCTTACCCGTACCTTTTATCACCTTACCGCTTTAGCGAGGGCTTTAGGCCACAGTGGTTCAGTGTTTAGCACTACAGCCTCACAGCGCCAGGGACTTGGGTTTGACTTGGACGACTGTGTGTGGAATTTGCACATTCTCCCTGTGTCTGCACGGTTTCCTCCAGGTGTTCTGGTTTTCCCCCACAGTCTGAAGATGTGTGGGTTCTGTGGATTAGCCATGCTAAATTGCTCTGTAGTGTTCAATGATGAGCAGGTTATGTGGGTTAGCCATGGGGTTGCAGGGATAGGGTAGGGAGAGGAGTCTGGGTGGGATGCTTTCCGAAGAGTCGGTGTGGACATGTTAGGCTTAATGGCGGAGATGGGGTGGACCCAATTGAGGGCCATGTCAACAATGGTGCTGAGGACATTTCAGAGATGGCATCAGCAGAACATATGTGATGAAGACAGGAGAAGGGAATAGAGTGTGACTTTGTTATTAAGCCTACCGATAAGGGTGATGCTGTTGTAGTCTAGTTTACTGACCTCTACCTTGCAGAGGCTGAGTGGCCAGCTCTCAGATACCTCCTCCTATCTTCCCCTGGACCATGACCCCACCATGACGCATCAGGCCATTGTATCAACTACAGTAACTGATCTCATTTCATCTGGTGACCTCCTGCCCACTGCTTCCAAGCTAATAGTTCCACAGCCCCACACAGCTCACTTCTACATCCTTCCAAAAATCCACAAACAGGACCCATTGTCTCTGCCTGCTTCTGTCCCACAAAACTCATCCCTTCTTACCTTGATTCAGTCTTTTCTCTCCTGGTCTAATCACTGCCCACATACATCCATGACTCCTTTGATGTTTTACTCTAGTTTCAGAGTTTCCAGTTTGCAGGTTCCAGCCACCTCCCTTTACACCTCCATCCCCCACCAGGATGGTCTCGGAGCTCTCCGCTTCTTCTTGGAGCAAAGGCCTGACCTGTCCCCACCCACTGCCACCCTCCTCCCTTTGGCCAAGCTTGTCCTCACGCTCAACAGTTTCTTTCTTAACTCCTCAGGTCAGAGGGGTGGCCATGGGTACTCGCATGGGCCCCAGTTACGCCTGTCTCTTTGTGGAGTATGTGGAACATTCCTTGTTCCAGTCCTATTCCAAACCCCACTCACACCTCTTTCTCCGACATATCGATATCACTTATGGTGCTTCCCTCTCTCGTCCAGAATTGAAAAGGTTTATCAATTTTGCCTCCAATTTCCACCCTGCCCTCACTTTCCCCTGGTCTATCTCTGACTCCTCCCTTCCCTTCCTCAACATTTCTGTTTCCATTTCTGGGGATAGGCTGGCCACTAATATCCACTACAAACCCACCGACTCCCACAGTTACCTGGACTACAAATCCTTGCACCATGGTTCCTGTAAAGACTCCATCCTATTCTCTCAGTTCATCTGTCTCCATCACATATGTTCCAAAGATGCCAACTTTGACAAGGCAGCCTCTGAAATGTCCATCTTCCTCCACAACCGATGATTCCCTAGCACCATTGTTAACTGGTCTCTCAACCAGGTCCGACCCATCTCCTGCACTTCTGCCCTCACCCCATCTCTTCCCTCCTGAAACTATGATAGGGACCCCTTGTCCTCACCCAGCATCCCACCAGCATCCAAATCCAGAAAGTCATTAACCACCATTTCCGCCACTTCCAGCAAGATGCCACCACCAAACACATATTCCCCTCGCCTCCCTTGTCTGCCTTCTGCAAGGACCGTTTGCTCTGGGACACCCTGTTCCACTTTTCCTTCACCCCATCCAACAGCCCTACGGCACTCTTCCCCTGTAACCGGAGAAGGTGTAACACCTGCCCATTTACCTCCTCCCTCCCCAGTATCCAAGGGCTCAAACATACCTCCCAGGTGAAGCAGCACTTTACCTGCACTTCCCACAATCTAGTCTACTGCATTCGCCGCCCACAATGTGGTCTCCTCTACATTGGAGAAACGAAGTGTAGACTGGGTGACCACTTCGTAGAACATCTACGTTCTGCTCGCAAAAAAGACCCTGAGCTACCTATTGCCTGCCACTTAAACCACCCTGCTCCCTGGCCAACATCTCTGTCTCTGGCTTACTACAGTGTTCCAGTGAAGCCCAACGCAAGCTGGAGGAAAAACACCTCATTGTCCACTTGGGAACCCTACAGCCCTCCGGACTTAATATTGAGTTCAATAATTTTAGGGCCTAAACTCTCCCATGTCCCAGACCCCACCCAACACACCAGGCCTTGTTACCACATAGCCTGCCATTACACACCCCCTGTCATTAGTCACCAACAGTCCCCATTAACAACTATTCACCCTCCCAGCCTGATCGTTAGCCACTCCTTTGTCTGTCCAACTGTCTCTCTCTTTGGACTCTATCCTATCGTTTGTTTACTCCCTACCCCACCCACCTCTCTATTTTTGGATATAAACTGATGTTTTTCCAGCCACCATCAGTTTTGAGGAAGGTTCACCGGGCCTGAAATGTTAACTCTGTTTTCTCCTTCATAGATGCTGCCAGACTTTCCAGCAACTTTGTTTTTGTTCCTGATTTGCAGCATCCGCAGTTCTTTTGGTTTTTACTGACAGAAGGCACACCAGCCAATCATACCACGGTAATCTGGATCTTCATTTACTGCACTATTGGAGAGGGAAGAAATAATTACCTGCAATATAACTTTCACCTTTTGCTGAGAGAGGTTTTTTCCTGGCGCTGTTTAAGGTGTTATCAACCAATTGAAAATGGGTCAGATTCTTTGTCTGGCTTCATTCAATGTGAATCTGAGAGTGACAACGATGCGTTGCTTGTCTAAAGCCCAGAGTGCACAAAGTCTGATCCGTACGGATTAAGGAACGGCTCTCAAGCTGCTCACATTGTTCTGAGACCAAAGTAGCTTATGCCCATATGCAGCAGGACGTGGCAAAATTCACTCCATCGAAGTGCCAAGCTACGGCCATAGCCAATAAGAGATCCCTAATTCCCTAACCTAACTACAGGGAATTTAACCATCGCCTTTTAAAACCTTAATGTCATGAACAATTCTGAACATCCTGCACCATCACCATACCAATTCCATTGAGCAGAAACTGAACTGGATTTTCCACACAAATACTGTGGCTACTAAAGCAAATCAAAGGCCAGGAATTCTGTGGCAAATAATTGACTCCCCATTGCCTGTTCACCACCAAGATACAGGTTAGGAGTGTCAGGGAATACTCCCCACTTGCCTGGATGAGTGAAGCTCCAACAGCATCAACAAAGCTTGATACCATCCATGTCAAAGCAGCCCACTTCATCAGCATTATCTTAAATATTCAATCCTTCCAGCACAAGTGCACAGTGATTGCTACGTACCATCTGCAAGATGCAGTGCAAGAACATGCCAAGGCTTTCTGACAGCACCTTTCCAACCCATAACCTCTACCAACTAAAAGGACAATAAAAACAGGCATATCACTACACGCAAGTTCTCCTCCAAGCCACACACTACCCTAGCTTGGAATTGGATCACCGTTCCTTCACTGTCGCTGGATCAAAATCCTGAGCTCCCTTCCTAACTGCATTGTGGGTGTATATCACCACCATGGACTGCGATGGTTCAAAAATAAACAACTCACTACCATGTCCTCTTCATCAACTCGGAATAAAATGGCCAATAAATGTGAGACTTGCCAATGATACAGACATCCAAGAATGAATACATTTTCCAAAATTCCCAAGTTCACTTTCTACAAAGGTCCCTTCATGCAGTTACTTCACCATATCTCAAACTAACTTATATCTAGAAGCCTATCAGGAATCAGGAACAACTAGACACAGATATATTGTAAACAACAAGATTGTTATTCAACTATGACATGCTTCAGGGCAGCAAGCTGAAATCTTTTCATGCCCCGTAACCCTCCGAAAACTCCGCCTTCCTTTGTGCATCCCCAACTTCACCACCGACAGTTTCGGCTTGAGTTGGCTGGAATACCCTTCCTGAACCTTCCCATCTCCCATTCCCTCTCATACAAAGTTCTCCTTGGAATCTCTCACCAGTTACCCTTTTTCAGTGGCCCAAAAATAGCTACATGACTCAGTATTAACCTTAGTCTGAGTGCTCTCCTGTGAAGCTCCATACAATGTTATACTCCAAAATTTAAGAAAATTTGTATCTCGGGCTGTGGATGAGGTTGTAGACATGCTCGCTGAGCCGGTGGGCTTGGTTGCAAACATTTTGTCACCGTGCTCAGTAACATCATCAGTGTGCCTCCGGTGAAGCATTGGCGTTCTGTCCCACTTGTTATTTATATGCCTCGGTTTGTTGGGGTGGTTGGCATCACTTCCGGCTCTGTTTCCCAGTGGTTTGTATATCGGGACTAATTCAATGTGTTTGTTAATGGAGTTCCACTTAGAATACAGGCATCCAGGAATTCCCTGGTGTGTCTCTGTTTGGCTTGTGCAATTATGGATGTGCTGTTCCAAATGAATTTGCCTTCCTTGTTGCCCGTGTGTATTGAGACCAGTGAGAATTAGCCTTGTCTCTTGGTGGCTAGTAGGTGTTCATGTATCCTTACTGTCAGTTTTCTTCCGGTTTGGCCTATGTAGTGTTTCTCACAGCCCTTGCATGGTATTTTGTATATTGTCTGAGTAGTAGACCCCTGGGTATCAGGATAGCCCACAAACCAACAACCACCCTACTTCAGCTACTGTCGAACATAAAGGATTCCATGCCCAAAACCAGCAAAACTGGTGTAATATACAAAATACCATGCAAGGACTGTGACAAACACTACATAGGCCAAACCAGAATAAAACTGACAATAAGGATACAAGAACATGAACTAGCCACCAACAGACACAACCAATTCTCACTTGTCTCAGTACACACAGACAACCAGGGACACAAATTTGATTGGGACAACACATCGATAATCACACAAGCCAAACAGAGACATGCCAGGGAATTCCTGGAGGCCTGGTATTCTAACTAGAATTCTATCAACTAACACATTGAATTAGACCCTGTGTACAAACCACTGAGGAACAGAAGCAGAAATGGTACCAAACACCCCAACAAACCGAGACATAGGAATATCAAGTGGAACAGAACACCGACGCTTCACTGGAGGTGCACTGACAATGTTACCCAGCAGGGTGACGAAACGTTTGCAGTCAAACCCACCAGCTCAGCAAGCATGTATACATCACTGTCATAGTCCATTAAAAGTTGCGCTATAAACACGGTTTATTCTTGTTTCATACTAAAAGGATACTGCAGTACATAAACACAATACAGCCACCTTACTAATGGAACACAGGGATTATCTCTATTTTAGGAGCCATGCCAATGACAGTCCTCTTTTGAGAACTTGCGTCTCCTGTAAACCTTTTATCATCACATAAAGCTTTGTCATAATTCCCTTTCATTACTCAGTATGCCCATTACCTTTATCGCACATGTCTAAAGATTAGGTTGTTGATCTCCTCACAGTCAATACTCTGTAAGCCATCTCACTTATATATGCCAGTATCTTTCCAAAGGCAATGCTACTCCTCTATGTTTGCCAACTCAGGCTGCCTTCTTAGACTGAAATGACTGAAGTTTTAATTAGCTATTCCAAAATATTAAGGGCTAAACCTGCATTAGTTTCCACTTCCACACAGCCACACGGTACTCCAAAACAATGCAAAACAACCTCCCCTATTTACTCAGATTTGACCCTTGCCATCCTAAATTAACTATAAAGTTACTATCCAACACGATTCGCAACCCATCTGACTCCCACCACAAGGTCAACAGAACCCAGCTTCTGGAGTCAGGTCACGCTCCAAATGAACGGAAAGCTGAGAAATCACACACTCATTCTCAATATGAGGCAGATCATGTGCTGTATACATTTTAGGCTTTCTTTTAAAAAAGCCAAAATTTAAAATGATAGATCCTGGCACTGAAATAAACTGGCACACAATTTGTGACTACCAGTGGGAGTTCAGAACTCAATGATCCTTTTAATTTCCCCTGTGCAAAGCTGTGTGACTTTATAAAGTGTCTGCCATTTATCAAAGTCTTCACATCCCTCAACAAATGCTTAGAATGCATCTCAGACAAATTTTTAAATTCATTGCAAATTTTATACAAGACGCAAGTTAGCACCAGAAAGAAATCTAAGTGGTCAGGTTTGTCAGTTTGAACATAGTCACAATGTATGGATAAGGGGTGAGCCATTAGAACCCAGAGGGTGGAACTTTCTGCACAACATTGATTGCTTTCAAGAAAGAAATTGATACCATTCTTAGGGCTAATTGGAATCAAAGGGTATGGGGGAAAGCAGGAAGTGGATACTGAGTTAGATGATCAGCTACGATCATATTGAATAGTGGAGTAGGCGCGAAGGGCTGAATGGCCCTAGTCCTACACCTACTTTCTATGTTTCTACGTCATTGCTTTTAGTCTGTTACACAAAAAGATATACAGCTAAATTCATGCTGAAAAGCTAGCCCAACTGTACAGGGAACAGGGTAATGGGTATGGTGTGGTCAAATGGTCACCATGTACTGCTGCATGCAATTTACCAACTCACCCAATCATAGAACACAAATACTGTGACAATACTGTAATTTCCTACAAAACTTGTTCCAGCACCAAGAATCCCATTGGGAAATTGAAGAATTTTACAAATTTAATTGAAAAAGGATCATTGCAGGTTAAAAAGGTTAATTCTTTTTCATTTAAAATTTTAACACGGCTTAAACATTTTCATTATGTTACTAGCTTAAAGCCAGGTGCTCTGTTCTTGTTACCATAAAATCAACCAAGACGCACAGCCTTGGGTTATCAGGGCAGAAATAATTCTGTAATTGCAAAAGCTGTGAGGGGGTCTGAGCTCCAATGTGTTTTGTTTTCAGTTTTTTGTACTGTGTGTTAGATGGGCTGAGTTGACAGCAGTTCCTATCAGTAAAAGCGAACTGTAACATGTCAGATTGTCATGAAAATCCGCAAATGGTTCATTAATATTCTTCTATCATTTGGAGTTTAAAGGAGTTAGGTGTCTTTTATTCTGCCTTTCAGTAGCCTGTGTCCTTTATGTCACCATTTTATATCCTAGATCATTTTAAAAGTGCTGCATTCCTTTTTTATGCCTTCAGATCTTATTCTGCTTTTAACTAGTTGGAACAATAGCCATGCAATGTGACTGTTCAGACTACCGTCTACAATATCTCCTGATCACTGAGGCAGAGGAGGGGTGTTGAAAATGGCTTGGGGGGCAGCACTGCAATGAATGACACCCTCCACAAGAGGCAGGCTTCCCATGAACCCCTATTGGCTGGTGGGAAGGATACAGATGGATAATGTTCAAACTGACATTTCCAAGGGATAATGATAATCGCTGGGAGAGAAGGCTGTCGGAATTAGCCCAGGCTAATGCTTTGGTGACACTCAAATCCCGACACAGCAGTTAGTGGAATTTCAGATCAATTAATACACAATCTAGAATTCAAAGCGAGTAATGGTGACCACGAAGCCATCTTTAAGAGACTTAAAAACAAATCTGGTTCATTAGTGTTTTTGAGGGAAGGAAACCTGCTGTCCTTACCTAATCTGACCAACATGTGACTCCAGACACCAACAATGTGGTTGGCTTTGAAATACCCTCTGAAGTGCCATGCAGCTCATGGAAAATGAGGGATGGGTAATAAATGCTGGCCTTGACAGTGATGCCCAAATACCACAAAAGAATAAACTGAGATAAAGGACCATCCTCAGTGAAGATATTCTCTCAAAGTACGATGTACTTCCTAGATTAAAATAACCTGAAAGAACTGCGGATTCTGGAAATCAGAAACAAAAACAGAAATTGCTGGAAAAGCTCAGCATGTCTGGCAGCATCTGTGGAGAGAAAGCAGAGTTAACTTTTCAGATCTAGTGACCCTTCCTCAGATCCTTCCTCTGTACTTTCTAGCTCCTAGCACCATTCTGCCAGCAAAGAGTTTATCCAAATTATCTCCAATTAACAAACATAATTTTCAGATTTTATCATTGAATACATGTTATTTGACAAGCTGGACCCATATTCATGGTGTGCATTTTGCAATGTGTTACTTTCCTTGTCTTCTGCCAAACATTCTCTCTTTTCTTGGAAGTTCCCACTCAAGTAAGGGACGTAGACCCTCTACATTGTCCCTCTGGTCGAAGTGAGCTTTCCTCAAAGTGAATTTTTACTGTTTGTGCCAATTCTATACAGCCATGAACTGTGTCCTGCTTTCTTGTTTTCTTCCCCTCTTCCAGTGTTACTGACTTCCCCAGTTCATCGGTGCTGTAGCTCCTGTCAATGTCATGATTGGTAGCAGCTAACTCCATGCAAAGCATTGAATCAAAGCAGGATCTTGCTGACCTCAGATAGCTGGATTCTAATCTCAGCAATCAGCAAAAAGAATAAAAAGGTAATAGAAACTGCTAAGGAAGTTCACTCATTAATCTTGTAATGTTCCGTATAGCAAAGTATACACATCACACCCACACACTGGGAGACAGTCCTTGGACAACACTTTCCATTAACAGACTGACTTAACGCATGCATTAGAAACTGCACACAAAGTGACAAGAACATAAGCTTGTTCTTTGAAATACTTTGTTTTAAATTGAAAAAAGGCAGAAAGGCATTGAATTAAAAGTAGCCACAGTCTCACTTTTGCATTAGAGAGAGACAACTAGAGAGGTGGCTTTACCTGAAGGTCACCTTGCCTCAGGCAAGGGGAGGGGTTGAGACAGAAGGATCTTCTTGGTAGCCTCAGCTGGAATAGGAATTGAACCTGTGCTGAGGGTTTCACAGTGCATTACAAGCCAGCCTTCCAAGCTAGCAATCCCCGACTGAACTGATCCCACTCTGTGGTGAACTATTTCATACATACAGTTGGTTCTGCAATAATACATGTTCTGGAAATGCGAATTGGCCATAGTGCGATTGACAAATAGGGGAACGGTATGTCTAAAATGCGAACTTGTGTTGGCTATAACGCGATTCCGTCAGTGCATGGAGGAGTATGCACTGACATCACACGATCGTTTCAAGCGCTCTGTTGTGAATACGTACAATGTTAGCACCGAGCGAGTCTCTGTGCCGGTATCACGTGATCATTTCGTGGACTTTGTTGTGAAGTGCTTTCTGTGAGAGGTACACTACAATGTTCCCCCCCATCAAGTCGTCTTTTCATTTTTTCAAGGTAAAGTTTTAAATTTACTTTTATTTCATTATTAGATATGAATTAAACATTTATTCAAATTGTGTTATCCTTTTTGTTAGGCTTTTGAATGATTTCTGAGCAATTTTCAGTGATTTTTTTTTGGTGGTCTGTCCCTAATCCCACTTTTCCCATCGGCCCCGTTATTGCTACAGTGTGATTTTCTATTACACACTGTTGTGCAGGAATGCAACCGACTGTATTTTATCGTATGTAATTATTTTCTGTATAAAGCACAACAACACTGCATCAGGCTGTCTGACCTTGAGGAAAACTTGATCAGACCTATCAGTGTGGTGGTCACATCACAGATCTAATACCAATTGCAGTTCTAATCCCTGAGATACAAGTAACAGGTCAGAAGCAGAGCAAAGGCTTTGCCCTAGTGTCAGAGTTACAAGAAAGCCAAAAATATTTTGGGTTTTGCAGCCTGAAAGAAAGGTGTCTACAATACATCAATGACTGACCTCAAAAGTAATTTACTGCCTGTAGTAATGGTACAGCTTTGAAACAGCAGGCAAGCTCCAGGTGGACAGAGGAAGCGCTTCAGTGCTACCCTGAAAGCTTCACTGGCTGAGTGCAGCATTCCCACAGACACCTGGGAATGACTGGCCCAAGACCATCCACAAAGTGGAGGAGGAGCACCCGGGAAGATGTTAAGCACCTGGAGACATGCCGTCGGAAAAAAGCGGAAGCCTGGCGATAACAGAGAAAAGAGCGTGCCGCCAACGAAATGACCCACCCACTACCACATTCTGCCTCCAAGTGTAACAGAGCCTGTGGTAGCTGCATTGGTCTGTACAACCACCTACAGATTCACTCTGAGAGTGGAGGAGAGTCTGTGTGGGACTGCTGATGATACTATATAAATTCGTCTTGTTAACTGTGTACCAACTCTAGCAGCCTATGAGCTGGGAGGTTGCGCTGGGCTTTGGGAGAAAGTAGTACATTTTAAAGTAAAGTCTATTTATTCAGTTCATAGAATCTGCTTCCTACATTACATTCTAAAATATACAACACCCTCATTTCAAAAGTGAATTGAATATTGCAATCGTGGTGTAAGACTTAAAAGGGTATAATGCAAAACAGTGTGGAGCTGGAGGAACACAGCAAGTCAGGCAGCATCAAAGGAGCAGGAATGTTGATGTTTCAGATCAGGAAGGGTCGACTCTCCTGCTCCTCTGATGCTGCCTGACCTGCTGTGATCCTCCAGCTCCACACTGTGTTGACTCTTGACTCCAGCGTCTGCAGTTCTTGCCATCTCTGAAACACAGATATAGATACCTGCTTGGATATAGTGACTCATTCATCAACTGATCATTGAATCCCAACAATGTGGAAGCAGGCCATTTGGTCCATCGAGTCCACACTGAACCTCTGAAGAATATCCAACGCTGACCCACGCCCATTATCCTATCCCTGTAAACCTGCATTTGCCGTGGCTAATCCACCTCGCCTGCACCTCCCTAGACGCTATGGACAATTTAGCACAGCCAATCCACCTAACCTGCACATCTTTGGACAGTGGGACACAGGCACGGAGAGAATGTGCAAACTCCACACAAACAGTTGCCTGAAGCTGGAATCAAATCCGGGTCCCTGGCAGTGTGAGGCGGCAGCGCTAACCACTGAACCACCATGCTGCGGTGGGAATACACAGTGAATCAAAAAAACAGAACGTTTCTGAGTATGCTGCTCCTTTGATGGGTTAATTATTACGATTCCCTTGTGAATCTTATTGCCTGGAGCGATAAATAGGAAAGAAAGGCACTGCTGCTTAGTCTTGGCCTGATATCAATGAGACAAGTGTTGCATTTCTGCAAAACCTGAAGTTCTCGGCTGCCTGCACAGAAGTCTACTTTCTGAACTCTGTCATGTGAACAGTTAATTAAGGGTTACTTTGAACTGAAAGTGTTATCAATCAATCTTCTGAGCTATATCAAGGTACAGGAAAGGTTGTGGACAGACTGGAGGAATACAGAAGGCTGAGGAATGACCTGACTGAGATTGTCAAGATTACAAAAGCATTTAATAGGCTAGACATAGTTCAGTTGTGGGGAGACTGGAAGTAGTAGTCATAAATCCAAGATAATCACTAATATAGCCGATCAGGAATTCAGGGGAATCTTCCTTCCTCAGAGAGCGGTGATGATGTGGAATTCTCTGGGACACAGTTGTGGCAAATATAATAGATGTTAAGAGGGAATTGGATAAACAGATGAGAGAATGGAATAAAATGGTATTTTAATGAGGTGCGTGAGGAGGGCTGGAAGGAGTGTAAAGACCAGCAGTCATCCATTGGGCCAAAAGGCCTATTTCTGCGCTGTGTCTCTGTGTCTGTCTGTGAGATTGTGTCTGTGTGTCTGTCTGTGTCTTGTGCATGTGTGTCTGAGATTGTGTCTGTGTGTGTGTGTGTCTGTGATTGTGTGTGTGTGTCTGCGATTGTGTGTGTGTCTGCGATTGTGTGTGTCTGTGATGCCTGATGGGTATTAGTTACATGCAAATTATGAGTGTAAAACTGAACCCTAGTAGTGTCTTAGAGCAGTGCAGTTCCCAGGCATAACCGAAAGGGGAGAATTACCCAATACATCCGGGCATGGGCAGTAATTATCATGGACATTCTTGGGGCACTGCTGGCCATTCCTCTGGACTGTGCCAAGGCAATGACAGACAAAATGCTAGGGCCTGGAAGTCTGGCCTCCCCTGCAAGCCCCTCAGGAAGAGGACAATCCTCGTCTGCTCTGCCCCTTTCTACCAGGAGCTCCAGGTCTCAGACGGAGAACTGCACCATCATTTCCCCCTTCTCCAACATCTTTGGAAAGCCTGTCCTTCAATTAGCAGGAACAGGTTTGGAATGCTGGTGCTGGTCTGGGCGCACAACAGCCTCTTAAAGACGGTGCAGGTGCAGGGGATGGTGGTCTTTCAGCTGACATCTAGTGAGTGACGTAGTGTTCTGGGATCAGTGGGTAATAGGTTGGGTCTAGAATCTGTTAATAGGTGCACGGTAGTGGTGGGATCGGTGTTGATGAGATGACTGTGGTAAAATATGATGAGAGATCACGTTAGGGCCCAAGGCAAAAAATCTTCCATGAAACTAAACAAACCTGACATAGCCAAAATACCATAAGTTTCACCTTTAGTTACTATGAAAGCATAGCAACCAATTTTCATACAGCAAGCTTACACACAGCAATGATCAGGTCATATGAACATATGAACATAAAGTGGAAACAAGAGTAGGCCATTCAGCCCCTCAAGTTTGCTCTGCTCAACTCTAAAGTCTCGTCTTCGCCCATCAGTGTTTGATTTCCCTTGTTAGTCAAGAATCTTCCTATCTCCTCAAAAATATTCAACGATCCTGCCTCCACTGCTCTCTGCCAAAGGGAGTTTCAAAGGCTCACAACACTCCGAAAAGAATCCCTTGACATCCATCTTTAATGGGAGACCGCTTATTTTGAAACGGTATCTTCTCGTTCTAGACCCTGTGGGAACATCCATTCAGCATCTAACCTGACAAGGATCTGATATGTCTCAATATGATCACCTGTTATTCTAAACTCCAATGGCCACAGGCATAACCTACCCAACCTTTACTTATAAGATAACCTTCAATCCAAAGTATCAGTCAAATGAACTTTCTCCAAATTGCTTCTATCATATTCATACCCTTTCTTAAATAAGGGGGCCTAAAGCATTCAGAGTATGCCATTTGTGATTTCTGTACAATGATAGCAAAACTTCTGCCTTTTTAATATTATATTCCCTACAGTAAATTGTAGCACTCCGTGTGCATTCCTGACCACTGTGGTACCTGCATCACAACTTTTTGTGATTCATCTACTTCAGGGTTCTGCTTCACTACAGTAGAATGGGGTCTTTTAAATCCACCCAAGAGGTTTAGTGTCTCGGATAAGCAACAGAGCATCTGACAGTAAATTACTGGAGGAAGTCAGAAGTTGCTCAACACCTGGTTATAGTCCAACAGGTTTATTTAAAATCACAAGCTTTCGGAGCTGCGTAATAAAGCTGTCTAAGAGGACATGGAATTGGCAAACACCCTAAGGCAGGATTACCTCTGTAGACACAATTAAGGCTAACATTGTATCAGACATAAAAGGTACTGCAGATGCTGGAGAATCCGAGATAACAAGGTGTGGGGCTGGATGAACACAGCAGGCCAAGCAGCATCATAGGAGCAGGAAAGCTTGACGTTTCGGGCCTAGACCCTTCATCAGA
>JAHRHZ010000105.1:7481932-7510888 GCA_024137785.1 Ginglymostoma cirratum
AGACCCTTCTTCAGATTTCTGATGAAGGGTCTAGGCCCGAAACGTCAAGCTTTCCTGCTCCTATGATGCTGCTTGGCCTGCTGTGTTCATCCAGCCCCACACCTTGTTATCTAAGGCTAACATAGCCTAACTCACCAAATAAAAGCAGAGTATGATTCTCATTGTGCCTACAACCTAAACTGGCCGCATTCAAAAATAATTCTCGCACTATCCATGATAAATCGGAAGACAAAAAGAAAATCATTATTTAGCAAGCTTGCAATCACAAAGGATGGATTCCAAGAGAACGTTAGCTACAACATTGTTGCCAAGTCTCATGGGAGCCCCAGAAAGGCCTGAATGAAGCCAGTCCTGAGGTCTACAATTCGTTTTTGGTCCTGAAAATCACAGTTAATACTGCATTGGTACCCAAATAATAACACGCATGTAATGTATCGCTAACCAGGCAACAAACTATGATATACACACAACACACACCCTTAACTCCTTTTCCAAAGAAAGCTTCGAAGATGGATTTCTTAAAAGAGCCATGCACCAGATTCCATTTAGGATTTTTAGAATGGAGATGGTATATGTCAAAAGTACTTAATTGGCAGCAAAATGATTTGGAACTTCTTGAAAGGCACCATAGAAATGCAGGATTTCTTGTAGTGTTGACCCTTCTTAAAGTTAAATAAACTTTTTGAAGTATTAATTCATGGGATGTTGGCATCATTGGCCAGGCCAGCATTTATTACCCATCCCTACTTGCCCAACAGGCAGGTAAGTGTCAATCACATTGCTGGGTCCGGAGTCACATGTGGGCCAGACCAGGAAAAGATGGCAGCCTCCTTCCCTTGAGGACATTATAGAACCAGGTGGGTTTATCCTGACAACAAGTTTCCTGATGTTTTAACAATGAGACTCTTAAATTCCAGATTGTTTAATTGAATTCAAATTCCACCATGTTAGGAATCAAACCCAGGTCCCCAGAACATTAACAGGGTCTTTGGATTAATTGTTTAGCGACAATGCCACTAGGCCATCACCTCCCCAGTGGGATGTAACTACTGGTAAAGATGTGAATATGCCCTGAATCCATCGCCTCAATTCAACTGATGTTAACTCCATACTGTCAGGAGTTCTAATATACTTCAGGGGAAAACAAAAAGCACATTCTTTTATGTTTAATCCCTCAAGTGGTGGGCGAAACAAGCAAGACCATATTTACTGAGCTGGGAGAGTTCGGAGAATGGTTGGGACATTGACATGGCACACTGGGCTCACTCTTCAAGCCCATTTAACCACATAAGACCATAAGACATAGGAGCAGAAATTAGGCCATTCAGCCCATTGAGTCTACTCTGCCAGTCAATCATGGCTGATAAGTTCCTCAACACCATTCTCCTGCTTCCTCCCCATAACCCTTGATCCCCTCAATAATCAAGAACATATCTATCTCAGTCTTAAATGTACTCAGTGACCTGGCCTCCATAGCCTTCTGTGGCAGTGAATTCCATAGATTCACCACTCTCTGGCTGTAGAAGTTTCTCCTTATCTCCGTTCTAAAAGGTCTTCCCTTTACTCTAAGGCTGTGCCCTCGGGTCCTGGACTCTCCTACCAATGGAAGCATCTTCCCAACATCCACTCTGTCCAGGCCATTCTGCGCCTTGGAGAGGAGAGCAAATAGCTAGAGTTTTATTTTTCTAAATTGATCTGTGGGGCTTTTTTACTCTTTCCTCGAGACAGCACAGGGCAGAGAGGAAGCAGATCCAGGAGGAAAAGAAATTTACTTTAATTCTTTCATGAGCCGGGGATGTGGCTGGAAGGGCTAGCCTTTACTGATCGTGCCTAATTGCTTATGAACCCAGTGGCTTATGCAGCTATTTCCAAGGGGCAGTTAAGAGTAAACTACGTGGATGTGTCTTCTGGAATCACATAAACCAGACTGGGGTCAGGACAGCAGGTTCTTTCTCTAAGGGGCATTACAACGATCGCGATAGCTTTGTTGAAGCTGATTTTTAATTGAAGATATTTACTATTTAATTGAATTTAAATTCCACCAGCTACTTTTGTGCAATTTGAACCCATGTCCCCAGAATATTAGGCCAAGCATTTGACTGTTAGCCCAATAACATGGCCACCATCATACTATCTCTAGATATAAGGTTACACCTTGACAGATAGAACAGACATTTTGGTTGCACTGGCCTGTAACCTCACCCTTCTGGGGGGGAGAGGGGTGTACGGTGGCTTAGTGGTTAGCACTGATGCCTCACAGTGCCAGGGACCCCGGGTTCAGTTCCACCCACCAGCGACAGTCTGTGTGGAGTTTGCACATTCTCCCCACGTCTGCATGGGTTTCCTACAATTGCTCCGGTTTCCTCCCACAGTCCAAAGATGTGCAGGTTAGGTGAATTAGACATGGGAAATTGCCCGTCATATCCAGGGATGTGCAGGCTAGGTGGGTTAGCCATGGGAAATGAAGGGTTACAGGAGCTGGGGTGGGTCTGGATGGGATGCTGTTTGGAGGGTCAGTGTGGACTCAATGGGCCAAACGGCTTGCTTCCACACTGCAGGGATTCCGTGATGTTCACAAAATTGTAGCACCTGTGTCTATTGTCCTTGAGATACTAGGAACAGGTCTT
This sequence comes from Ginglymostoma cirratum, assembly GCA_024137785.1. Lineage (NCBI taxonomy): Eukaryota > Metazoa > Chordata > Chondrichthyes > Orectolobiformes > Ginglymostomatidae > Ginglymostoma > Ginglymostoma cirratum. The sequence goes on from JAHRHZ010000105.1 coordinate 7,484,560, forward strand.
CACCTGAATGGCGGTATATGCTGTAATGATACTAATCCATATCATTCTGCAATATAAAGGAAAAGGCCGTAAAAAGATGGAGCATCAAACCTAACAGGAGAAAATATCTGATCCATATCAAATCAGATACTCTTGTAATAACACCTGAGAAAAGGCCTTCAACCCAAAAATCTTAACTCACTTTCTCTCTCCATACTGGTTGTCAGACCTGCTGAGCAATTTATGTTATTTCAGTATGCCAACAGCAACACTACTTGGCTTCAGTTTAACTGTATTGATAATTCACATTTAGCAAAATCTTCAATCCTCCTCCAAAAAGACTGTCAGAATCCTGTGGGTTTCTACAATGTGAATGTGACTGTAATTATTAATGTGTACTCTTTATCTCTCTCAGCTCTGGTTCACCTTGTGTTTTAATTAGGTCTCTGTGCCTCTTATGATGTACATTTGCCTTCATGCATTACAGCCACCTGAGTGTTTAAACCCACTGATAGTTCAGCTTTAATTCCTTCATTTCCTTGAAATAGGGTCACAAAATTGGGTGAAATCAGCCGCAAGAAAATATATGCCGGAAAACCGTATGTTTATAAATCATCAGTACAAACCTGCAAAGAGCAAATTAAACAGCACAAGTAAATAATAAACACAAGACCTTTCACAATGCGTCATGCTAAGAGCAGTTAGCATGGATCATTAACTGAACCATTAGTGTCTCCTCCCTCTGTGAAACTTCATTCAAATATCGGTATGTGGCACAGGCAACTGAAGGTGGGTATTTGCATCCAGACTGCCTGACGGTAAAGGAGGATTGAGTGTTCTCTATACCAGAGGAGACAGCTGCACACATTAACAGTTTGTCAGAATTTGACATTTTTGAAATACGTTGTTTTGGGGTCTGGGAGATCATGGTTTCAAACATGCCCCTCTTTTGGAATCCTAAGCCACAACTCCCCTTACATTTAACCTGCATCCACACACAGAGCTCACCCAGCAGAAGCTGGCAAATTATGTACACAGTGTAACTGAGGAAATGGAAAATTCTAATAAGAACGTGAGATCTGACAGCACAGAACCAGTCCTTCAGCTCAGTGTGCCTGTGCTGGCTACTTAAATGAACCATCCAATTAGGTCCACGCTATTTATATGCCTATATATGCATATGTTGAGTTGGGCAGCAAAAGATTTTCAGAGATTTACAAAGGCTTTATTGTAAATCCATTGTTGAGTACAATCACCCATTTTCCCCTTCTCCTTCTGGACCCTTTCCCTGTCCAGCAGCCAACATCCCATGAGGGAAGATCCTTGTCTTTTTCAAAGAAAGAAACCCATCATCAAATTAGCCAATCATTCAGTGAATAAATTACAATGACTGCTTACCTGGTTATTATATTAATAATAAATATCAAAATAGTGGGTAAACACTGCAGGGGTGGATGGAGGGAGCCAGGATTTTAATATGTGCAGGCAGACCTTGCCAAATTTATTACCTGATACACTTAACCACGCAGCTATGGTTAAAGACCCAGAGAATCCAGCTCTTTTGTTTGTAAAATATACCCACCAACAATTCTCCCAGTTAACAAATTACAGAGACTGTCCATCAGGGGCTGTGTGCCAAGAACAAGGAAAATCAAGGAAGGAGGAAACAAGGTGGTTTTTTTTGGGGAAGGGGTGAACTAAATGAAGATGATGTTACTTTGGACCCCATATCTAGGGAAGGATTTGCTGTTGTCGGAGGGGGGTCTGGGGAGATTTACAACAATGTCCATGGGGATGAAAAGCTTGTCATATGACAAGCAGCTGAGGACTCTGGGTCCATACTTGATGAGTTTAGAAGGATGAAGGGGGATGGGATCTGATTGAAACTTACAGAATACTGAGAGGCCTGGATAGAGTGGGCATGGAGAGGATACTTCCACTCGTAGGAGAGACTAGGACACAAAGGCACAGCCTCTGTGAGAAGGGATGACCTTTAAAACCGAGATGGGGAGGAATTTCTTCAGCCAGAGGGAGGTGAATCTGTGGAAATCATTCCCGTAGAGGGCTGTGGAAGCCAAGTCACTGTGTGTATATAATAGTGATAGGTTTTTGATTAGTAAGGGGATCAAGAATTATGGGGAGAAGGCAGGAGAATGGGGTTGAGAAACATATCAGCCATGATCATTTGGCAGATCAGAGTCAATGGGCTGAATGGCCTCATTCTGCTCCTGTAGTTAATGGTCTTATGATTATTGGTGGAAATGATGCATTCCCAGCCCTGCAGTGCCTGATGCCACTACGTGCTTTGAGGCTGCTGGTGGAAGAAGCCAGGTCTTTTATCAAATAACCCAATCACCAAAGAGCTCAGCTTCACTTTTTAAAATACATAAATAAACCCACAACAACATTGACAAAGCAACAAAATAATCAAATAAGGAATGTACCTAATTTTCTTTTACTTTACAAATGCGCCAAGTTAACAAACAGAGTACAAGCCGTACTGAGTAGCGGTAGTGCAGGAACTACAAAAACAGGAAAAGGGGAGGGAAAGCACAGGTTAGGAGGGGTTGCGATCAAATCAAAATCATATGGAGTGAGGGAGAGGAGAGGAATAATACAGTTGCCTCATGACCCATTCTGAAGAACCCAGTTGCTTTTTTAATATTTTGGAAGACTCACCACTAAATCACTTCAGTAACGACTTATGTAATAACAGCGAACACACTGTCCACTAGTGTACTATAGATCTCTACAATTTATGAATCTGACCAGGAGCAGTGTAAGAACCCGAGCTATGTAGTTTTTAAATCAACCTGTTTAAATGTGTTATGGCACGTGGCTGGAGCAGACGTGACTTGAGCCCAGATCCTACTGTGACAGAAATAGGGACACTAATGCTGCATCTCAAGACCTTTAGAATCCAGCTTACTTTAGGAATTACTATCAGATCAACAAACAGGGAGGAAGAGAGGGAGTGGACTAAATTAAAATGGAATCGGAGAGTGAAATAGTGCTCCCCAGATGCTGAAGTGACTCTCTGAAGGTGTTGTGGACGTTGATGGACACTGTGTTCTCTCTCCCAGGCACTCAGGTCTATAACCAGACTCCAAGACCTGCTTCCTGGACCTGTTGATGTGAGAACCCAACACTTCTTTCAGTTCTTTTCTTCATGTTCTGAAGTACTATCACACCCAAGCGAGAAGGTCTCTTTCCCATCACTGAATCACCCACGGTAGTTTGCTTCTGTTAACCACCATTAGCAATTCAACCATGTCCCAATTTATAAATTTGTAAGCAAAGCATGTTAAGGGCAATGCAAAGACATTAAAGGTGAGGGAGAGGTAGGGAGAGATGGAATTGGAGAAAGGAGTTCAAGCAAACCACGCACTCCAGTGCCCAGCTTTGTCTAAAGACATTGAGTGTATCAGTGGGCATCGCATGTTCCCTCTCCAAGGGGACTGGGCACAAACGTATCCATGGAAAAGAGGAAGGCTCAGTTACCATGACCCCTTCCACTTTCCAAGTCAACCTGTGCAGAGATGTTAGTACACACCCCTGCATCAGGTGTGACTTAAACTTGAGGCTGTTGGCTCAAAGGAAGGGACACTACCACTGTACCGCAAAAGCCCAATCAGTTCAAACATCACAGCTGCCATGGTGGGATTTGAGTCCCTGTCCTCAGAAAATTCCCTCAGAGTCCACTGCTTAAGTACCAATGGGCATCATCAGCTCCCTATTAGCTCCAGAGCTGGTCTGGTTTACCCTTACACAGATCGGCATTTCTAACAAAAACAGAAATTACTGGGAAAGCTCAGCAGGTCTAGCAGCATCTGTGGAGAGAGAAAGCAGAGGTAATGTTTCAGATCCAGTGACCCTTCTTTAGAACTGATCGTAACTGGGAAAATGTTGATATATGCTGAAGATGGGGAGGAATTGAGAAGTAAACCATAGGTAGAGATGGAGCCCAGAGACAGAACAATGGTTGGACAGACAAAGGAATGGCTAAAGGTCAGCCTGGGAGAATAAGTAGCTGCTAATGGGGACTATTAGTGTCTGACACGGGTTGTGTGTGGTAACAGCCCATGTGATGACAAGGCCTGGTGTGTGGGGTTTGGGGTAAGGAGATGGGAGAAAGTGCTCATGCCCTAAAATAATTGAACTTGATATTTAGTCCTGAAAGCTGTAGAGTTCCCCAGCAGAAAATGAGCTGCTGTTCTTCCAGCTTGCGCTGAGCTTCACTGGAGAAAGTCCGAGACACAGATGTTAGCCAGGGAGCACGGTGGTACTTTAAAATGGCAGGCAACAGGAAGCTCAGGGTCATTTTTCTGGATAGAACATCAGTGGTCTGCAAAGCCGTCACCCAGTCTATGTTTCCCCACCCTCGACCCTCCCCACTACCACCAGCCCACCTCCCCCCATCCCACCCAGTGTACAGGAGACTACATTGTGAGCAGCGTTTTCTCACACTGACACACTCTTCCCTCAAAGCCCTGGCAGACATTTTTTCGCTGGTTTCCATCCTATACTTTATTCTGCCTTGGGCTTTAGTGGGTTCAATTCCCACTCCAGCAAAATGAGCCCATAACCCCAGAATGATAATCTAAGGCAGCACTGGGTCAGTGTCAAGGTATCATCTTTTGAATGAGACATGAGGCCACAGCTCCACCTGCCTTCTCAGTTAGATGTGAAAAATCTACTGGCAGTGTTTTAAAACAAAGGACATCTCTTGTGCCATATTTATCCCTTAACCAAGCACTAAAAATACAACTCTCTGCTTTCAGTTCTGGTCGCCCTGCTGTAAGAGGATATTATTAATCTGGAGAGGGTTCAGAAGAGAGTTACCAGGATGTTGCTGGGACTGGAGGATTTGAGTTATGGGGAGAGTCTGGATGAGCTGGGACTTTCACTGGAGCATAGGAGTTTGAGAGGTGACGTTATAGAGATTTATAAAATCATGAGGGGCATTGATAAGCTGAATGGCAGGTTTCTTTTCCCTAGGGTGGGCGATTTCAAGACCAGGGCCATATTTTTAAGGTGAGAGGAGAAAGGTTTAAAAAGGACGTGAGGGGCAACTTTGTTGACGAGAGTGGTTCATGCGTTGAATTGAACTATCAGAGGAAGTGATGGATTTGGGTACAGTTACTACATTTAAAAGACATTTAGATAAATACATGAATAAGAAATGTTTGAAGCGACATGGTCTAAGTGCAGGCAGGTGGGACTAGTTTAGTTTGGGATTATGGTTGGCAATGAACTGGTTGGACTGAAGGATCTGTTTCTGTGCTGTATGGTCAGTGCCAAAAAAATGGAACAGATGAGTCCAGCTGGGTATATCACAGCTTTACCACTAAATGAAAGAAATCACTGACCTCAGATGTTAACACTTTCGTTTCTCATAGACACTGCCTGAATATCTCTAGCAGTTTTAGTTTTCATTTTGGATTTACAGCATCTGCTGCATTTTAGTTTTTCTTCAAAAAAGACACCTCCTCGGCTGCAAAACGGTCTAGAATATTCTGAGGGGGAGAGAAGTGCTTTCCCTGGCTGATGAAGAATGAAATCAATCTGGGCTCCCAAAGAAATTGTTGATAGTTTGAGATGTAAGCTGGTCAATGTTCTGGGTCAATAAAAACAAACTTGAGTTCAGAAGAAGGGTTACTGAACCTGAAACTCTATTTCTGTCCTCAGTTGCTGCTCGACCTGCTGAGTTTCTCCAGTATTTTCTGTGTTTTCTTTTGTTTACACAAAACTTGGTTGGACACCAAGCAACAGAGGATGAAATGAGGGTGCAAGCCATAATCTTGCTCATTGATGCTCCCTCACCTCATCCCAATGAGCACACTTCCTCTAACTTGGCGAGGCTGTGCTGCCTCCGGTGTAATTGACCTGCATTTTCACAGGATGTATCTGAGAGAACTATCCTAGGGAGCTATAGCACGGCGAGAGATGGGTGCGAGAAGGAGATACAGATGGGTTTTTTTTTTGAGGGACGTTAGTAGAGGAGCGCTGTCAGACACAATTCAGAACAGTTATCTGCCTGATCAGAATTTTTAAGGCATCATCCTCGCTTGTCTCATCTCTCTCACGTCGTTCACACAAATGGCCAAGTCTCCCAGCTGCGGGTCATGGCAGCTTTAAGACCATTTATTTCAATATTGTTCGTGTATTCACCTCCCATCACCCCCAAAACCCTCACAAACAGATAAATACCTTCCCAGCCCTCCATCACTTTGCAAACCACACCGGCTGTTCCAATAAACAGTGTCTCGCGCTTCCACAACAAACTGAAAGGCATCTTTCACAGTTTTGCTACAAATTGCTTTGCACGCAGAGTGTTCCCCTTAACATTTACAGCAACTTTTCAGTGTGTGTGCGTGAGACCAGACTGATAATAATATCAGCAGGCCATCGCTTCAGTGCTGAATCTAGGGATGAAAACAGGACACCGAGATATTAACGAGACACCTTAGTAATAAGATTTGAGATGAATTGTACTGCAGAGCGTGTTTGCAATGAGGAAGAGAAAAGAAAAACACCCTAAACCCTCTGATGCCTGAAGCAGCATCTCTTGAAATGTTGCCCTGGATATTTCAGGAGGGAGAGAGAATTATTTTTTTTAAAAAACCAGCAATTCACAGTTTGCAATTGGCAAGGCTGGGGTGAAAATGACAAATAAATAAAGGGGGAAGAGGAGAATCTGCTTCTTACCTGTCAGCTCCGCAGTTTCCAGCTTGCCAAGTATTGAAGGCAAGTACAGAAGGAAGAAAGTGCCTAATTCCATGTTGCTGCTCCGATCGGGAGTGTTTTGAAAACAGCAGGCAGTCTCCTGGAAGCGGAGGGTGGACTGAGCGAGGGCGATGCTCCCTCAGCTCCCACCTATAACAGAGTTTTACGTCCAAAGTCCATTAGAAACAGATGCGAGGGATTGCTGGAAGACTTGATGTTGGGAATATCTCGTGGTCTTTATCTCTTGCCCTCTGTGGCTGCCTATTATTTTTGTACCTCTCTCTCTCTCTCTCTCTCTGGCTGTGTGTTTGTTTGAAAACTGTGCGGAGCTTGCAGAGCACGCCACACTCTGTCAGACTTTCAGCATAACACGAAGACAAAGTAGGACGGAGAGGGAGGATGTGGGCATTATACCTGAAACCATCCAGCCCGCTTCTTATCCAGTTCCCAACCAGAAAAGCATCCAATCCGGCTTCAGAAACCCACCTGCCAATCTTAGCTGCTGAATAATTCATTCAGCCAATCCATCAGAATGAAGCTGTTCAAAAAACCTGCTACATATTTCCTCTGGATAATATCTTATCTGCCCCAAATGTCACACGTATGAAGCGGCTCTCACAACATTTACTTTCAATCGGTTTAACTTCAATAACTCGCACTGCTGAGTGAACGTGGGATAGCTTTAAAGCTGGGATGTTGAAAAGGAGTTCCAAATATCAGCTGTAACTCCAGAAATGAAGCCAAATGTTTTATTTACAAAGTAACAGATTAGAAGTGAAATTACTGCGGATGCTGAAAATCCGGAATAAACAGAATGCTGGAGAAACGAAGCGAATCTTATTTGGTGAGAGAAAGGGAGTTAACGTTTCGAGTCCAGTATGTGTCTTTTCCTGAACTAATTCTGTTAGCATCAGGCACAGAATGCTGGAGAAACTCGGCAGGTCTGGCAGTATTTGTGGAGAGAGGAAAACAGTTAATGTTTCGAGTCCAGTATGTGTCTTTTTCTGAACTAATTCGAAACATTAACTGTTTTTCTCTCTCCACAAATACTGCCAGACCTGCCGAGTTTCTCCAGCATTCTGTGCCTGATGCTAACAGAATTAGTTCAGAAAAAGACACATACTGGACTCGAAACGTTAACTCCCTTTCTCTCTCCACAAATACTGCCAGACCTGCCGAGTTTCTCCAGCATTCTGTGCCTGATGTTGTAACAGAAAATCTCGCTAACACCCCTTAGAACTTACTTGCAATAAACTTGGCAAACGAGTGTGCCGATTTACCTTTTATCTCTGCCGACTTAATTGCACTGCTAAAAGACCTCTGACTTCCAAGCATTATTCTTACACATTGTAGATTTCCCATAAAAGCTTTCCCTACTACGCTATTTTATTTGCTTTCTCTATAATCCTTTTTTTTTAAAAAAAAGGGCACCTTTCACATCCTCAGAATGTCCCAAAGATTTTATAACCAGTGAGCTACCTTTTGCAGTCATACAGCCGCACAGCACGGAAACAGACCCTTCGGTCCATCCGGTCCGTGCTGACCGTAATCCCAAAATGTTAACACTGATGTCCCTTCATAGATGCTGCCAGACCCGCTGAGCATTTCCAACAACTTCTGTTTGTGTTTCTGATTTACAGCATCCGCAGATCTTGCGGTTTTTATTTTCCATCGTGTCCGTACTGGGGTACAGTATCTGTGTGATACAGAACTTGTGTTTCTTCATGCATACTAAGGGATAGAAGCCACATTGTCCATCCATGCTGGGATATACAAGCTCACCTTAAATCTGAGATACATACACTTTTGTTAAACAAATTGTATTAGGGGATTTAGGTCAAAGGCAGGTATGTGGATCTAGGCCACAGACCAGCCATGATTGCTTTGAATGGTGGAAAAGACCCAAAGGGCTGAATAGTCTACTCCTCTTCCTATGTCTCTCCATGATGAGGTTGCAAGCCACACTGTCAATTTATCATGGCCATTCTTGATAAGTGAGTTTACACACAGTCTGCTCAACTGGAATGTTCAGAATAAACTCCAAGGTACAAGGAAGCGCAAACACAGTCACCTGGGAGAGACTAAGATAAAAATCCCATGAAGTAGGAATGTTGATACTGTGCGATGACACAGAGTGAGTGGAGTGTCATGGATCTGACAGGTCTACAAACCCTTTACTGTGTTGTACATTGTGCGTACGTACAATATAATTCTTTCTAAAGTCTGTAGGCTCAAAAATCCCAGAACACCAGGCTATAGTCCAACAGGAGTTAGTGAGAGAGGTGGCATCAGACACAGAATTTATAAGTAAAAGATCAAAGGGTCATAGAACTGATGCAAATGTACCTAACAAACCTAAGATGGCTGTTAAATCTTTAATCAGTTAGAAAGGATTAATATGCAACTCCCAGAATTTCTTTCAAGTCACTGCCCTGTGATAACTAAAGGATTTATCAGTATACCAGCAGTACACAACCCCAACTATGTCTTTTTTACCTTTGTAGTTCCTCAATTCTGCCCACACAGATTCTATACCATCTGACGCTACTTTGTTTCTCCTATTGATTTAATTTCACTTCTCACTATTAAGGAAACCCCACCCCCTTGGCCCACCTGCCTATTTTTTTGATAGGATGTATATCCCTGGATATTCAGTTCCCAATCCTGATCCCCTTGCAGCCACATTTCCGTGACGCCTACCACGTCATACCTGCCAGTTTCGATCTGCGCCACAAGCTCATTTACGTTGTTCCGTGTACAGCCAGAAAAAGTTCAAAAGACACAATGAGCTGCTCCAATATCAAGAACATATCCTTGAATGAACCTTTGCCTCATTCTGTGGTTATAGCTCTTTTAATCAACCTGTTGAGACAATGTCTTGACACATCTCTGGAGCAGATGGGACTTGAAAAGGAGCAAATACTAAAGATATTCCAAACAAGAGATGGGTATTTCCCCACTGGTAAGACTGAGAGGTTTTATACTGTAAATGCATTTCTATTGTCCGAGATGAGGTAGCGCATTCTGTTGAGTTTTAGGCTATGAATTTTATTGAAGCATCACTCACTTTGTTGCCCTAACGTTGGCACAAACTCCCAAACATGGACAAATACTTCTACTAGAGTTGATGTTGGAGTAGGAAAAGCCCTGAGAAGATTTGCAGCCCGAGATTCAAAGTCAAAAGCTTTGAGGCCCCAACCAAAACAGAGCAAATTCAGGCTTTGACTTTTTGGAGGTGGATATCCGAGCAGAAATCCACCCTTGTTGCTTTTGTTTCCTAAGTGACAATGGGGAGCAGATGGGACTAATTTTGTAGCACAATATGTCAGACCCAATCAGCGCCCTTTTACAGGTAATAGGATGCATCCATATTCTGACTGTTTGCACATCAAACAGGAGTACCAGCTAGTTAATTTTGTCATTGCAAAAGTAACCTAAAGCCAATTTGGGTAGGTAATGACAAATAGCGCGGTTTGTGTTATCTGCGGATAGATTGGTCGCTATGAGCATTGTCAGAGAAATATAAACAGTGGGGGGAAAAAATGTAACCTCCAACCCATTTCTGAAACTTAAAACTTAACAACAGGATGTCCCATGGGAATGGAGATCTTTAACAGGTGCTGCTGCATATTTTATAATACTTGCCAGAGTCTGTAGTCCAATACCTGGCAAAAAATTCTCAGCAAGAAGCTAGACTGGATAACTTGACAAGAAAACCGTGGTACTTAAGACCAGAAAGAGAGAGAACCTATAGGTAACCACTTCACAAAGTTAAACCAATCTGGGAGTGTAAACTTGTATTTTCATCACAGATAGGTTGACAGGATTGCACTGGAGTTTCCAGGAATTAAAAAATAATTCCCTGGACACTACTGCAAGTAATGCAAAAAGAAAAAAAAGTATGGTGTCATTACAAAATGGCGTGTTAAAAATATCTTTGGAAACTGTATTTAGTTATAAAAATTACTGAGTGACACAATAACTTTGAGTTTAGGTAAACTAATTGGAGTGTAAGAAACACCATGTAAAATTTATCAAGCATCTTGATCTGGGATGGATAGATGAGTGGACAAATGAGTGGAAATGTAGATGGATTGGAATGAAATGTGATATGCCATAGAATGGTTGATACCACTAAGATTTAAGTTGTGTGATATGTGATATAATTTCTGTCAGCATTCGTAACGGATAAAAGAAGCCGAAGTTAAAAAACCTTAAATCTCTCTCAAATATTCTTTTAATGCAAAATATAATGTAACCTTTCTGCTCTAACATTGTTTCAACATATCAGCTGTTTGAGAATTACTGGCTGACAGTTTGATAGAAGAGACAAAACAGTAATTTGCAGTTCAAGGAAGCTGAGTTTGAAAAGGCCGAATTCTCAACATTGACTCAAGAAATCTCATGGCTCCAAAGGCAATTTTGTGATTTGTATGTCTTCAGGTTCACAAAAGAGACGAGTTTTGCTGTATATTTTGCACACACAAAAGTAAAATCCCCTACAACCAATTGCTCCCTGTAGATGAACTGAACTGATTGCCTTTAAGGTGCAGGGTAAACATTTCAGTTGAAAAGTCACAACCTGGAACCTTAACGGTTTCTTTCCCCACAGACGCTGCCAGACCTGCTGAGTAATATGACTATCTTCTGTGTTTCTTTCAGATTTTCAGTGTCTGCAGTATTTTGCTTTTGGATTCGGTTTGCGTTGGTTTTATGGATGACAAATAGCAGATGTCAGTTTAAAAATAAACTTCCCTTGAACTTGGTCCAGGTCATTAGATTGACCTCTACCCAGATCAATAGACTGCGGATGGTGAGTTTCCACTATTTGTGCATGCTCAAGAAAACTCTCCGAATTTAGCTTGCTTTCTTAGGTTCACAAATACTAGTTTTTCGTTTTACATTTTTTAAAGAAATTTTTAAATGATTAAGGAAAAAAAAGTGTACCACAATTAAACCAATGATTTGTCGTTTTTAGAAATGTTCAGTTTCCTAAAATATCAGCCAAAGGTTATGGACTAGATATTGATTTGTTGTGTGTTTATGATCTAAATTGATTTAATCTTCCATGCACTGCTGCTGGAATTTATGTAATTTTCTGTGGAACACTTTAGGTGCAGTTTGATCCAAACACATTCTCACAGTCTTTCCAGTACTTTTTTTTTATTCATTTGTGGGACATGAGTGCTGCGGGCTAGGCCAGCATTTATTACCCATCCCTAGTTGCCCTCGAGAAAGTGGTGGTGAGCTACCTTCTTGAATCGCTGCAGTTTATGTGCTGTGGGTAGACCCACAATGTCATTAGGAGGAGAATTCCATGATTTTGACTCAACAACATGGAAGGAATGACAATGCATTTCCAAGTCAGGATGGTGAGTAGCCTGAAGTGGAACTTGCATGTAGTGGTGTTCCCATATGTCTGCTTCCTTTGTCCTTCTAGATGGAACTGGTCATGGGTTTGGGAGGTGCTGTCTAAGGATCTTTGATGAATTTCTGCAGTGCATCTTGTAAATAGTTCACATTGCTGCTACTGAGTGTTGGAGGTAGAGGGAATAGATGGTTGTGGATGTGTTGGCAACAAGTGGTCTACTTTGTCCTGGATGGTATCAAGCTTCTTGAATGTTGCTGGAGCTGCACTCATCCAGGCAAGTGGGGAGTATTCCATCACACTCCTGACTTGTGCCCTGTAGATGATGGACAGGCTTTGGGGAGTCAGGAGGTGAGTTTCTTGCTGCAGTATTCCTATCCTCCAACCTGTTCTTGTAGCCAATGATTTTATGTGGTGAGTTCAGTTGAGTTTCTGGTCAATGGTACCCCCCGGATGTTGCAAAAACAGGAATTGCTGGAAAAGCTTAGTAGGTCTGGCTACATCTGTGAAGAGAAATCAGAGTTAAAGTTTTGGTTCTAATCACCTTTCCTCAGAACAGGTGTTGATAGTTGGGACTCAGTGATGGTAACACCATTAGATGGCAAAGGGTGGTGGTTAGATTGTCTCTTAGTGGTCAATGCCTCACACTTGCTTAGAGTGAATGTTACTTGCCACTTTTCAGCCCAAGCCTGGATATTATCCGGACCTTGTTGCACCTGAACATGGACTGGTTCAGCGTGTCAGGAGTGAGCAATGTTCAGCACCATTCGGGAATCAGCGAGCATCCCCATTACTGACATCCTGATGAAGAGGTGATCATTGGTGGAGCAGCTGAAAATGTTTGGGCTGGGGACATTCCCCTGAGGAATTCCTGCAGAGATGTCCTGAAGCTGAGATGACCGACCTCCAAAAATCACAACCATCTTCCAAAGTGCCAGGCATGACTCCACCCAGTGGAGAGTTTGCCCCCTGATGCCCATTGATTCCTTTTCCGCAGGCTCCTTGATGTCACGCTCAGACAAATGCAGCCTTGATATCAAGGTCTATCACTCTCAACTCCCCTCTGGAATTCAGCTCTTTTGTCCATGTTTGAACCAAGGCTGTAATGAGGTCTGGAGCTGAGTGGCCCTGGCAGAACCCAAACTGGGCATCACTGAGCAGGTTATTTCTGAACAGGTGCTACTTGATAGCTCTGTTGATGACACCTTCCATCACTTTACTGATGATCGAGAGTAGACTGGTGGGGCAGTAACTGGCTGGGTTCAATTTGTCCTGTTTTTTGTGTACAGGACTTTCCTCGGCAATTTTCCGCATTGCCAGGTAGATACCAGTGTTGTAACTGTACAGGAATAGCTTGGCTAGGGGAGCGGCAAGATCTAGAGCACAAGTCTTCAATACTATTGCCAGAATGTTGTCAGGGCCTGTAGCCTTTGCAGTATCCAGTGTTTCCAACTATCTCTTGATATCATGTGAGTGAATTGATTGGCTGAAGACTGGCATCTGTGGTGCTAGGCGCCACTGGAAGAGACCAAGATGGATCACCTACTCGGCACTTCGGACTGAAGATTGCTGCAAATGCTTTAGCCTTATCTTTTGCACTGATGTGCTGGGCTCTTCCATCATTGAGGATGGGGATATTTGTGGAGCCTCCTCTTCCTTCAGTGAATTATTTAATCATCCACCACCATTCACAACTGGTATAGTAGGACTGCTGAGATTAAATCTGATCCATTGGTTGTGGGATTGCTTAGCTCTGTCTATGATTTACTGCTTGTGCTGTTTGGCGTGCGAGCAGTCCTGTTTGGTGGCTTCATCAGGTTGAAACCTCATCTTCAGGTATGCTTGATGTTGCTCCTGGCATGCCCTCCTGCATTCTCCATTGAACCAGGGTTGATCCCCTGGCTTGATGGTAATGGTTGAGTGGGGGATATGCCAGGCCATGAGGTTACAGATTGTGCTGGAGTACAATTCTGCTGCTGTTGATGGCCCACAGTGCCTCATGGATTTTCAGTCTTGATTTGCCAGAGCTATTCAAAGTCTGTCCTATTTAGCACGGTGATAGTGCTAACGATGGAGGTTATTCTCAATGAGGGACTTTGCCTCCACAAGGACTGTGCACTGGTCACTCTTTCCAATACTAACATGGGCAGATGCATCTGCAACTGGCAGATTGGAAAGGATGAAGACAAGTATGTTTTTCCCTCTTGTTGGTTCCTTCACTACCTGCTGCAGACTCTGTCTAGCAGCTTCTGTTCCCTTCCAGCAATCTCCACTTAATTATGTAACTCTTGTATCATTGCTGCATTATGCACGCTTCTGATTAATCCCATTACTCTATAGACACTCATTAAAAGCTTACTTTCAGCAATAAATCAATCTTCAGCTGAATTCACGAGAAGGTGAAACTATCATAGTCCCACTCCCATCAGGGAGAGACAACTGGTGCTGATTTAACTTGAGGGCCTCCACAGGTGAGGAGAAGAGGTTGAGAAGGAGAATCCTCCATGCTAACCTTAGCTGGTGTGAGAACTGAACTCACCCTGCTGGTGCTATGATGTATTGGCAAATCAGTCATCCAGTCCAATGAGCTAACCAATCCCAACAAGTCACAAAGCAGCATCAGGTTACCACATCTAATTTTGTTTTCCCTCTTCGGCCAGCATTCATTGCCCATTACTAATTGCGTCAATGATTATCTTTGAAGCGCCAAACCTTCAATCATGCTGATGGATGGTTCATGGAAGATTTTGTGTTAGGGGTTAGTCAGATAAGTTTGGAGTGAAATTTGAACTGAAACTTAACAAATGCAATTTCAGGTGCGATTTTCACCCAATGAATTTAATATGTTCATTCGGTCTAGAGGCAAAAATTAAAGTCTCTAGTGGCTAAATGAGGCTGTTTGCCTTCAATAAGGGACATTTCAGTTTCCTTTCTCGAAGGAGATAGAGGAGGGATGTGATGAGCATTAAACTCTTAATGAGTTTGTCAATCAAACAAGGTCAGTGATCTGTAGCTGTCAAACATTTACAGCAATTACAGCTTACTGGTTATACTTCACTTGAGGTAGGATTGTAGCTAATATACCGAGCAACAGGAAACCTGCTGGAATAATTTATATTTTATACCTTGGTACGAAATACAGAATCATGAAAGGAGGACTAACTGCGTAATACTGTCGGTTTATTTTTGTGTCTACAATCTTTGATATGGTTCTATTTTGTAACACGTCCTTCAAATTATACTTTCAATAACAATTTATGCTTTACAGCAGGATACTTTTGGTTCAGTCGGCCACCCTCTCACTTGAGTAGTTGTAGTTCAAACCCTATCCCACAGACCTCATGCTGAGACATTAATGCAGTGCCGAGGGAGTGTCACGCTGTCAGAGAGACAGCATTGGGGCAGCGCCAAGGGAGCACTGTGCTGCCAGAGGGGCAGTACCGAGGGAACACCGTTCTGTCCGAGGGCCAGTACCGAGACAGCATTGCTGATGGAAGTGCCATCTCTCAGATTTGATGCCAAAGAAGGCTATCCTATTCTCCTTCCCCAGTGTGCATAAAAGATCCTATGATGTTATATAGAGAACAGCAGAAGAGTTTATTCGTTGCCCTGGAAAATGTTAATCTCCACAACGATAACCATCAGAAATGAATGCTGGCATCTGAGTTAATTCCTTGATCCTTTCGCCAACTCTGTCGTCACACCCAGCTTTCTGATGGTGCAGAAGATGGAGAGCTCCTTCACACATAACTGGAACACTTTCATTTGGAGGAACTTGCATTTGGGATAGAGAAGTAGATCAGGAGTGTTAGACCTGATGTATTGATGGTTGTTGCATATTTGGAAGCAATGGGTGCTTTTTGTTCGATGATTTCCAAAGCCCTCCATCACTGGGGGTTTTCTTTGTCCATTATCACCTAACAAATAGAGGCCAAGTGTCACAGTTTAGGGAAAGCCAGGGATAGTATGCCATGTGGACTTTGAACCTTTCTCATCTGCCCCTTTGTGGGCCATCTTCCATCACCACAGGACAACCAGTGATGTCCTCCTCAACTCCACTTCTGTTGGGGAATATTTGAAGAAGACTAAAAAAATTCAGAGGGGTGTGCTGCTTGTGTTAAATAAAGAAAAGAAAATGGGGAGGACTAGTTAGCTCAGTTGGCTAGACAGCTTGACAGAGTTATTCAGAATAACATCAGCAACACACCCAATTGTCCAATGCTCCCTCAGTACGGTCGCTCTGACAGCATAGCACCCACTCATACCTTCTCTCTGATACTGCAGCATTCCCTCGTTCTGCCCCTCTGATAGTGCAGCATGTAACTGAAGGAGACTTGGAGGGTCCTTCCTCCTTAGCAGGACCATAGCATAAACCATAGTTCAACATCCCTCAAAACATCAAGGATTCTATCTGAAGGAGAAGAACAGCCATTATGGCAGAGGAGAGCATTGATTGGAAGCTAAAAGCTGGGAAGGTCTGTTGTAATCTGTGTTCTTACGTGTGTTCTTTATCGTCATTTGTCCCAACCAGTCCATGTTCGTCCACATGAGACTCCTTCATGTAACCATAGCTGCTTAACTATATCGCTTTCTCTCCTGAACAGCTCTAGTTTCCTCTTTGATGTTTCTTTGCTACAACCACCCCCATTATACTCAGTTCAAGATTTTATTGAATCCCCATGAAAAGAAGAGGTTTATTGTGAATTATCCATTGGAATAATTAATTACTACCTTAAAAGTATGATCCATAGTTTTGGGCAAGCTGTGAAAATACTCATCCACGATACGTCAAGCAAATTTCAGGAAGTTGCCATTATCAGAAGTGTGTTGTATCTCCTGTGTCGCCCAAAAGACTAAGTTTTAGAACATAGAACATAGAACATTACGGCGCAGTACAGGCCCTTCGGCCCTCGATGTTGCGCCGACCTGTGAAACCAATCTGAAGCCCATCTAACCTACACTATTCCACTATCATCCATATGTTTATCCAAAGACCATTTAAATGCCCTTAAAGTTAGGAGGTTTTACAACTGCTGCAGGCAAGGCATTCCGTGCCCTTACTATTCTCTGAGTAAAGAATCTACCCCGACATCTGTCCTACATCTATCACCCCTCAATTTAAAGCTATGTCCCCTCGTGCTAGCCGTTACCATCCGAGGAAAAAGGCTCTCACAGTCCTCCCTATCTAATCTTCTGATCATCTTGTATGTCTCTATTAAGTCACCTCTTAATCTTCTTCTCTCTAACGAAAACAGCCTCAATTCCCTCAGCCTTTCCTCATAAGACCTTCCCTCCATACCAGGCAACATCCTGGCAAATCTCCTCTGCACCCTTTCCAATGCTTCCACATCCTTCCTATAATGCGGTGACCAGAACTGCACGCACTACTCCAAGTGCGGCCTCACCAGAGTTTTGTACAGCTGCAACATGACCTCACGGCTCCAAAACTCAATCCCTCTACCAATAAAACCTAACACACCGAACGCCTTCTTAACAACCCTATCAACCTGGGTGGCAACTTTCAGGGATCTATGCACATGGACACTGAGAGCTCTCTGCTCGTCCACACTACCAAGAATCTTACCATTAGCCCAGTACTCTGTATTCCTGTTACTCCTTCCAAAGTGAAGCACCTCACACTTTTCTGCATTAAACTCCATTTGCCAGCTCTCAGCCCAGCTCTGCAGCTTATCTATGTCCCTCTGTAACCTGCAGCATCCTTCCGCACTATCCACAACTCCACCGACTTTAGTGTCATCCGCAAATTTACTAACCCATCCTTCTATGCCCTCATCCAGGTCATTTATAAAAATGACAAACAGCAGTGGCCCCAAAACAGATCCTTGCAGTACATCACTGGTAACTGAACTCCAGGATGAACATTTCCCATCAACCACCACCCTCTGTCTTCATACAGCTAACCAATTTCTGATCCAAACCGCTAAATCACCCTCAATCCCATGCCTCCGAATTTTCTGCAATAGCCTACCGTTTTGGCAGCTGTCCACTCTCACTGAAGCAATCAATCAGTCTCTGGAAATTTGCTGTCAATGTTGCTTCTTGATGTGGAGGTGCCGGTGCTGGACTTGGGTGGGATAAAGTCAGAAATCACGCGACACCAGGTTATAGTCCAACAGGTTTATTTGAAAACACAAGCTTTCGGAGCTTTGCTCCTCCTTCAGGTGTTAGTGAGAAAGGTAGTATTAGACACAGAATTTATAAGTAAAAGGTCAAAGGTTCACGCCATTGATGAGGATGTACTCAATAAACCTAAGATGCTGCTAAATCTTTAATTAGTTAGAAGGTTTTAATTGATTAATATGTATATGTAAATCCCCGAATTCCATTGAAGTCACAGTCCTGAGAGAACTGAAGGTTTTATCAGTGTAAAGATGGAGTGACATTTTAGATCAGACAATGCATGTTAGGTGTGAGACCTTGTTTAGAATCTGTCTGTGTTTTAATTTGGAGTCAGACTGGTTTTATTTCTGAAATAAATATTTATAAAACACCATATTGACTGACTGCTTATAAATTGTATGCTTTTTGAACAAAATAAAATGTATCTGCGAATACAACCTCACCCCATCGTTGTGTGTGTGTGTGTGTGTGTGTGTGTGTGTGTGTGTGTGTGTGTCGATGGATGTGTGTGTGTATGAATATGTGTGTGTGTGCATGTGTGCGTGTTGTAAGTGTGTTTGTGTATGCACATGTGTGTGTGTACGAATGTGTGTATGCATGTGTGTGTATGAATGTTTGTGTGTATGCGTGTGTGTGTGCGTGTGTGTGTGTGCAAGTAAGTGTGTGTGCATGTCTGTGTGTGTGTGTGTGTATACGTATATGTGTGCGTGTGTGTGTGCGTGTGTCTGTGTCTGTGTGTGTGTGTCTGTGTGTCTGTGTGTGGTGTGTGTGTGTGTCTGGTGTGTGTGTGTGTGTGTCTGGTGTGTGTGTGTGTGTGTGTGCGAGTAAGTGTGTGTGCATGTCTGTGTGTGTATGTGTGTGTGTGTACGTATATGTGTGCGTGTGTGTGTGTCTGTGTGTCTGTGTGTGGTGTGTGTGTGTTGTGTATGAATGTGTGTGTGTGTGTGTGTGGTGTGTGTGTGTGTGTGTCTGGTGTGTGTGTGTGTGTGTGTGAGAGAGAGACTGTATAGTGTGGTGGGGTCACCTGGAGTGTGCATGAACCCAAGACCCCAGTTGAGGCCGTCCTCATGGGAACCAAACTTTGTTATCAGTCTCTGCTTGGCAACTCTGCATTGCTGTGTATCCCGGAGTCTGCCTTGGAGGATGTTTACCCGAAGATCCGAGGCCGAATGTCCTTGACCTCTGAAGTGTTCCCCCACTGGGAGGGAACATTCCTGTCTGGCAATTGTTGTGCGGTGTCCATTCATCCATTACCGTAGTGTCTGCATGGTTTCGCTAATATACCATGCCTCGGGGCATTTTGCTGCAGTGTATGAGATAGACAACGTTGTCTGAGTCACACAAGTATCTGCTGTGTACATGGTGGGTGGTGTTCCCACGTGTGACGGTAGTGTCCATGTCGATGGTCTGACATGCCTTGCAGAGGTTACCATGACAGGGTTGTATAGTGTTGTGGTCGATGTTGTCCTGAAGGCTGAGTAGTTTGCTGTGAACAATGGTCTGTTTAAGGCTTGGCAGTTGTTTGAAGATGAGAAGTGGAGGCGTGGGGAAGATCTTGGCAAGGTGCTCATCGTCATCGATAGTGTGTTGAAGACTGCGAAGAGCATGGCATAATTTCTCCACTCCTGGGAAGTACTGGACGACGAAAGGCACCCAATCAGATATATTCTGTGCCTATCTTTTGAGGAGGTCATTATGGTTTGTCACTGTGGCAGGTTGGAATCGGCAATTGAAGAGTTGATCATCGTCTCCTGGTCCTATGAGGGCATCCTTCAGCACCTTCAGGTGTCTGTCTCGTTCCTCCTCATCTGAATAGATTCTGTGTATGCGTAGGGCTTGTCCGTAGGAGATGGCTGTTTTAATATGTTTAGAGTGGAAGCTAGTGAAGTGCAGTATCATAAGGTTATCGGTAGGCTTGGGCTAGAGTGATGTACTGACATGTCCATCCCTGATGGAGATGTGTGTGTCCAAGAAAAATACTGATTTTAAAGAGTCGTCCATAGTGAATCTGATGGTGGGATGAAACTTGCTGATATCACTATGTAGTTGTTTCAGTGATTCCTTGCCATGAGGCCAAAAGAAGAAAATGTCATCAATGTATCTGGTGTATAGCATTGGTCAGAGGTTCTGTGCAGGAAAGAAGTCCCGTTCGAAACTGTGCATGTAAATGTTGGCATAGTAGGGAGCAAACCTGGTCCCCATGGCTGGTTCGTGTGTCTGGATGAACAGCTGGTTGTCAAAGGTGAAGACGTTGTGGTCGAAGATGAAACGGATGAGTTGTAGGATGGTGTCTGGTAATAGGCAGTTGGTGGTATTGAGTACTGAGGCTGTTGTGGTGATGCCATCATCGCGGGGGACGCTGTTGCAGAGTGCTGAAATGTCCACTGTGGAGAGGTATGTTCCTGGTTCAACTGGTCCGTGGGCACTGAGTTTCTGCAAGAAATCCGTAGTATCACGACAGAAGTTGGGTGTTCCTTGTACAATGTGTTTCAAGATGCCCTCGACATAGCCAGAGAGGTTCTCACACAGGGTCTCATTGCCTGATACAGGTGTGTTGGCTTTGTGTATCTTTAGAAGGCTGTAGAAGTCCCCTACACAAGGAGTACATGGGATGAGAGTGCGTAGGGTACTCTGAAGGACTGGATCAAAAGTCTTGACCAGTCTGTTCAGCGGGCAGGTGTGTTCTTTGGTCGGATCGGCAGTTAGTTGTCTGTAGTGTTCCTAATTGTTCGGCTGTCGGTATACTTCCTTTCAGTAATCCATTCTATTCTGTATGACAATAGCTCCTCCTTTGTCTGCTGGTTTGACGATGACAATGTTGCTATTGTTCTGGAGGGCACAGATGGCGTTGCATTGTGGCTGGGTGACAATTTGTACGGGCTTGTGAGTGCGGCTGATGAACCTGACGTTCACGCGTTCTCTGATGGTTTCAGCATATCTATCAAGCTCCAGGCAACAGCCCTCCAGTGGGGTCCAATTCTACTCCTCCTTTGTCCGCTCCCCCATGGATCTCTCTGGCTACTGATCTGGTTCATTGGTTGTTTCATTGGGCTCGATGCTGACATCTTGGAAGAATTCCCGGAGTTTCATTCGCCTGATGAATTCCTCCGTGTCTGTCACGAGACCAATGGGGCCCATTTTGGTGTTGGGGTTGAAATTGAGCCCTCGGCTGAAAACTTTGATCTCGTACAGTTGAAGGGCGTGATCAGATAAACTGGCGATGGATTTTCCCATGGGGCTACCGCTCTCAACTGTGGTACCAGGGAGACTTGGTTATTGCTGGTGGTGCTACCAAGTTTCTCCAGCTTCTGATTCTTGGTGTGCATTTAGGTGGTGTAGTTCTGTTGCCTCGTCTGTGTCTCATAACTGTGCTGCTGTATCTTGAGAATATGGACTCTATCTCAATTTCAAGGTTACAACACTTTCTGTAAAGTTAGTGTACGAGATGGTTGAGGAGTTTTGTGAGAGGTGCGACAAAGTCTCTCCGCGTAATCAGTGTTATAGGTTGACTTGAAAGGGTTCATGACCTGCTTTCTTGCATTTCTGTAGAAACTTGATGTCTGTATCGATATGCACAATCTCCTTGGAGATCCTCTCTCCTTTGAGCTTTGAGCCGGCAGAAGGTGGTGTCGATGGTAGCCATGATTTGGAGGTGCCGGTGCTGGACTGGGGTGGACAAAGTCAGAAGTCACACAACACCAGGTTATAGACCAACAGAGATAGTAGGAACTGCAGATGCTGGAGAATCCGAGATAACAAGGTGTAGAGCTGGATGAACACAGCAGGCCAAGCAGCATCATAGGAGCAGGAAAGCTTGACGTTTCGGGCCTAGACCCTTCATCAGAAATGGGGGAGGGGAAAAGGGTTCTGAAATAAATAGGGAGAGAGGGGGATGTGGATAGAAGATGGATAGAGGAGAGGATAGGTGGAGAGGAGACAGACAAGTCAAAGAGGCAGGGATGGAGCCAGTAAAGGTGAGTGTAGGTAGGGGGGTAGGGAGGAGATAGGTCAGTCCAGGGAGGACGGATAGGTCAAGGGGGCGGGATGGGGTTAGTAGGAAGGAAATGGGGGTGCGGCTTGAGGTGGGAGGAGGGGATAGATGGGAGGAAGAACCGGTTAGGGAGGTGCGGACGACCTGGGCTAGTTATGGGATGCGGTAGGTGTAGGGGAGGTTTTGAAGCCTGTGAAATCCACATTGACACCATTGGGCTGCAGGATTCCCAAGCTGAATATTGAGTTGCTGTTCCTGCAGCCTTCGGGTGGCATCGTTGTGGCACTGCAGGAGGCCCAGGATGGACTTGTCATCTGAGGAATGGGAGGGGGAGGGGGAGTTGAAATGGTTCGTGACTGGGAAGTGCAGTTGTTTATTGTGAACCGAGCGCAGGTGTTCTGCAAAGCGGTCCCCAAGTCTCCGCTTGGTTTCCCCGATGTAGAGGAGACCACAACGGATGCAGTATACCACATTAGCAGATGTGCAGGTGAACACCCATCCCAGGCCCCAAGAAGACTTTCCACATCAAGCAGATGTTCAAAAAAAACCTCCAGATCCAATGCATCATCCTCCGACACTTCTGCCATCTGCAATCCGACCCCACCACCAAAGACATTTTTCCCTCCCCACCCTTGTCTGCTTTCCGGAGGGACCACTCTCTCCATGACTCCCTTGTCCGCTCCACACTCCCCTCCAGCCCCACCACACCCAGCACTTTTCCCTGCAACCGTAGGACATGCTACACCTGCCCCCACACCTCCTCCCTCACCCCCATCTTAGGCCCCAAGAAGACTTTCCACATCAAGCAGATGTTTACCTGCACATCTGCCAATGTGGTATACTGCATCCTCTGTACCCGTTGTGGCCTCCTCTACATCGGGGAAGCCAAGCGGAGGCTTAGGGACCGCTTTGCAGAACACCTGCGCTCGGTTCGCAATAAACAACTGCACCTCCCAGTCGCAAACCATTTCAACTCCCCCTCCCATTCCTCAGACGACATGTCCATCCTGGGCTTCCTGCAGTGCCACACTGATGCCACCTGAAGGCTGCAGGAACAGCAACTCATATTCAGCCTGGGAACCCTGCAGCCCAATGGTATCAATGTGGATTTCACAAGCTTCAAAATCTCCCCTCCCGCTACTGCATCCCAAACCCAGCCCAGCTCGTCCCCGCCTCCCTAACCTGTTCTTCCTCTCATCTATCCCCTCCTCCCACCTCAAGCTGCACCCCCATTTCCTTCCTACTAACCTCATCCCGCCCCTTTGACCTGTCCGTCCTCCCTGGACTGACCTATCTCCTCCCTACCTCCCTACCTACACTCACCTTTACTGGCTCCATCCCCGCCTCTTTGACTTGACTGTCTCCTCTCCACCTATCCTCTCCTCTATCCATCTTCTATCCGCCTCCCCCTCTCTCCCTCTTTATTTCAGAACCCTCTTGCCCTCCCCCATTTCTGATGAAGGGTCTAGGCCCGAAACATCAAGCTTTCCTGCTCCTATGATGCTGCTTGGCCTGCTATGTTCATCCAGCTCCACACCTTGTTATCTAAAGACCAAAGGGTTTATTTGAAAACACAAGCTTTCATAGCCTCACTCCTCCTTCAGGTGTTAGTGAGAGAGGAAGTATCAGACACAGAATTTATAAGTAAAAGATCAAAGGTTCACACCATTGATGAGGATGTACTCAACAAATCTAAGATGCTGCTAAATCTTTAATCAGTTAGAAGGTTTTATTTGATTAATAAGTAAACGTAAATCCCCGAATTCCGTTCAAGTCACAGTCCTGAGAGAACTAAAGGGTTTATCAATGTAAAGATGAGGTGACATTTTAGATCAGACAATGCATGTTAGATGTAAAGCCTTGTTTAGAATCTGTCTGTGTTTTGGTTTGGAGTCAGATTGGTTTTATTTCGAAAGGAGGTGTTTATAAAATGCCACATTGACTGACTGTCTATAAATAGATAGTCTGGAACAAAATATAAAGTATCTGGAAATACAATTCACCCTGTAGATTCATGTATGCACGTGAGTGTGTGTGTGAGTGAGTGTATGTGTGAGTGAGTGTGTGTGTATGCATGTTTGTGTGTGCGTGTGTTAGGTTTATGTCCTCATCAATGGTGTGAACCTTTGATCTTTTACTTACAAATTCTGTGTCTGATACTACCTCTCTCACTGACACCTAACGAAGGACTAACGCTCCGAAACCTTGTGTTTTCGAATAAACCTGTTGGACTATAACCTCGTACAACACAGTGTGGAACTGGAAGAGCACAGCAGGCCAGGCAGCATCAGAGGAGCAGGAAAATTGAATTTTCGTGTCAGAAATGGGGAGTGGGAAGGGAGCTGGGAAATAAATAGAGAGAGGAGGGATAGGGCTGAGTAAGGTAAGTGGGAAGGTGATAGGTGAGTGCAGGTAGGGGGTAGTGGGGATTGGTCAGTGGGATGGGGGGTGGCGCCGATAGTAGAGAGGAAGATGGACAGATTGTCGGGTCAAGAAGGTAGGGAAAGAGGGAGGGTTGGACATGGGATGAGGCTGGGGTTGGGGATATTTTAAAACTGGCGAATTCTATGTTCAGGCCATTGGGCTGTAGGCCCCTGAAGCAGAATATGAGGTATTGTTACTCCTGTTTGTGGGTGGTGTCACTGTGGCACTGGAAGAGGCCCAGGATGGATACGTCACCCAGCAAGTGGGAGGGGGAGTTAAAATGGTTGTCGACCTGAAGATGTTGTCGTTTGTCATGTGCAGAGCGCAGCTGTTCTACGAAAACAATCTCCAAATCTATGTTTGGTCTCACTGATGTAAAGGAGGCCACACCGGGAGCAGCAGATACAGTAGATTGTGCAGATGAACCTCTGTCTGATATGAATGTTTTGTTTTATGCCTTGAATGGAGGTGAGGGGGGAAGTGTAGGGGCAGGTGGAGAACTTCCTGTAGTTGCAGGGAAAGGTGCCGGGGTGGTAGCGTTTGTGGGGAGTGTGGAGCGGACAAGGGAGTTGTGGAGAGCACGGTCTCTACGAAAGACAGATAGAGTGGGGAGAGAAATATCACTTTGGTTGTGGGGTTGGATTGTAGGTAGCAGAAGTGGCGGAGAATGATACACTAGATGCAGAAGTTGGTGGGGTGATATGTGAGGACCAGTAGGATTCTGTCCTTATTTTTGTTGGGGGGAGGGGGTGTGAAGGCAGAAGTACGGGAAAGAGGTGCGATTGAGGGCATTTTCGATCACCAGATGGGGGAGGTTACGGTCCTTGAAATAGGAGGACATCTGGGATGTTTGGGAATGAAACGCCCCATCTTGGGAGCAGACGCAGCGGAGGAGGAGGAATTAGGAGTATGGGATCGCATTCTTGCAGGAAGGTGGGTGAGAGGAGTGTAGCCTAGGTAGCTGTGGGAGTCGATGAGCTTGAAATAGACGTCAGTTTCGAGGCAGTCACCAGAGATGGAGACGGAGAGGTCCAGGAAGGAGGGAGGTATCAGAGATGGTCCAGGTGTATTTAAGGTTGGCATAAAATGTGTTGGTAAAGTTGACAAACTGTTCAAGCTCCTCATGGGAGCACAAGCCAGCGCCGATACAGTCATCGATGTAACGGAGGAAGAGGTGGGGGATGGGGCCAGTGTAGCTGCGGAAGAGGGACTATTCCACATATCCTACGAAGAGGCAGGCATAGCTTGGGCCTATGCGGGTACCCATGGCCACCCCTTTTGTCTGTAGGAAATGGGAGGAGTTGAAGGAGAAGTTGTTAAGGGTAAGAATGAGTTCAGTTAGACAGATAAAGGTGTTGGTGGAGGGGGACTGGCTGGCCTACGGTAGAGGAAGAAGCGGAGTGCTTTTAGGCCATCTGCATGGAAAACACAAGAGTATAGGGATTGGATGTCCATAGTGAAGATGAGGTGTTGGGGGCCAGGGAATTGGAAGTCTTGGAGAAGGCAGAGGGTGTGGGTAGTGTCCTGGACATGGGTGGGGAGTTCCTGCACCAGGGGGATAAAGACAGAGTCAAGGTAAAGGAAACAGAAACAAAGTTGCTGGAAAAGCTCAGCAGGTCTGGCAGCAGCTGTGAAGGAAAAAGCAGAGTTAACGTTTCGGGTCCAGTGACCCTTCCTCAGAACTGTTCTGAGGAAGGGTC
>JAHRHZ010000105.1:7511288-7539278 GCA_024137785.1 Ginglymostoma cirratum
TTCGGGTCCAGTGACCCTTCCTCAGAACTGTTCTGAGGAAGGGTCACCGGACCCGAAACGTTAATTCTGCTTTTTCCTTCACAGACACTACCAGACCTGCTGAGCTTTTCCAGCAACTTTGTTTTTGTTCCTGATTTACAGCATCCGCAGTTCTTTCAGCAGGCAGAGGCACTGGGTCGTCTGGGACAGTCAGGTTTGTGGATTTTGGGAAGGAGATAGAAATGCGTGGTGTGGGATTGGGGAATGATGAGGTTGGAGGCTGTGGGTGGGATGTCACGTGAGATGATGAGGTTATGAGTGATCTGAGAGGCAACGGTTTGGTGGTCAGGGGTGGGTGTCATACAGCCTGGTGTCATGTGATTTCTGACGTTTCTTCTTGTTTGGTGAGGTGCAAATTTTCAACAGTTTTCTTGCTTTTCAGTCACAGTTTAAGTTCTTCCCACTTTTGAAATTCATGCAAACATTCACAACGTCTCCCTTGTGCTGCCCAGATTGACAAAATCTTTTGGCCCTTTATCAGATAAAAGAGATGACCCATCAATCATCATGGTAGGCACAGAAGCAAAATGCAAAATCTTCTGGCATGGCAAAAAGTAACCACTGATGGTATATTTGTAATCATCATCCAAGGGTTAAGTTGCAGAGTCACTGTAGTTCAAACTGATAGCAGACGCATGTCCTTCCAAATCTTGAGCCTGCTGGATTTAATCTGCTTAGTTTTTTAAAAATATTAATTCATGGGATGTGGGCTTTGCTGGCTAGGTCAGCATTTATCATCGATCTCTAATTTCACAGACAGCATTTGAACATCAACCACATTGCTGAAGTCACATTTGATCAAATAGGGTGGCAGATTTCCTTCCCTGGTGGTCAATAGTGACCCAGGTGGAACAAAAATTGCTGGTGGAGAAATTCAGCAGAATTAACATTTCAAGTTCAGTGATGTTTCTTCAGAACTCTCCACAGATACTGCCAGACCTGCTGAGTTTCTCCAGCATTTTGTTTTTGTTTCAGATCTTCAGCATCTGCAATTCTTGTTTTATTTTAGTGAACCAGATGTGTTGTTACCCATCAAAAACAAGTGTCATGGTCACCATTAGACTGGTTTTTTTTCCCAATTTTTTAAAATCAAATTCAAATTCCGCCAAACTCCACCATGTCAAGATTGGAACCCAAATCCCGAGAAAATTACCTCGATCTCTGGATTAATAGTCCACCAATAATGTGACTAGGCTATCACACTTAGATACTGTTCCCGAAAATCTGCTTCAGCTTGTGATACCATAAGTAAACTGTCATCTCATCTTTGTGTTCATCCAGCCCCACGCTTGTTATCTCGGATTCTCCAGCATCTGCAGTACCTTTTATCTCTATATCTCATCTTTGACCTTGGGTTGATCCTTTGAGTTAACTTCATCTCGATCCTGTGGATGAAGATATTTCAGGAAGGAAATTTCTTGCTTCCTACTTCTTTTCCTTTACTGATTTCTATTTAGGATATTATTCCGCAGGGCAATTTTTTTTTCCTATCGCTATCTGCCGTGATGCCTCATGACCTAGATAAGGTTTAAGAGGGGAACCTCACACTCACCACATGCCTCATCCCAGTCTGTCAGTTGAAATACCATCTCTTGCTTTTTCCCACTCCACTATTTATTGCCAGATCTCTCCCATTTCAAAGGGAGATGATGCTGCAGTGCAGAGGGGCATGAGGGTCTGGTGTCTACAAACTGAACATCAAAAGCAATGGAGAAAACATGAGCATGGAGTAAGATAAGTCCAGGAATGCTGGTATCCTGTCATCAAGTCACTCCCATTTACATGCGTATAGTGCATGGCACGGACCCAGCTAGCTCAGAGCTGGCTCTCAGAGTGAGCAGAACCCCTGACTCTCCTGTTTATATCTGTCAGCCAGAGCTCCCTGATTGAACCAGATGAACAGCCCCAGTCAGGGAACGCAGATTCTATGAGATCCATGTGGCTAACCTTGTTACAATCTCTGCGTAGAGAGCGAGAGAGATGGTTGGAATATGGAGGTGGGGGAACTGTTATTGAAGAAATCAATGAACACATTCAGGAGAGGGAATGGGGAAAGAAATGTTATGTTTGGATGGTGTCATGTGAGGAAATGGGAGACTCTGGTTGAAGATTAACAGGAAAAGGCAGGCAGGCTAGACTTGGAAAGAAAATTCCAATGTTTCAGATTCATCGTGGAAAACCTCATAGGGAGATGGTCCTATCAATATAAAGCTTTATGTAGATTCAGTTCAGTTTTGGTTTGCTGTTCACACACCGTCCCAAATTTTGCCACCCTAGACAACCATTTTGTAGCTAAACCAGCTCCGTCTGTGTGTACGTGGGAATATTGGATAAGGTTGTTTCTTGATCAAGAACCTTCTCTTGGTCCCCAAGCCAACAACTTATTCAAGGACAATTGGAGCCTGTGGCTCTAAGCTCCAGTTTAGGCAGCCATCAACTGGAAGTGAGCAGATAAAAATGAGTATTAAAGACTGCACAGCCTGAATGAACTAGTTAGGCCTTAGGCCCTGTTAATCAATAGTAACATGGGCAAACAATCTGGTTTGGAACTGTGTTCCCTGTTCTCCCTCCTGAATCTTAAGTGCGGGCACGTTCTGGGTCAATATGTAAAGGGAGCTGCGCACTGGCTCCAATCTGCGCCATTTAAGGATTTCAAGATTTAAGAACTTGGCCCTTAAGGCTGGAATAAAAGGAACAAATCCATGTAAACACAATCTAGTTTCTCTTTAACAACTACTTAATTCAAAATGTCGCTTAGCAAGTAGACATGGCTGCACTTAGATTGAATTGTGCATGATTAAATAAGCCACCTTTAAACAAAGCACATTGCAAGTGAATGAGTTTTGTGAGGAAAGTCTATGAAATGTCTGACCTAACCGTAAAATTGCACTGTGCAGTTTATAGGGAATACATCTGTGTTAGTCCTCTTAACAACAAGCTTTCCTTATACCACAAAAATGTCCTGTTGTGTTCAGCACTGTTATATAGGGCTGTTAAATGAGAGACGAGGCTTATAAATGCTTCAAAGTTTCTGTTAGTATTTATAATTCAGTTTTCTGCACGCAAAAGTTTATTTCAAAACTGGAAGCAAATATGTTGAATGATTAAAAGACTGGTCTGTGTGGAAAGGTAGTAAATTAACCAAGTACTTGATTTCCTGTCCAGTTTCCAATGTACATTTGCACATCTGCTGAAAATCATGGGCTGGAAAATGTACTCCAGCACTGAACAAATTTTTATTTTTCTGAAATTAAATTATTGCATCAGTGAGCTGTTTGATTAAGTGCTGGCAGTGGGATAAGGCGATAGAAACAGAGGAGCCAACGTAAATAAATTTGGACCCAAAGCTGCCCTCAACAGTAAGATTAAGATGAATCTGATCTTGTCACAGGCATATTTCATAATATGAAAATTGGATGCAGTCCTGCTGTTTATCTATTTAACTGACTCTCTCCTTATCTATCGCCATCACTGCACATCTCTGTTTGAATTCATTCCATATATATATACATACATGCCCTAAGCTATAGCAATTTTTAAACTTCTATTACTTGTTGAAATTTTCACTTCTGATGGATTGTCTCCAGCTGTTGTTGTCTTATGTCTATGTCATCATCAGATTCCCTCATCCCACAGTTTCTACATAAACAGGTACACAGTTCAAAACCACTGAACCCTTTGCCAGCTTAAACCTTGTGAAATTGTGAAACACCACTTCAAATTAAAGGAAAATTAAATCTTTAGAAATAACAGAGAGTCCAGCTTTTGGATTTAAAAGTGAGGGAAAGTGAATTTGACTGGCACAGGGAAGCTAAAAGGGCAATCTAGTAATACCTGTAGTGAAGCCTCCTGCTTTGATGCTCAACTCTAGTGAAGTTGCAGATTCAAAACAAGCCCATGTAATTCTGTAGCCAGACACATGTTCTTCACCACACTTTATTGTCTCAAGGGCAAAGGGAAACAGAAATATGGGAGAGTTCACTGCTAACAGATCTGTCTGGCATTCATGCCACTGGTGCCATACTTAAAACACTGCTGTAGAAATGCTGCCAGTCATGGATAACCCTTCACAGTTTATAGAGTGTGGGGTGGAAGGGTAACAGAAAAAGAATCGAAGCTTCTGAGGTGGCAGGGGTGATACCTCATAGGAAATGCAAGGTCATATTTGTAAAGGCTCTGAGGAAGGGTCGCCGGACCCAAAACGTTAACCTTGTTTTTACCTTCACAGACGCTGCCAGACCTGCTGAGCTTTTCCAGCAACTCCTGTTTTTGTTCGTAAGGGTATCACTGGATTACAACATCGCACCACAACCCACCGACCCCGACCAGCAATCATTGTAACTGTGGTTGTAAGGGGGAAGCCACAGAGACTACCATACGATGACAGAACCCTGCCTGGAGGAGTGCTACTCTTTCTCTTTCACCCAACCTAGTGTAATGTCATTGTTGAAGTAGGGAGCAGCACATGTTGCAAAGCCTTTAAATATTTGTTAAAATTGGCGTTTACTGAACAGCAGGAAAATTGAAGAAAGAACAATTAAAGGGAACAATTAAAGCATTTGTTTCTGGCACTAAATGAGGGGCTTCTTGCCTTTTGAGTAACAACAAATTTATAATCAGTGAATGATGACTCTACCCAACTCAGACCTGTAGGAAGCATGTGTCCTTTAACCTTCTGTCTGGCTTGCTGTGCCCAATCTGCACCACTTTATCTTGGTGAAGATGATGCCCCTCCTGCTTGACGCCCTCCTCAGAGAACTATCCCTCCCTGCACTTTCAGCATCCATCCTATTCCCTCCCTACCTGCTCTAGTGTCCAAGGTACCACATGCAAGGACACAAGAGTTTACCATACACAACAACATGCTGGAAAAGCTCAGCAGATCTGGCAGCACCTGTGAATAAAAAAAAACAGAATTAACGTTTTGGGTCCAGTGACCCTTCCTCAGAACTGAATTTATCATAGTCCTCAATATAGTGTGACATGCAGGCCTCCGACATGGAAGATCATAGAATGCCTTATGTGGATCTTTAAATAGTGGACCTTATTCCAATGTATGTAACACAAACCATTATACAAATACAGTAAGAGATTCTAAGCACAGAAGGGTTAGTCAAGCCTTGTTCCCACCCACCTTCACATCCCCCAAGAAACGCAGAAATCCACGTAAGTGTGTGTTGTTAAATATTAACAGGTCAGCATGAGAGAGAAGCAACTCCACCCCTTATGCAGCCTGTGAGACCTTGCAATGGCTTCGGGAATTGTGAGCCATACATGAGTCTTTATAGATTATCTGTTATTATTTCTGCCTCACAAACATATCTATGCTTAATTAGTAGTGATCAGTGACATGGTTGAGGTTGTTATAGCCTAGATTGGTATTCAACACACTTTGTCACTGGTGTCTCTCACAAGCAGAATTCAGTAATAATAGATGTCTTCAGGTTGTTTTATGTAAGTACCTGCTTAATGCAACTGGCCTTTAAAGGGCCTTACCATAAGAGAATAAGAAACAGGAACAGGAGCAGGCCATTTGGCCCTTCGAGCCTGCTCCCCTTTTCAATAGGATCATGGCCGATCCAATATTCCTAATGTCCACCTTTTTGTGCTTTCCCCACCACCGTTGATTCCTCTACTGATCAAGAATCTATTTGTCTCAGCCTTAAATATTCACAAGGAGTCTGTCCCCACAGCTCTCTGTGGGAAGGAGCTTCGAGGACTCTCAATCCTCCAGGAGAAGAAATTCCTCCTCATCTCAGCCTTAAATTGGTGTCCCTTTTCTCTAAGGCTGTGCCTCTGGTCCTAGACTCTCCAATGAGGGGAAATACCCTCTCAGCATTCCTCCTTAGGAATCTGACATGGCTCAATTGATCAAACACAACGTAGACCGATCCCTCAGACAAAGAAAAGAACAATTGCTGCACCTACTCGCCACCCTTTTCCAAGAGGGTGGTGGGGGTCTGGAATGCACTGCCTGGGAGGGAAACCTCACAGCCTTTCAAATGTCCTTGCGTGAGCACTTGCAGTGTCATAACATTCAAGGCTATGGGCCTAGTGCAGGAATGTAGGACTAGTGTAGGGCCTTTTCACTTGCTGAGTCAGTGCTCACTGCACCTTACCTTGCTTCGGCTTTTTGTATAGTACTGCCTCACTGTACTCTCTCTTGCCTTGCTTTTCTATGAAGATGTCTGACGTTAGCCCAAGGGCTTTGGAAACAGTGTGTTGGCCATTTGCAGTGTTCAGGTTTGGGAGTTCTGTGTCATTACAGCCATGGTCACTCCTGCATCTGCAGTGCTGCCATTCCGGGGATTAGCAGGACACCAGTTGCAGAACCACGCAGAGGTCTGGTCAGTTAGCAGTCAGGACTATCGATCCCAGTCAGTCAGTGAGGTGGGTCCACAGGCTGCATTGGGGGCGGCCTGCTCACTGCCAGTCCAGGTGGGCTATCAGAGGCTACTGGGCCGTGGGCAAGTTGGAGAAATGAATTGTGGGAATTGGAGGCTGCATGCTGGAATGCAGAGGGGACAATATAGGTGAAGGGGGGGGTGCAAATGTAAAGGTGGGAGACAATAAAACATTGGTGGGCATGGGTTACTGCTGAGGGGGTGGAAGAATTGTCATTAATGGTAACCAAGACCCTTGCCTTGCTGGGGATAGAGTGCATCAAAATGTTCAGTATAACTAAGTTATCCAATGCATAAGGTGGAGACCAGTCCCTGTACTCACAGGGGCCTGGCAGCAGCATCACAACAAAAGGTGCTGATGAGGTCCGAACTGCCGTGCTGAACTGCTGAGCTGTTTTTTAGGGATGTGCTGTGATGATATGGTGAGCTTGGTGCTTGTCTAATGCCAAATCTGTGTGGATAAAGTCCTTTATTCCTGCACTAAGCCCATAGTCTTGAAAGTTATGACACTTCAAGTGCTCACGCATGTACTTTTGAAAGGCTGTGAGGTTTCCCTGCCGATGGAACATGTCCTGAGTTATTAGGAGCTGCTCGGCACGATGGAGGCCCAGAGAAGCCAACAGTGAGCTGTCAGGAACCGATTCTGCTTTCATATTGGGAATTGTTGCTATCTGGTTTCTCTCCATTGCCTGGGAGAAAAGCAACTTGCATACAAATGAGTAAAAAATACATAATGATGAGATGTTAATGCATGCAAATAGACCCACGATAGACAGTGCCGATGTTCAGTGTATCATACAGTGCAGGAGAAGCCATTCGGTGCATTGAGTCTGTACCACCAATAGTATACTATGACCTACATTAGATCATAGAATCCCTACAGTGTGGAAACAGGCTCTTTGACCCAACAAGTCCACACCAAACCTCAGAGCATCCCATCCATACCCATCCCCCTGTAACCCACTTAATCTACACATCCCTGAACACTACGGGCAATTTAGCATGGCCAATCCACCTAACCTGCACATCTTTGGACTGTGGAAAGAAACTGGAGCAAACCCACACAGACACAGGGAGAATGTGCAAACACAACACAGACAGTCACCCGAGGGTGGAACCAAACCCAGGTTGCTGGTGCTGTGAGGCAGCAGTGCTAACCACTGAGCCACCATGCCACCCCAGAACGTTTAGAGCCTCCCCAGCGAGGAATTGAACCACAGCTTCCCGCATGACAGGCAGGAATACTAACCACTACACTAACAAGGACCCTACAAGAGCAAACCACCAACGACTACATTCCTGCACTAGGCCCATAGCCTTGAATGTTATGGCACTGCAAGTGCTCACGCAAGTACATTTGAAAGGCTGTGAGGTTTCTCTCCCAGGCAGTGCATTCCAGACCCCCACCACCCTCCGGGTGAAAAACCTTTCCTCACATCCCCTCTAAACCTCCTACATTTCACTTTATCACTGACCCTTCAACTAAGGGGAACAGCTGCTTCCTATCCCCCTGTCCATGCCCCTCATAATCTGATACACCTCTGTCAGGTCCCCCCTCAACCTTCACTGCTCCAAAGAAAACATCACCATCTTATCCAGCCTCTCTGCATAGCTAAACGGGTCCCACCCAGCCAGCATCTTGGTGAATCATCTTAAGATGTCAAAACCCGAGTGGAAAATCAGCCTTTTCTTTCTCAACGTCAAGAATCTCATTTTTCAGATCATACTGTATTTCCCACTGACACAGCACTACAGACGTTGGGCTGGGAAAAATTCCAGCCTTGGTGTCTTGACCTCTTTACATGGAGGCAGTCATAAATAAGGAATGGTTACTTTGAATGAGATATCGGCGATATAAATTACAGAGCCAGGGTCACAACATCTGAAAGCATTCATGTGGGAGGACAGAAAGGCAAAATTGAAGCAAAAACTCAATAAATTAAGTGTTTATTCTTTGGATACAGATCGCAAGTACTAGTCTCATTAAGAGATTAAACTTCAACCCTAAGAGTGAACATGAATTGGTTTGTAACTTAACATCTGAATCACAATATTGGATTGGTGCCTCAAAAATATTACATGTTTTTTTTGGATCTCTATACATATATTTTTGGAAGTGAGTGTTTTGAGGTCTCCTTTTAGTCCAGATCCAGTGCAGGATGTTCGCTTAGACACAAACTGCTGGCACATTGACGTTCATTAATGTGCAACGCAGTTCAATCAAGACAGTTCATGATGGAGCCATTCTCACTGTGAATAAACAGAGCTAGTTTGCAATTGGCTGGCAGCAATGGGATGGAGATGCATGGGCCATCCACTGGATCACTCAAAATAACCCAAACCAGGCCAATGTGCAACATGACAATGTTGAAAGTTTCTACATATTTTGCTCCAGGATGTCCCACACATTGTTAGTGAAAGAACATACGCATCAACAATGTCATGATGTTTGTTGCACTATTTCTTGTTCTAATTTGTTTCGTTACTTTAAACAGCAGACATCAACTGTGACAGTATGGAATCAGGTCTTTAATGAGCTCATGTTACGGGATACAGCAGGTAAAGTCACCATAGTTCTATTAGACTGTAGGGATGCTGCTGTCTCATTACAGACAGACAGATAACCAGAGATGAAGATGCTTTAACGAAGATCTGCCACTTGGGTTGCGGCTGGAGTTGTTGGTTGGTTCGCCGGGCTGACTGGTTTTCATGCAAACGTTTTGTCACCCTTCTAGGTGACAATGTCAGGCTGTGTAGTTCCATTGAAGCGCTGCTGTTCTGTCCCGTTCTGAATTTATATGGTCTGGTCTGTCATGGTGAACAGTCTTGTTTCTGGTTTTGTACCGTAGTGGTATGTAGATGGTGTGTATTTCAAGATATTTGTTAATTGCATTGGTAGTTGTAAAACCTGGTCTCCAGGAATTCTTCTGCTTGACTTTGCCTCACTTGTCCCGAGCTAAACTGATGTCCTTGCACTGCTGCCTCACAGCGCTAGGGACCCAGGTTCGATTCCAGCCTCAGGTGACTGTCTGTGTGGAGGTTGCATATTCTCCCTGTGTCTGCGTGAGTTTCGTCCAGGTACTCCGGTTTCCTCCCACAGTCGAAAGATGTGCAGGTTAGGTGGATTGGCCATGCTAAATTGCCCGTAGTGTTCAGGGATGTGTAGATTAGGTGGGTTACAAGGGGATGGGTGTGGGTGGGATGCTCCAAGGTTCGGTGTGGACTTGTTGGGCCAAAGGCCCTGTTTCCACACTGTAGGGATTCTATGATTGTCTCCATGTCAGAGTGTATTGAAATGAGGGAGAGTTGGTCGTGCCATTTTGCTGCAAGTTAGTGTTCATGTATTCTCGTGGCCATTTAACCTGAGGTCACCACGTCTGATATAAGGGGAGAGGCTAAGAGGGACAGTACTTCATGATAACTTCAACCAGTACAGGAATTGAAACCATGCTGTTGATGTTACTCTACATTGCAAATCAATGTCCAAATTAATGGGAGGCAATGGCCAAGCAGTATTATTTCTGCTAATCCAGGAAACTCCAGTTAATGTTCTGGGGACCTAGTTCAAATCCCACTATGACAGACAATGGAATTTGAATTCAAAAGATATCTGAGTTTATGAATCTAATGATGACCATGAATCCATTGTTGGGGAAAAACCCATCTGGTTCACTAATGTCCTTTAAGTAAGGAAACTGCTGGTCTGGCCTACATGTGACTCCACACCTGTTGGGACTACGCATAAATAAGTAAATAGCTGACAGCTGCCCCTAACTGAATAGAAAATGGCAAATAGAATGCAGCAGAGCATAGCTGACAGTATATAGAGAGCCTTGGAAGAATATTTTCTTAATGTTGTCTCAGCAAGTTGAACAATAGCAGAACTGTTTAATCAAGGTTACTGGCTGGGATAGAATGTGCAACTGCTTATATTGATGTGAACATTTTACACTAAATAGTTGTTTCTCTAGAATTATTTAATCAATATGTCACAATATTAAGAGCAAGTTTTTGTTAAGATTCTTCAGATAATCATCGATACAGTTTCGACAGTAGCTATAGATCCACATATACACAAAAAATCAGCAAAAGAAAGGATTCAAACCAGTTTCAGGTAGCAGTTTGCCGTGGTGGCTCAGTGGTTGGCACTGCTGCCTCACAATGCTAGAGGTCTGGGCTCAATTCCAGCCTTAGGCTGTCTGTGTAGTGTTTGCACATTCTCCCTGTGTCTGCATGGCCTTCCTTCAGGTGCTCCAGTTTCCTCCTACAGTCCAAAGATGTGCAGGTTAGGATGGATTGGCCATGCTAAATTACCCATAGTGCCCAGGGATGTTTAGGTTAGCTGGATTAGCCATGGGGTCTGGTGGATCTGTATGGAATGGTCTTTGGAGAGTCAGTGTGGACTTGTTGGGCTGAATGGCTGTTTCTACACTGTAGGGGATTATAAATGTAAAAGTGGCCTCTCCCCTACCCCTTATCATTAAAGTCTACGAACACAGCATGACCATGTTGGTCATTAAGTGATACAGAGGGACATCCTGGTACCACTGACCAATTGTGTCAAAGTCTGTTATCAAAATTTTTAATGGTGTACAATCTGAAGTTTTTGTGTGTCTTAATGCAAAGAAAATTTGAAGCTGTAACAAAGTTTTGCACCAAAATAAAGTTGTACCTGAATCTACCACCAGACTTGGACACTCATTGGAAAAATATGAGATCTAACAACACCCAAAACAACTTAATAACAACTAAAATGACACTTAACTGCCTACTGAGCAAATAGGGATAGCCAACAAATGCTGGCCTAGCCAGTGATGCCCAGATCCCAGTGCCAGTGAATGAATTTTAAAAACCCATCCAACTGAGTTACCCTCATCCTTCAATCTGCTTCGCCATGCTTTGCTGTTTAGTGGAAAGATGTTTTAACTTATTTCTTGCTGGTCTCGCAAAAGCCCTTTTTCCTGAATTTTCACCTACAAAACACCATGCAATCTGGTAGGATGGGATTACTCATTCATTTTACACCCTACTTGGTCTTTACTTTCTATTGATATTGGCTGCTTCCATATATTCTCCATTCATGGTCTTAATCTGTTGTTGGAGATCACTGACTGCATTAGCATAGCAATCAAAGCAAAGATATTCAATTAAGTTAATAAGTAAGTTAAGACCCCATTGGAGTCCCATATTAATCTCCTGAAATTGCGTAGGAAATTCTTTGCTTTAAATCATTGGGTGTTGGAATGGCTACAATACATGTGCATGAGAAATGTATTGATCTCAATTTAAGCAACACTTTGACATTAATGCTGAACTGCATTAATGCAGTTAACTGAAATTGACCATATAATTAGACAGAAATTCTTTTGTTTTAAAAATATAATGACTCCCTGCATATAAATGAATATTGCTTTGATTATAATTTAAACAAAACCTTAGTAATTTCTTTTTCATTGCTTCTTAGTTGTTACTCCATGACTAACAATACCATTGTATGTTAATTGCTTTAAAATTGCATTTATAAATTCTGAAATCCACAATGAATTTTTACCATTGCAGATGAAATGTTTGAGCATTAGGCAGTCTTAAGTATTAAATTAAACTCAGAATTGACTATAACACCCATGGTAATCCTTCAGTTTGAGAACACTGGGTTGTAGACTCTCTGACTGATGAGGTGCTTGCTGTATAATTCCATATTCAGTATTTCATTGATCCTACCAATTCTTTGTTTGTTTTCTGCAATGTATTTTTTCCTGAACCAAATGAAACTGAATACTATTTGTTACATGTAGAGTGCCTCAATAAAAAGTCTGCAGTCTTTTGCAGTCAGGACAAAAGACACAGACAGTGTGGGATTGAGGTAAGAAATTAGTTTTCGTTGGAGAAACAGAAAAATCTTGTCACTTGACCTGAGATGATCTTATTTTACAATATGGTGGAAGTAATTAATGAAGCAATCAAGCTGTCACTGATATGGGTTCTAAAAATAGAAAAAGCAATATTAAATCATTGGTTTTGGTGATTCTTGTTCCTGGGATATAGTTTACGCAGGCTAGCAGCAACACACATGACCCTGAAACAACCTTGTGTTTAAATCACTCAAAATATCATAAGAGGTAAGTGACAATTATGTCGTTATTAATAACTCTTCCATCTTGATAATTCTGCATCTCAAGGCAATTAATTTTCTGTCGTTAGATAGTCTGTACAGCTAATTCAGTGTCTGAAGCGATACAGGTTCATGATTCCGGGAGAATCTGACTGATCCCACAAAACAGATTAAATTCAAGAGCTGAGCGATCAGAAATACTTAGCAAGTGGTTACCTAGAAAAGATTTACTCTTTGTCGTAGTTTTTACCCAAACAGTTAATTAAATCTCAGTTGTCAATGTGTGTTACCTTCAGAAGGCTGACAGTTTACTTCCCTTGGTCACCGTCATGGTGTTGAAGTGCTGAGCCTCGAAATGTCTAGGGTAATACTTTTGGGGGACTAGGTTCATATCCCACCATGACTGTTGGTTGAATTTAAAAAGTTTCAATTAATGAGACTGGAATACAAAGCAAATCCCTAAGATAGGGTTCTGTGGTAGTGTTAATGTCCTTACTTCTAGGTTAGAAGGTCCAGGTTGAAGTCCCACCTGCCCTATGTTGTAACATTTCTGATTAGAAAGCTATGCCAAAACAACATTCCCCATTGCAGTATTCCCTGAGAATGGCCATTCAGCAACAGGAAATACATGGGGAATGTTGTTTTGCTGAACGGCAAAACAACATTTCCCATGCATTTCCTTTTGCTGAATGGCCATTCTCAGGGAATACTGCAATAATCTGTAATCAGAAGTGATGGGATTTCCCTATGTGGTGAATTGATTTCAAGCAAATCTCTACAAGATTCATAACAGAAATTCATCAAAGATCTTCAAGCAGCACATTCCAAATGCATGACTACTGCCATCAAGAAGGACAAGGGCAACAGATACATGGGAACACCACCACTTGCAAGCTCCCCTCCAAGCCATTCACCATCCTGACTTGGAAATATATCGCTGTTCCTTCAGTGTCGCTGGGTCACAATCCTGGAATTCCCTCTCTAAGGGTGTTATTGGTCTACCTACAGCATGTGGACTGCGGCAGTTCAAGAAGGCAGCTCACCACCACCTTGTCAAGGGCATCTAGGGATCGGCAATAAGGATAGCAGGCCAGTGACACGCACGTCCCACGAATGAATAAAGAGAAACACAGTGATTTGATTTCAAACAAATGGAATTGTGAGTTTTATAAACAGGGGCAAAAAGCACAAAACCCAACACATTATGCGAAACCTCCTTGTTTTGCTGAAAGCCAAGACTGAACCAGGGACCTTTAGATCTCTTAGTCTGATGCTCTCCTAAATCAGCTAGTTCGATGGAAACCTGTGTAAAATACTGAATTGGCCCCAGCTGGAGCATTGTGTCAACCCAGTCCTCCATTAAAGCTTTGAACAAGGAAGATTTCAGAAATGAGAGATCACCATCTCAGAGATGGATAAATTTTCAAAGCTGAGGTTATTTTCCTGAGAGCAGAGAAAGCCAGGAGGTTATTAAATAATGAATTAAAATCAAGATGTGTTCAGATGGAGCTGACAAAGGGTAATTGTGCCTGCTTGCTGATGGATGCTGATTAAGATGATTCCCAAAAGAGCCAGAGATGATATGAGGAAAAGTCTTTCTTTCCTTACATTTGATGGGATATGGGTGTCACCAGTAAAGACCAAACTGTCACCCAACTCTCACGGCAACTCCTTGAACTAGACTGCCACTAATGGGAAGCTCAGTCATGAAGTTGTGATCAGTGTGGGCAGCTTGCTTTATTGTTATTCTGAAGCCTGGGTCCGAAATGACCCAGCATGAATTTTAAATTCCAGTGCCAATTTACCATGTTAGTGTTATCTCTATCTATGAGAGATCTGTTAGATGTTGGAATAGTAAGAGCACATTACTACATTTAAGACTGCATTTTTGTCATATAGATGAATATCATGGATGAGAGATTCACCTGTGTAGCATTGCTTCTTTCAAATCATTGGAGAATGCTGTGCAGGTCACAACCAGGTGCTGCCTGCTCATGGGGGATTGAGGTAAGTGTTTATGTGGCATTCTGAATGGCTCACTAGGATAATTTCAGTGGGCAGTTAGGAGCCAAGCACAATGGTATGAGTCTGCAGTCACATGCAGATCAGACTGTGTAAGGATGGCAGATTGCGTTCTCTAAAGGCTAAGTTTTTACAACAATCAATGATTGTTTTACTGCTACCATAAAGATTAGCTTTACATTCCACAT
This sequence comes from Ginglymostoma cirratum, assembly GCA_024137785.1. Classification (NCBI taxonomy): domain Eukaryota; kingdom Metazoa; phylum Chordata; class Chondrichthyes; order Orectolobiformes; family Ginglymostomatidae; genus Ginglymostoma; species Ginglymostoma cirratum. Next base: position 7,526,054 of record JAHRHZ010000105.1, read on the forward strand.
TGAATTTAATTCAATCACCCATCTTGGTTGGATTTGAAACCATTTCTCCAGTAGATTAACCTAAGCATCAAGAGTCTGTGTCCATTGATATCAACACAACATCATGATGTTGATTAGCATGTAGGATTGTCAGGTGTTGGGTACAGATTCAATAGGAGCCTTTAAAACAGAACTGGAAAAAATGGAGAAGTGGGAAAAGAGTTCAGAAATATAAGTTAAGCATTTTTGAATGTTGATTTAATTTTATTGTCACGTACCCAAATAAATCTTTGAAACGTTTACAAGTTGCCACTCATGCGCCATCTTAGGGACCAAGATACCTAGGTACAGAGACATCAGTACAAGTTTTTAGTAAAAATAAATTAGAAAAATAAAGAGATAAAAAATCTCAGCATTGCAGATTGTAGGAATAAATAGAAAATAGAGAAATAAAAAGTTCAGAGCAATTGCTCTTCCAACCCAGTTCACACTTGCACTTCGCCCCAAGAGCATGAGAATTGGGATTGGTGCACATTTATTTCAAAGGAGCCAGCATTGAAGCTATGGGCTGAATGGTCTGCTTCTGTGCTGCTCTAGTCTATACTTTGAAATATAGTTGGGTGGCAAGTGATAACAAAGATAACACTTGCAATCGTAGGAAAAATGATTCTGCATTCTAGTGTGTTAATCTTGATCTTTCACCTCACCCACAGATGAGACAAAATTCCATTAGTCTTTACACTTGTGGATCATTACGTTCCAGATGAGAAGTGCTTGGTGTTAAGAGGCATGAATAATATTAAAGTAAATAGTGATTGATTTTGAGAAGGTTCTGGTTCTGAATAATATTCACCCAAAATTGATTAAAGAGAAGGGAAGGCCCTCTGTCAGCCCCTTGACCATATCACCAATAATTCTATTGAGTCAGAAGTATTCCACATAGACTAGACACCAGCTCATATGGATCCTATTTTCAAAGGGGGACAAATCAGAGTCAGGGAATCATAGATTGACCAGCCTATCATTCAGTGCTAGAAGGGAGTACAAGATGTTTCTTATTGGTCACGGGGAAATGGAAAAAAAAAACCTTGACGATTCTCAACAAGTCTTCTATGCAAATAGGTAATGCCTGACAAATTGGATTGACTTTTGTTTTAATTGAGAAAGTCACTTCGGCAGTTGACGAGGGAAATATATTATCCACCTTCACTTGCAGAAAGCCTTTGATCAGATACATCAAGTTAGGTTATTTCATGATGGAATCTTCCGTCAATAGCTATTTAAAACAATGGCTTAGAAATGAGAGCTTGTAGCTAACAGATTTGCTTCTGCTTGGAAAAATGTGATCAGCAGGGTTATCTAAGGATCAGTGTTTGGTTTGTGACTCTTCACCGGCTTTAAAAATGCTCAGGACAGTGGTTTTCGGGGCATGATGACTTGTAGATGACACCAATGTTTTTGCAAAGGCTAAAACAACAATACATTCAAACATAAGGAGATTTAAACATACTAGGGGAGTGGGTCACAGGTTGACAAAGTAATTAATTTGGATAAATATAATTTCATACCTTTTGGTTGGTACCAACAAAAAATACAAATATAATTTACAGGGAATAACACTGGGCAAACATGAGAGGTGTCATTGTGTACAGATCACTAAAGGCCCATGAAGAATATTGAGGAAATGCAGCTAAAATGAAGAAGGAATAGGATGGAATCCATCAAAGTAATCTGTATAAATCAAAGGACACCATTCTGCCCTTTTTACAGGTGGCTGGTCAGGCTACTTCAAGGTTACTGTGCCTAGATTTAATCTCTGCTCACTGTGGGTAACATAATGGCCTTGAAGGAGATCCAGAGGAAAATTACAAGAATCATTGAGTTTAAGGAACTTCAGCTTTTAAAATTGACTTATGGGGCTTGGTCCATTTAACTTAGAGCAATGTAACTTTGGACGTTACCTGCAACAGGTCCATAAAAAAATGAACAGGCTCTATAACATTCCAGTTGATAGATTGCTGCAGTACAGAGAACATGAAATTAAACTACACAAGGGCAGTGGGTTCGATTGAACTGTAGACAATTCTTCTTTTCCCAGAGAGGATTGAGCCTTTGAAATAAATTGCTCACCAATATGGTGGCCAGGTTCCCATTATCTTTAAGAGGGAACTGGGTCAGATCCTGACTTGGGCAGATATCACATCATTCAAAAGCCAGATGAGTAGATATTGCACAGTATGATAAACCACATGAGTTCTTAGCCAAGGATTGGAGGCATAATGGAATCTAAGACAAGTTAAAGCATTTTGACTTAATTGATACCAACGTATACAAGGCTATGCTCCAAAATGCTGGAAACGCAATTTGGATTATTAGATAAATATTTCTGACCGGCACAGGCTTGATGGGTCTAAGGACCTTTTTCTGTGTTGCAGACCTCTGAGACTCAATGACTATAATAAGGTTTATGTCCATCCAAGTTAAAAACTTGAAAAAATTATCTAGCAAATGTTTTCTACTTCTCTGCATGTAGTATTACTTGATGTTCACTCAATAATAATAACTTACATTTTGTCTTATAATGGCTTTGCATAAATATGACCCTGAGAAATATAACGATTAGGTCAGATTCCCAAGAGCTTGGTTAAAAAGTTGTTTCAGAAGTGTGGACAGCAAGATAGTGAGCGGGAGAGGTGTGGAGGGTGAATTCCAGAGTTTTAGATCCTGGAATTGTTGGTGGAGTGAGGCCAGAGTTATGGGATTGCAGAGATCGTGGAGGGTTAAGGGAGGGAAGAGATTATGAAAAGGTGATGTCATGGAGGGGTTTGAAAGCAAGGATGAGAAATTTAAAATCAAGATGTTGCTTGACCAGGAGCTTATATGAGTCAGCAAGCTGAGGGGTGAATGAGGTTTGGGGTGAAGAAAGAAAAAGGGAACAGTAGAATGTGAGAGACCAACCAGAAGTGTATTGATCAGTCCACGGCATGGATGAGGATTTTAGCTGAGCTTAGAAAGCCACGAAGTCAGCAATGTGTGGAGGTACCAATAGGCGGCCACACTGATAACAATAATATAAGGTCAGGAGCTAGCTCAGGTTCTAATGTCAGACCAATCTTGTAAACAGACTGGTTCAATCTCCAAACCGCTGCCAGGAAGAGGGAATCAAAGAGATGGAATACCAGTCTGTCCTGTCATTGCTTTGCAACTTCCTCAACCTATCTTTTCTTTAAATTTTTTACTTCTCAGAACCAAACACCAATTTCTAAATGAGTGCGAATGAACAACCTACAAGAGCTACTTTCAATAAGGAATTTTGCAAAGGGGGTTAAAACAGGTCATCGTTATTTTCTCAACTAAAGAGGAGGACATTCCCATTGGTTTGAGTGGTATGCTGTAGAGTTGTTGCGATTAATGATGTATTAATATACTTTCTCATGCACAACTCTGCTTGATTGTGGGAAGTTTGGTGACACAGCAACATGAAAGGATGAAGAGACGGAAGGTGAGAGTGACTGCCCTTGATATCAAGGCCATTTCTGACCAAAGTGTGTCAATCAAGGAGCCCTAACAAAACTGGAGTCAAGGGGATTCAGGGGAAAATTCTCTGCTGTTTGAGGTCATAGCTGGTGCAAAGGAAAATGCTTGTAGCTTTTGGAGTCAGTTATCCAAACGTAAGAACATTTCTGTAGGAGCTCTTCATGTTAATGTCCTAAGCACAACCATCTCCAACTGTTTCATCAATGATCTTGACTTCATCATAAGGTCAGAGGTGGAGATATTTGCTGATAACTGCACAAGGTTCAGCACCATTCATAACTCCTTAGATACTGAAGTAGTCCTTGTTCAAATGCAGCAAGACCCAAATGATATCCGGGCATTGGCTGATAAATGGCCAGTAACGTTCACCCAACATGGACAATTACCATCTCCAGTAAGACAGATTCTAGACATTGCCCCATGAAATTCAAAGGCATTATCATCACTGAATTTCCCACTATCAATATCTTGGGGGTTACCATTGACCAGAATCTGAACTGGACTAACCATGTAAATACAATGGCTACAAGAGCATGTCAGGGGCCAGGAGTCCTGCAGTGAATAACTCACTTCCTGACTCCTCGAAGTCTGTCCATATTCTAAAGGCACAAGTGAGGAGTGTGATGGAATATTCTCCATTTTCCTGGATGAATGCGTCTCCAACAGCATTCAAGAAGCCTGAGACAATCCAGGACAAAGCAGCCCAGCTGATTGGCATCAAATCCACAAGCATTCACACCGTCCACCACCGACGCTCAGTAGTCGCAATGTACTGTCTACAAGAAGCACTGCAGAAATTCAATAAGGCTCCTCTGACAGCAACTTCCAAATTCACAATCATTTCCCGCTTGAACGTGAAGGCAGCTGATACGTGGGAACACCACCACCTGCAAATTCCTGTCCAAGCCATTCAACATCCTGACTTGGAAACACATTGCCATTCCTTCATTGTCACTGGATCAAAATCCTTGAATTCCCTCCCTAAAGTCATTATGGGTCTACCTATAGCAAACAGAACGTAGCGGTTCAATACGGCAGCTCACTACTCCCCTCTCAAAGAGAACTAGAGATAAGAATTGTATCAGAGATAAGGGTCTAGGCCCGAAACGTCAAGTTTTCCTGCTCCTATGATGCTGCTTGGCCTGCTGTGTTCATCCAGCCCCACACCTTGTTATCATCAGAGATAAGAATTGATGCTGTCCTAGCCAGATATATCCAAATCCCCCAAAAGAATAAAAGAAAAAGTGCGACCATAAAGTAAAATCTTCCTTACAGCATCCTAAAGACTAACTAAGAATTAATAAACAGCTACTTGACAAATACTTACTTTTCTCCCTGTCTGCAGGGTGGTGGTTCAATGGTATTACATCTTTTCACATTTTTATATATAAGGATATTATCTCCTTGTTCATGAACATTTTGACAGTTCGGTTGAAATATGTTTCATTTCACTTCCTTTTTGTTTCAGTCTTGGGAAATAGAATCTCTCTCACTGCTGCATCATTGTTGTAATGGAATCTGATTTTGTCCCCTGAAACCAGGTTTGCCTATTATCTAACTGCGCAATGTATGAAAAGTTTTTTTTTACGGAAATCTGTTTTTTTGAACAGAAGGTACAAGCAACATAATGCCCTGGCTTTACAAAAGGAAATATTACCTACCAGACTTTTTATGTTTCAAGTTTGTTTAAATCACAGATTCTCTAAGGAGATTTAATTCTGCGCAATATGTCCCAGGTCTCTAGTGGATAGAATTGGGTTCTCAATCAGAAAACTGTGGCTCTGAAAGTACAGCTGAGGGTTCTCTTCACTTAACACCAACAAATGCAGTAGAAATGTTTTTTAAATAATTATTTATTATTATTTTTATCATTTGAGTTTTGAGAAAGGGTCACCCAACCTGAAACATTAACTCTGACTTCTTTCCACAGGTGCCGCCAGACCTGTTGAGCTTTTCCAGCAATTTTTGTTTTTGTTTTTGATTTGTATTAATCTGGTGGCTGGATGAAAGTTAATGAAGTGGTCTTGTTCCCTGTCACAGAATCCATTGGTTTCTACCTTTCAAACATCAACAAATGGGTTGGTTGATCTATATTGGCTCCCAGTTTGACAACGCCTCAATTTTAAAATTTGTCCTTGTCTTCTGAGGAACTGGAAAAGTCACGTGGCTTTCCTCAAAACCCTGAGCCACCAATAAATTGTGACGGCCTCAGGGATAATTGGTATCAGTTGACTCACTAATGAGCTTGATGGACAGCCCACTGCTGGGAATCCTGTATTTCTGCCAAACATCTTCTGACTAAATGGAGAAGACCTGCCTACTGCCTGGAGACTGACATGGGAGGTCTCCTGTGATTAAATGGGCTCTAACTTGCCATGATACCCACCATGACAGACTGCATTGCATCCTGACTTGGAATCCAAATGAGATCTTGGAGCTGTTTCTCAATTTTCAGAAAGGCTTTGTGACATTACATAAAGTTGTCACACCCTTGTAGCCACTGCCAGATATCTACGATGATAATTTTTTTTGGCGTGCTTTTTCTTTCGAGGGATTTACTGAGATTTGCGAATGGTGCTATACATCTTGTAATATATTTTCCACACGTTGAAAGGAAAGTCATTTTTAACCTACATAAACTCAGGAAGTGTCCCAGCAATACTTCAAAACTTCCGAATGTAAAATATCGGTCATGCTGGTTTGGGGCTATCGGGCAACGGTGCATTCATTCATTGTGAAAATCCTTCACCATCACGGGAAAGATGGATTTTTACCAACATGGAAGTAAGCCAAAACATTCTTGCTTTTCCTATATTTTTAACTCTCAATAGTATTACGTGGGAGTAATAATCTCCCAACACTATAATAAAACAAAGAACTGCAGAGACTGGTGATCCGAAACAAACAAAAGCAGAAATTTCTGGCGAAGCTCAGCAATTCTGGCAGCATCTATGGAGAGAAAACAATATAAATATTTCGAGTCCAGTGATACTTCATCAGCAAATCTCATCTGTTGCTGATTAATTGCTCTCTTCATACTCTCCAAACTTCCTCCACACAGAAACCTCTGATGTCTTTCTCCCCAACACTCTCATGATTCACTCAATGACTGATTACATTGCCTCTGAATCTCATCTGCAATTTTGCCAGGGTCCCAAAACTATGGACATCCTTAAATGTACTCAATCTTCCCATTACTTCTTGGCTTAAGGAGGTCAACACTTAACTGGAGACTGAGTGTGTGTGAGGTGGGAGTGCAAGGTTGGAGAACAAGGTGGATAGAAGCTGTTCCCTCCTATCTGCCCTGTTTGACATCAACGTGAATTCCCGGTCTTTATTTGAATAATGGCGAGGTAATCTCACCTGTGAAACCAGGAATGACACAAAGATGGTGTCCAGGATCAAAGATCTGGTAGAATGGGCTCTGGTAAAAAGTTAGCTCTGAAACTACTTAGGGCACTGGTTCGCACTGAGCCACGGACCTGGGTTTGATTCTTGGGCAACTGTCTTTTATGGAGTCTGCACATTCCCCGCCGCGTCTGTGTGGGTTTCCTTCCAGTGTTTTGGTTTCCTTCCACAGCCCAAAGATGTGCCGTCTAGGTGGAATAGCCATGCTAAATTGCCCATAGTGTCCAGGGATATACAGACTAGGTGGATTAGCCATGGGAAATGCAGAGTTACAAGGATAGGATAAGGGGGTGGATCTTGATGGGATGTTCTTCAGAGGGCTGTTGTGGAGTTGATGGGCTGAATGGCCTGCTTCCACACTGTAGGGATTCTATGATTCTACCGGGTTAGGAAGTGCTCTGGCTGACAGATTAAGTCAGTACTGAGACTGAGGCATGAGGTGAAGAACGCCTGACCCTCCTCACTCAGAAGGGTTACAGTGAATATGTAATTCTTTAAAAGTCCGTCAGGTCAGTATTTTGCACTTTGGGTTAGGATACCAGTCAATGGGGGAGATACAACATTCAGGAAACATTCACCTGGCATTGTTCCTTGCTGAACTGACCAATTTGTGGGTGATTGGTAACTCATCCTTACTCAGGTCTGCCACGACCAAAGTTAAAATGTCTTTGTGGTGCCAATGAAGACTTCAGGTTGTGATATTCCAAAGAGGCTCCTGTCCTCTGAGATAGTCCATAATCACTCAAGTTAATGGAAAATAATGGGTGAGGACCTACATTCGAACACTTCTGTGTGTCCCTCTTCCATCATGACCTCCGCCTACACCATCCTAAATAGGCAGGGAGGTTATCAACTACACAGTATTGTTCCTTAGAGGCTTAAAGCACAGATAAAAGCCCCTTAGGACCATTTAGTCTGCACTAGTTATTTGCCCTCTAACCATTCTAATCCCATCTTCCAGCCCATAGCCTTCTTTGCCTTGTCATCACAAATGCACATCTAAATACTTTCTAAATGTTATGAAAGCTTCTGCCTTCACCACACTTACAGGCAGTGAGTTCCAGATTCCTGCCACCCTTTGGGTGAAAGAAATGGTTCCTTACACACCCTCTATACCTCTTGCTCCTTACCTTAAATCCATACCCCCTGCTCATTGATCCTTCTACCAAGGGGAGAGACTCCTTACAGTCTACTCTATATCCCTCATCGTCTTATACATCTCAATCATGTACCTTCTCAATCTCCTGTGCTCGAAGGAAATCAACCCCAGTCTGTCCAATCTTCACAATGTTGGAAAGTAGAAGGTGGGTAAATGTGCCCTGACTAACCTTGACCAGTTTGCAGTAACCCGTTTTCACTCTGACACTATGCAGAGAGATTAACAAAGGGGACGAGAGTCAGTGGAAGGTCCAACACAACTTTATTGAACACTTTATCAAGGAGAAACAATATTTATCATACTCTACCAATGTACTTTAACTGAACTCCAACTAATTTGATCAATCTCTTCACCAGTTCAGTAAAAAGTCTTAAATCTACACTAGTTATGTATTCTGACACACACTTCCAAGAATTCACTACACCCTATCCACAGCTCCCAACTACTTGTATTTGAACTGTTTGTCTGAAAGGACTGGTAATACCCATCCAATAAGGCTGGCCCAGGCTGTTCCTCGGTCTTTGAGGGTTGGCTGATGTTTCAGGATCTGCAGTTGATTTAGGCCTCCCCCTCTTGTCTCGGGCTGGTTCTGGTCATCAGGTTGTCTTCACTGAGGTGATCTCTCTGGAGACATTATTGAAGAAGGAGCAAAAAGCAGAGAGGGAGAGGGCACCTGTTTGCCCCTTTTACCTCCTCTTCACATCCTTCTCAAAGATTCTGTGGTCTGTATCCACAGGGAGCAGGAAGATCCAATAAAGTGAGTATGTTCCATATTTGGAGGTCATAGAACATGGTTTTGAACCTTCAGCTGTCAAGCATTGTCCTTGTCATGCTATGCCTCTGAGCTGGGTGCCAACAAGTCTGCGGAGCGATCGTCTAACAAAGCAAGTTCACTGTGGATGTAAACAACAGTTTGTTCTGAAAATGTGGCCATTAGCCCCTGGCCAGTCAGTTCCAGATCTCTCTGGTTTTGACAAGAAGTTAATTGTCCAAGATCTGGCTGCTTGAACACTGTCTATTCCAGCCCCGCGGTTTGCAAATTGCAGAGTCAAACTTGGCTCCCAAATTTTGAATTTTTATCAATGTTCATGAAAAGATATTTCTATAACAATCTCGGCCATCATGGGTCACGTGACATGCAAAACCCTTCAGCCCAGGCCACATGCTGGTAAATCGGAAACAAAATTAGAAATTGTTGGAGAAACTCAACGAGTCTGGCAGCATCTGTGGAGAGAGAAACAGAGGTAACGTTTAAGGTCTAGTTACCCTTTTTTTTTAAGAAGTAAATCCTGGTAAATCTCACGTGGACCTTCTTCAGTGTAATCACATTCCCTCCTATAATGTGAATTCCAAAACAGCACATAATACTATAACTGCGGCCTAACCAACATTTTATGCAGTTCTCGAATAATTGACCAACTCTTAAACTCTGTGCCTTGGCTAATAAAAGCAAGTATCCCTTCGAAATCACCTTAGCAACCTGTCCCTCCACCTTAAAGGACCATGCACATCAAATTCCTTCTGATCCTCAGAGCTTGCCAGGGCCCTGTCTTCTCTCTTTTTAATTCTTTGGTGCCTTGTAACATGCACTTTGGGTTCTCACCACAATTTTAAAAAAAATTCAACTAGCTTATGCCAATGTTGGAGGGTTGGAGCAAGAGGGAGAGGCTGAATAAGCTGGGGCTATTTTCCCTGGAGTGTTGGAGGCTGAGGGGTGATCTTATAGAAGTTTATAAAATCATGAGGAGCATGGATAGAGTGAATAGCCAAGGTCTTTTTCCCAGGGTCGGTGGTGGTGGGGGGTCCAAAACTAGAGGGCATAGGTTTCAGGTGAGAGGGGAAAGATTTAAAAGGGACCTAAGGGGCAATGTTTTCCCACAGAGGGCGGTGTGTGTATGGAATGAACTGCCAGAGGAAGTGATGGAGCCTGGTACAATTACAACATTTAAAAGGCACCTGGATGGGTACATGAGTAGGAAAGATTTAAAGGGACATGGGCCAAATGCTGGCAAAAGGAAACAGATTAATTTAGGATATTTGGTCGGCAAGGACGAGTTGGACCGAAGGGTCTGTTTCCATTCTGTACACCTCCATGACCCTATGGCTCTATGCTCAATCTGATGGTGATATCTGAGTAGAAAGGAGAATATGATGGATCAGGCTTGTCACCCAATTACAGTTAACTTCCAGTGTCCTTAAGCTACCAAGAAAACCTTTCAGTTGTCCTCAATCTACCTCATTTTTATTGAGAGTACAGTTGTTCCAACATTAATTTACTAGAGATTCTACTTAGATGGGGAAGGACTAAATCTCATTTTACATATTTTCTTCAAACCGCAGTGGCACAAATTCATGCTCCAATTTCCAAGAAGTGAAAGGTGCTGGGGATAGAATGGAAATAATTGCTTGAGAAAGAAAAGCAACAAGGAATCCCTCAGCATTCAAATGGCAACAAAGCAAACTTCAATTCTGTAGCTTGGAAAGGGGTTAATTTAATCTGTTTTTCTATCAGCGAGAAAAGGAAAGGTATAAGAATGACTGAAATTGAATTTGAGGTGATAAAAGCATCTAAGACAAAAATAAAACAGTAAAATAGATCTTAATGAAATGACGGGAAGATGCTTAAGGACTCAAGGAGATTTGTTGATGGGAGTGAGTAATGGCCTTTGACAGTCAAGTTTTCGAGACCAAAGTGTCTGCAGTGTTTAACTGGAGCCTCCACCTTCAATTTACAGATCCTGACAAATAATAAATAACAGTCTGTGTCCCAGGCCCTTTCTGTAGATTTCATTAAACACAGACATAGAGGATGTTCAACAACAGACCAGTGAACATTCAACATGCTCACTTGACCGTGTAATCCAAATGAAATGGAGTGACACTGCAATCCTGTCATCAGACTTGCAACTTCCGACAGTACTGACGGCTGTAGCCAGCAGTTCCCTCTTTTCATTCAAGCATGTACAGGAAGAGGCCATTCAGCCCATCCTATCTGTGCCTTTGCTTTGGTAGCGTTCTCCAATTAATCCTAATTCCCTGCTGTTCCTCACAGCCCTGCAATTTTGTTCCTTTTCAAATATCTGTCCAAAGCACTCAGGGGAGTCATTGAATGTTTCCACCTTGCAGGCCATACATGTTTTTTTTTAACCCTATTCATTCACAGATGTGGGCATCACTGTCTAGGTCAGCATTTATTGCCAGTCACTAAATGCCGAGAGGGCAGTTAAATTGGTCAGGAAGGTAAGAACAGCAGTCTCCTTCCCCAAATCGTTGATCCAAATTTGGAATTGGGGTCCAAGTTTGCAGATGACCCAAAAATGAGTGGTAAAGTTTTAAGAGAACACTGAAATTGTGCAGAGGGATGTAGATTATTTAAGTGAGTGGGCAAGAGTCTGGCAGATGGAGAACAATGTTGGTAAATGTGAGGTCATCCATTTTGGTAAGCATAAGAGCAAAATAGACTATTATTTGAATGGTGAAACATTACAGCATGTTGCTGTGCAGAGGGACCTGGGTGTCCTTGTGCATGAATCACAAAATTTGGGTTTGTAGGTGCAGCAGGTAATTAAGAAGGCAAATAGAATATTGTCCCTCATTGTTAAACGGATGGAGTTTAAAAACAGGGAGGTTATGCTGCAGCTGTACAAGGTGCTGGTGAGGCCACACCTGGAGTAGTGTGTACAGTTTTGGTCTCCTTACTCGAGAAAGGATGTATTGGCACTGGAGGGGGTGCAGACAAGGTTTGCTAGGTTAATTTCAGAATTGAGAGGGTTGGCTTATAAGGAGAGATTGAGGAGACTGGGACTATACTAATTGGAATTTAGAAGAATGAGGGGGGATCTTATAGAAACATATAAAATTATGAAGAGAATAAATAAGATAGATACAGGGAGGTTGTTTCCACTGGTGGGTGAAACTAGAACGAGGGGGCATAGCCTCAAAATAAGGGGGAGCAGATTTAGGACTGACTCGAGGAGGAACTTCTTCACCCAAAGGGTTGTAAAGCTGTGGAATTCCCTGCCCAGTGAAGTAGTTGAGGCTACCTCATTGGATGTTTTTAAGAAAAAGATAGATGGATTTTTGAACAGTAAAGTAAAGTAAAGGGTTATGGTGAGCGGCGAGCAAATAGAGCTGAGTCCATGAAAAGATCAGCCATGATGTTATTGCAAGGTGGAGCAGGCTCAATGGCTGACCCCTGCTCCTTATGTAAAGGACATCAGAGAACCAGATTTTTTTTTTCTTGACAACTGATGATGATTTTGCCTGGTCACCATTAGAATCCTATTTCCAAATACTTTTTATCGAGTTCAGATTCCACCACCTGCCGTGGCAGGATTCAAACCCATGTCCACAGAACATTACTGAGGTCTCGAGATTAATAATCTTTTGATAATATCTCGAGGTCCCTGCCTCCCCCTTATTTCAGGTCAAAAATGCTGTATAAATTATTTATTGCCATGCAAATTCTGTTTTCTTTTGTTGTGTTAATTATCTTAAATCTGTGTTCTTTAGTCGTTGATCCTTCTCCCACCAGAAACAGATTCTCTCTCATTGATCGATGTAAATCCTGCCTGATTTTGCACACATCTACCAAATCTTCACCCAGCTCGAAGGAGAACAGCCCCAGTCTGTTACATCACTGAAGTACCTCGACCCTGACACTGGTCTCGTAAATTCTTTTTGTACCTTTATCCAGAGAGTATCAGTCACCAACTGCGCACAGTATAATTTCTGCTCAGTCACCAAATTTATTCATGCTATTTGAATACCCGAGGTTATTTCAAAGTTTCTCCCTGCCCGAACAGAGGCAAAGGGCAAAAGATCCAGACTGCAGACACATTCTCTATCACACATTCCAAGATGATGCTGGCATGGTAGGTTGGTTCAGGTTTGTCAGATCTTGTCTGCTCCAGGCCGGCGGCATCATTTTTTTTCTTTTTCTTCTTCCTTTCTTCTTCAGTTTTGAGGCCACAGTGATGTTGGTGGGCTAGAGAATGCAGCATTGGTGGTGAGGTTTGTGACTTCTGGTCGTGGTAGGCCCAGAGCCTGGAGTCCTGGTCTAACCAGTAACTGGTGTAACCAGTGTTGCGCCGACCTGTGAAACCAATCTGAAGCCCATCTAACCAGTATAGGTTAGATGGG